>OW386285.2:312668664-313261356 GCA_936432065.2 Rutpela maculata
AAAAATATTTTTTTCAGACAAATAGACCGAATGCATGTAGCTGGCGTCAGAGTCGCGTTTGGGTACTGCAACATAACCTCATTTTCTATGCATCTTTGTTTACTACTTCTTTAAAATGCCAAGCATTTGTTGTGTGCCTCAATGCACTTCCTATTAGAGAAAAAATAAAAATTTAAAGTTTCACCAGTTTCCAGTATGCAGCAGTTTTAGAAGAAAGTTGATAGTTGCTCTCAAATTACAAAAAAGCCCATCTAGTGTGTCCAAAACATTTCACAGACCGAATGCATGTAGGCGGTGTCAGAGTCGCGTTTGGGTACTGCAACATCACGGCCAATAAACGATACGGTTGCATCAATCAGCAGCTTTAGGACGAGAGAGACGCGGGGGGCGGGAAATCGAATGAAAGAGATAGACATATCTGATTTCCGTGCAAAAGACAGAGACAAAGATGCTTGTAGTGTCTACAGGTGACGTAGGCTGTAGACCCTACCGGAATCTCTGTCTCTGTCTTCTGCACGGAAATCAGATATGTCTGTCTCTTTCATTCGATTTCCCGCCCCCCGCGTCTCTCTCGTCCTAAAGCTGCTGATTGATGCAACCGTATCGTTTATTGACAGTGCTGCAACATAACCTCATTTTCTGTGCATCTTTGTTTACTACTTCTTTAAAAATGCCAAGCTTTTCTTTTAGTTCACCTAAACTATCCATTTTCCGTAGGTTTCAAATAAATGAACTTATTTCACCACATCAAAACTACAAAGCACAGAACACAATGAATAGTGTACCCAAAGCCGATCGGTAACCACCTGGCGGCGAAATATTTTACTAAACCTATGCATTCCTCCTATTGGCTGAAATTTTCAGTCGTAACGGCAAAAATCAGTTCCCGGATTTTTTTTTTCTGTACCGGCTCAGTTAACCTAAGTTTTAGTTGTTTTCTAAATTGTTAGTTATTCAAACATTCAAAATCAAGACTTTGATAGCCCAAAGATAAATACAGCGTTACTGACTTTTATTTGCAAATTAAAGTTATCTATTATTGGTACCTAATCGGTACTATAGAAGCAGTTTAAGGAAAAACAAAAACAAAACAGAATGGAACCACAACTCATAATTGGTTAACGTGTCAAGCCATAGTTTTATCTCCGATATCATTACAGAGATATTAAAAAAGATTAAAGTACGTACCCTTCTTTTTAAGAGCTATAAGTTCTTAAAGACAAATTTTTTCTTGTCTAAACACGAACAGCTTATATGTACAACTAAAGTGATTTTACCGGCGGCGTCAAAACTTTTGAACATGCGCATTTTAAGTACAGTACCAACTGCTACTAGTCTTAACATTTTTGGTTCCTTTATTTACTATTTATTAAAAATTCAGTCAATCATAGAGCTATTTTAAAGTTATGATTAACAACTTAATAAAAAAAGTTGTTCTACTTAAGTCACACAGAATGTAATCTAAGAACATGTCTAGAGGAACATAAAACTTCGTTTTAAAAATATCATTTGCAAAAACCGCTTATTTGTCCGACTTCATTCTGCAATGGAAATCAGTGCTCACAGAAAACGGAGTTTTAGAGCTTCTTTAAGGGTGTACGAGTATAATCATAAGTGGATTATATTTATAATCTCAAATTATTGTAGCTTGTATTATAGTAAATATTTTTTCAAACTGATATCAATTAAATATAGCTTTATTTAGTCATATTTTTTCCACGGTGACTACATCAATTGAAAGCAACATGGCGGATACTTCCCGAGAAAGATTGAGGTTCTAATATTAATAATTACATTTAAGATTAATTGATATCTATACGAAACTAATATGAACAACTTGTGCAAATGCTCACTGTCAATAAATTAATTTTAATTGTAGAAAATGCCGGCAACAGGTTTAACGAGATGTACTATATTATCGGAAACTATTAATTTTGAAATTTTATTGCCCGAAGAGACATAGACAATCGCAGAACTAATAAAGGAAATTACTATTAATACCTACATTGTATCCATACCCGTTTTAAGTTATTATTTTAGTATTACTGCACAAGAAAGGCTGTCATATATCGAGCGTACACTTACTTTCTTAGAAGGAGCGGGTTTAATGGATTAACGAAATTTTGAGGTGCAATAAACTTAAGCTTCAGTATAGCGAGTTCTGAGCGACCCATAGGGAAAAAAATATTGCATTCCCAAAATTCTGTATTAATCACTGTATAAATTGCAATTAGCGCGTACTATTCTCTAGCTAGTGAGAGCTAAATGGAATGTCTTACGTAATGTTTCGGCCGAGTTTGTTGTTAATAAAATTGGATATAAATGAGGTAGCGAGTTAGCGAGAACTCTAGAGTTCTCCCCGGCAATAGCAGCATACAACAGCAGATTACCAAAATTAATTCGGAGGGCCCTCCTGTGGTCTTCTGGCGTAACTTTGGTTATATAAAAACTGGTACAGTTCAGCACACACCACGATGATACTCCACAAACAAACGAATATAACAGCGAGAAAATAAATAACAATTAACAACTAGTAGTCCAGTACGTGGGTATCAAAAAGGGGTGTTTGAATGCAAAAGGTGGGGTAGTAGTGATTTTTTAGTATGTTGTTAGGCTTGGGGCCCTAATGAAAAATCCAAGTTTTCGACCTCGAGGCGCATGCGCTCGAGCCGCCATCTTGGATTTTAGGTACAAAAATTTGGTTTTTTGATAATAACCCAAAAACGGTGGCTTTCACGACAAAAGATGTTCTATACAAAGTTAAAGAGGACAAAATTTCCTACATTTTTTTTGTAGCACACATATGTTAGGAGTTACAGCTCCGTGAAGTTGCACTATTTGAAAAAAAAAGTATTATATTTTGTTATTTGGCCGTTAATAACTAAAATAAATAATTTAAACAAATGCCAATCATATTGAAATAATTTTTAAAGAGACTCTACTTTAATTTTATATTAATAGGTTGCCCTAAACCTTATCGGATGGGCAGGTAGCAAGAGAACAGCTGCTGTCTAGTAGGTATTGAGAGAGAGTCATAAATGACCTTCAGTGCATCGAGTCTGTATGCATCAGTGTGCTTAATGTCTAGCTTGCAGAAGGTTATGCTGTTATAATGGAAAATCCCCAAGTTGATTTGTGCTTTATTTGTAAGAAAACTTTAAGTGAAAGTGACGTTGTCGTTGTAAAGGAAAGATGTGTAAAGACACTTTTAAAATCGAGTGAGTTACGAGGTAATCGCGCCCATACGCGCATTTTGAGAACACTATCTTCTGTAACTGTGCATGGCGCATGTCAAAAAAATTATATTAATGAAAAACTGATCGCCGCGTATTGTCGTAAAAAAGATAACGAACCTCAAGTAGCGTCGACATCCCGCAGATTTAGTATACCGACTTTTAATTTTAAAGCACAGTGTTTTCTCTGTACTGAAGAAATTACACCGGACTTTTTAAATAAACAAAAAAAAGAGGATATCACTAATCTCATCGAGATTTCGTTTGTATGGTGCTACAATTGGGAGTGAAAACTACAATATTAAAAGCAGCTGAAGAACGGGATGATGACTGGGGACGGGAAATAATAAAAAGAATTTAACATGTGGCAGACTTGGTTGCAGTAGATGCAAGATATCATATGTCATGTCAAAAGCGTCTGTATAATCGAGTGCCATCGGGAAAAAAAAGAGGACATCGGCCTGCAACTAATGTTGACGAAGCGATGGAATATATTTACTCGTATCTTACCGAGAATTCTGGAGAATGTCAATTTTCGCTTGATGAGCTCATGGACCAAATTGAAGGGGAATACCGTCCAGATCAGAGAACCGTAAAAGCTCGTCTTATGAATAAATATGAAGAAGATATACTTATCATTAAAAAACATAAGCAATCGCCTGTCGTCTGCTTCCGGGACACAGGTTATAAACTTCTAGCTGACCAATGGTATATGGCAAAAAAGTTAAATCCCGATGAAGAACGGCTTCGTGTTGTTAAAGAAGCAGCTGCTATTATTTTGGCAGATATCCGTTCGCAGAACTATGATATGTCAAAATATCCACCATCCGACAGTTTTTTAAATGAGGCCAATTCTGTAGTTCCACAAACTTTGAAAGTTTTTTTTGAAGAAGTAATTATAAAGAAAAAGCGCGTTTCTTTTATCAAATGGAATAGAATATGCGAAGCATTATCCCATGCTGTGATCTCTGCGGCTAGACCGAGATCTTTTTTGTCTCCGATTCTAATCGGAGTTAGTACATATTTGTATAAAAAATTCGGCTCAAGAAAACTCATCAACCTGCTATCATCGTTGGGTTTTGCAGCGAGTTACGCAGAAACGATACTTTTTGAAGCATCTGCCATTATGCGTCCGGAAGGATCGATTGACGAAACTGCATTTTCTCAATTTGTTTGTGATAATGCTGACCACAACGTTAACACTATCGATGGCTTAAATACCGTTCACATTATGGGATCAATCCAGTGTGTGAGCCCTCATAATGCTGTATTACCCGATCAAGAAATAAAAAAATTTTTAGGCACTGAGATTAATAACGCAGGTTACGGCTATCAATTTCATAATATATATGATTTAAAAATAATTAAATAAACACAATAAACAATTTTATTAATTAATTTTTAAAAACCGCTAAAGGTGCCATCATATCAAACCACTTGATGGCACCCAGTTTTATTTTTATTCAAAAAGCTGACAAATAAAGTTTTTAATTATTTTATCCTTATGTGTACATGAATTATGGGCCCACAATCCACACATCTGACACTTAAGCCACAATTCCTTCGACTATAATAAAGATAAACTTGTTTGATATGATGGCACCCTTATCATGGTGCCATCATATGAAAAATATGTATTTGTAAACTTTCAAGGGTTGCACGTCTCAATTTAAAGAAAACTTTAAAAATAAATCTAGTAGTTGTGCTTATTTATGAAGGGAAATTATTTAATTAACCTAGTTCACCTGCAACCCCCTAAAGGGCAGAGGGTGCCATCATAGCAAGTGTGCCATCATTTCGCATTTTTTTTCAAATAGTGCAACTTCACGGAGTTGTAACTCCTAACATATGTGTGCTACAAAAAAATTGTTTTAACAGAAAATGTAGGAAATTTTGTCCTCTTTATATAGAACATCTTTTGTCGTGAAAGCCACCGTTTTTGAGTTATTATCAAAAAACCAAATTTTTGTACCTAAAATCCAATATGGCGGCTCGAGCGCATGCGCCTCGAGGTCGAAAACTTGGATTTTTCATTAGGGCCCCAAGCTTAACAACATACTAAAAAATCACTACTACCCCACCTTTTGCATTCAAAAAACCCCCACGTACTGGACTATAGGCAAGTTTAAAATAAACAAAACAGCGACACCACGTGCATGGTTTTTCAACGGCGATAAATAGTTCAATGGCGGCTCCTCCTGCTTGTTTTACCAGGAAGAGGGGGGTCATCGCCAGTACCACCTCATTTGACACTGCGCAAATAAGTAATTAGTTGTAGAGATTAAGCGCGAATTATTTCTAAGAGTAAATAACGAGACAGATAAATATTTTGTAATTAACCACATTAAAAATAAATAAAAACAAACGAGAACTGAACACACTACCAGATGATGCCAACATGGTTGGCGAAATGCGCGTTGAGTATAGTATTCAACTGTTCAAGTGTTTTTGTGTTGAATATTCCTAAGTGTATACACTATATCTCTGTGGACCAAAACATTGAGACATTGAATTTAGTTACGTAAGAAGATTTCTAATTATGAAACGGTACCAAATATACAGAGAGTTTGGTTAAGAAGTTCAACGCGTTGACTTAAGTTACTCATGAATTACAGAAAATTTTAAAAATAGTGCTAAAATACACTTAAATAACACAGGCCCACAAAAAAAATCGTGATCGAGAATTAAGACCCACTTTTCCTTATGTTTTTCGGGACGCTGAACACGAATCTGAAGTCGGAATAGCATGTTTGTGGACGAATTTTCGAACTAGAGGTAAAAATTGGACGAAAATCGTGAAAACTCGGGATTTGAGATATTTCTAGGTTCGAAATGAATAGAGAAAATTTGGAAGGCATGGAAATATCATTTTTGGGAGAAAATACAATATTTTCCAATGTATTCCATTAGTTGATAAAACCTCAGATACGGTGAGTTCACTTTGGACCGCACTATTACACAAAATTTCCGAGGATATTGCTCCCAATGGTGGTTTATAAACATATTCATGTAGATAGATTTGGGATTGTACTTGTGTTCGCGGTGCTGAGCAGAACTGCACATGCGGGAAGAACGATGAGAAGAGGCAAGAATTATATCTTGTATGGAACACTCAGCCTATGAGATGACAATGGAGGAGGCGATAGTAGTGATGAAAATAGCTCTGGAGATGATGATTACGCTTCATCTGCCAGAAAAAGCAAAGAAGCACAAAAGTTTCCACAGGCAGAACTTAAAGACTACCAAAAGATGTTGCGGAATTATTGGCTTCCAGATTGCGAGCGAAAAAGGTACTAATAGTACGGGAGGCAGCGCTGATTTGAACAAGTCATTTCATACCGACTGAAAATCATAACAATAATAGTTTTCCTCTAACACATCAGTAATCTGAGCGTCAGCTACTCTGATAGCGGTGGAGCTAATGGTGAGAGCATGTTAAAGTTGTTAAAAAATCATTTTCCATTGTTTCTTTGAATATCTCGAAATCTATATGTTCAATGGAAAACAACAAAAAGAAAGAAAATGTTCGTTATAAGCTGTACCATAAAAGTACATAAACTATAATTCATTCCAATTGTTGTTATTATTTAAAAAAAATAAAATAAATAAATCACCAAGTATGTCTACATGTCATATTATGTTCTTACAAACCGGGTCTCAGTCGCCAGATAGCGGAGTGGGTAAGGCGACTGACACTATTTTTTTCAGGGGACAGTTTTAACCTTTTACATTCAGCTTTAGCCAAACCGGCTGACTCCGGGCCAGATTCCGGGGAGGCACATACATGTATCTCTAATTTTGATAAATTTGTTATTGCTTGCTTGCTTGCGACTGACACTATTTTTTCAGGGTACGACGTCTCGGGTTCAAATCCTGCTCGCGAAATATTTTTTTATTGTGTCAGTGATATTAAAAGTTTTACAAAGCTGTATATATGAACATAAGGGTAGTTGTTCAAGTTAGGTTGTTTTTTCGAGTATGAAAACACTCGTAGTATAATTTTTTTCTTTTTTCAAATTTAACATGCTGTCACCTCTAGCTCCACCGCGGGTGCGGCGACTGACGCTCATTTTACCGGTTATTGAATATTAATCAACTAATAAAAATGAAATTTATTCGGTAAAAAATTCCTCAAAAAAATGCAGGCTGCCTCCCGTACTATACGGTCTCCCAAGATTCAGATTTAGTTTATTGCAATAATATTAACGGGTTAATGAACGAGTTAAAACAAAATATAGCGGGAGCTAGGTGGCTTTTTCGGCAACTCATAGTTTTATGAACTTTGAGATAATTTTATGGTTTAATGGATGATAACGATTCATAAAATCGACTTCTGGCGGGGCACCTCCTGTCAGAAGCGTCACGAACACTGTTTAAAAATCAGTGAAATCGTGTCATCGTTACAAGGCTTTTTTTTGTGTGTACACATTTTATGTTTAGAATGAATAAAATATGATCGCCAGAAAGTGTGGGCCGTCAGGAGGCGCAGCCAGAAAGGTAATAATAATACAATACATCTGAGGCACTGTACGGAGTCAAGTTAGCCGAAAGTGTTAAATTCCTGTATATTTAAGAGATTATGGTACTTTTGTTGACACTAAGAACTTTACGGGGAGGCTATTCTATTGTTGAAGGAGCTTACATTTACGTTTTAAAAAGGAGCCAAAACTTGTAACGATGAGTTTAGAGTTCTGAGATGAAATATGCGAAAAGAAATCCAATTTTCTTCAAAAATCCTAAACATTTTCTTTCTGGCTGGCCTTACTGCCAGGAGTTTCTTTCTGCGAATTTCTTTCTGTGTTCAAAACATTTAAAGAAACATACTCAACCTTAAAAAAGTGTGTAACGATGATGTTATATAACTCCGTTTTTTTACCTGTTTGACCTTTCTGGTTGCGCCCCTGATGGCCCACACTTTCTGGCGATCTTATTTTATTAATTCTAAACATAAAATATGTACAGTACACACAAAAAAAATTGGTTTTGTAACGATGATATAATTTCACTGATTTTTATATCTTGAACCGTGGCCAACTCGACGGGCTGATATATGCCAGAAGTCTATTTTGTCGTTATTTAAGTTCGATAGAATTAATCAGCGCATAGAAAATGCTTGTAACGATGAGTGTCCGAAAAAGCCACTTAGCTCCCACACCAAAATATATACAAAGCAGACGAGTGGTGATTGTTCATTGACTCATCAAAGAGAAGCCTCAAAGGAGTAGTATTGCATAATACAAATAAATATGTCACTGTACCTACCCATAGCACATTCGACAGTATTAGGAGGAAAATACACCAATCTAGAGATGATATTAAAAAAATCAAATATGAAGAACGTAAGTGGCAGATTTTGATGGTGGTGATCTTAAAATTACTTCCATGATTTTAGATCAACAATCAGGATTTACAAAATATCCTTGCTTTCTTTATGAATGGAATAGTCGAGATTGAAACAATCACCACAAAAAAAAGATCTGACCCATGCGATCGTGCCTTTTACTGGGTGATAAGAATATAATAAAGCAACCACTGGTTGAACCGTCGAAAATCCTCCTTCCTCCCCTGCATATAAAATTATGCTCGATGAAGCAGTTTATAAAAGCGCTTGATAAACAGGGTGACTGATTTGAATATTTGAGTCGAACATTCAGTCAGTTGTCGGAAGCTAAACTTAAAGAAGGAATTTGTGATGGACCCCAGACTCGAAAGATTTTGAAGGATGATATGTTCATTACAACGATGACTCCAAAAGAGGTAAAGCTTTAAAGTAGTAGTCCATCACTTCCTAGAGAATAATAGAAGTGATGACTATGAAAGCATTGTAGCTGAAATGATCAAGAATTACTAAAAATTAAGTTGTTTAACGAATTTAAAATTACATTTTCTTAGCCCGCATCTAAGTTATTTCCCTGACAATCTAGGTGACTCCACTGAAGAGCAAGGCGAGCGATTCCATCGAGATATCAAGGAAATGTAGAAACGGTATCAAGTAAGGTGGGATATCAATATGATGGCAGACTTTTGTTGGTCATTAAAGAGCGAAACAGTCCAAGAGGCACACGAACGAATAAATCCATTGCGTAGATCATTCGATGATAAAAGAGTCAGGAAACGAGCAAAAAATAACTGATCTCCAAATTTAGAGGAATGCGTTTTGATAAACGAATTAAGTTACTACATTGAAAATAGAGAGATAAATTCAAATTGATAAATGTTGAAACGCTCAAATAAAAAGGTAATTGTAACGGGTCGTCAGAAGGTAAGCGTCAAAAGGTTTCATCACAAGTCGATGCTGGCAAGGGTCCAATCTCACAGGCTGAGTGTTCCATACAATCCCGAGATATAATTCCTGCTTCTTCTCATTGTTCTTCCCGCGTGCGCAATTCTGCTCACTACCATGAACACAAGTACAATCCCGAATCAATCTACATGAATATGTTTATAAACCACTGTTGGGAGCAATATCCTCGAAAATTTTGTGTAATAGTGCAGTCCGAAGTGAACTCGCCGTACATGAGGCTCTATCAAATAATGCAATACATTGGAAAATGCTGTATTTTCTCCCAAAAATGGTATTTCCATGTCTCCCAAATTTTTTCTATTCATTTCGAACCTGTAAATATAACAAATCAAAATTTTTCATGATTTATTTCGCCCAACTATGACCTCTAGCTCGAAAATTCGTCCACAAACATACTATTCCAACTTCAGATTCGTGTTCAGCGCCCAGGAAAACAAAGAAAAGTGAGTTTTAATTCTCGCTCACGATATATTTTTTTTGTGCTCCTGTGATAATCTATTCATAATCGATACCTACTATTAATCACATTTTCCCTAATTTTAGCAAAAATATTATTTCTTGCGTACAAAATAGATTTTTGTCTATATCATCTGCATTTACTTTGCTTTTAGTATGGCAAGAAATAACATTTCTAACTGGTGTAGTTTCTACCAGCGAAGATGATTTCCAAAAAGTACACAATATAATGTTCTTCTTCATATTCACAACGTTTCGTCGGGCGTTTTATGATTCATGCATTATTCTAATTGACCCTCGCTTGCTGTATACCACGTCTAATGGCATGTTGCCATCCCATCAGCTCTTTCATGGCATCTGCCCAACTCTTTGGAGAGCGTCCTAGCCTTTTGCCATCTGGTTTTCCCTGAACTATCAACTATCTTGTCCTCTCTTCGGTTGACCAAAGGATTAGAAGATATGGGAGAATCCGATGCTGGAGAGTCGCTTTTGGGGACGTATTGCGAGTTATTAGTGCGATGGGCTGTCCCGTGAATTCGTAGCAAATGTCTTAATTCTCACCTCTCGAAGGTGTTCCTCTCAGAGGTGTAAAGTAAGATGGAGGAAACTAGGGCGTTAACGAGTCTGATCTTTTTGTGCTTCGTGATGTTTGTGTCATGCCAAATTTTGCTCATCTAGCAAGGTGCAGAACTTACCATCTTGTATTCTTCACCAAATTTCATATTCGCAGTTGCTGGTATTGTCTATAAGGGCTTCAAAGTAAGCTGTCTTGTTTACTACCTTGTGTTAAAGTTACCTTCCCCTTAACGCGTCAGGATATCATTTGCTCAGTCTACAATTATAATTTTTATTTTGTTGTAATTTACGCTTAAACCATAGTTAGGGTGGTACCATCTGCAAATACATTTTTTTCTCTCTTCGACGTGCAGGGTGTTCAGAGACGAATTTCTGTGCTAAAGCTTTTTCCGTCACGAGTCTTTAGTTTTAATTTATTAACCGACTTCATAAAATTTAAAAAGGGAGGAAATCTTTCTCAAATTGCAAAATATGGCTGTGCGGTGGTCCCACATTAATTTCATTAAGCTACGTCTAATATAAAAATTGGAAAGATTTTTTTGGTCGAAAATCTGGCGAAGTCGCAAGTGTTAATTTCATTTCATTAAATTTAATTTTTGAGATAAGTTATTCGAATTCTGTCGGAATTGCACTAAAATTAGGCGTCAAGTATTCTAGGAGTAGCTTATAAAGAGTCTGATGTCAAAAGTTAGGAATTCAAAGTGGTGAATCCAATATGGCCCAACTTCCAGATTTGACAAAACTTTACTGCAAACTCCTGATAACAAATAGTCGGTCGAGTAAGCAAAAAACAACTGCACTTTTTGCAGAGAACACCAAACTTGGCATGCATCCTGTCCAGACCCATTGTCAACCTTTAGGACCTGAAACCTCTCCCCCTAACAAAATGGCGGTCATGTTTCCCAGAATGGCCCCCATAAAATTTAATTTTTTAAATTATATATTTTTACGGATGCTGAGTTAAAAAAAAATGCCCCTAAAACATTCGCCATAGGACGAAATATCCAACATGGCGACCAAAATGACCATAGTTTAATAATTGTAACGCGATCGTCTTCTTTTTTTCTTTTTCGGCCGATGAATACTATTTGATGTTTTTGTATAAATTGTAAGTTGTATGATTGAGGTAATAATTGATTCTAATTAGAGGGTGCAGTAAATGAAAGACAAATATTTTTAAATAAACGCCACAAAAATTTGGAAAACAAAGTGAATTGTTAAATATTGGTTGGTATGCAAATCCAATCAAAACCCAGATTCTTCTACAATTCTACATCTTCTACGGGCATGTCGTCTATGACCACATCATCTATCACCATATCACGCGGAGTATCTTCTTCCATATGTCCTTGGCTGAAAATAAAAAGCAAAATCACCATACATTGCATCATTGGTATCAAAAAAAATATTTAGCATGTACCGCTATCATTTATATCATTCAATTAATTTGTTTCGCGCTGAAAACAAAGAACCTACCTAGTCATGTTAGTGCAATTTTTGCAATTGACACACAGTAGAGGTACACATTCTACTAGGGAGCGTCTACAGCTGTAATTTAAACTTGAAGAGCACGCTGCTTTGCATCTGCACTTTACAAGATCACGACAGGCCTACCACATCGTGGGAAGAGATGTCCACTTCACTAGCCAGTTTAAATCAACTTTCGTCCATCCCCAATTATCTGAACTGGGAATGTCTGCATGTAGGTTCATGCACTGACCCCAAATATGGCCGAACTGATAAACAGCTCTCAAACCATACTGTCGGAGTGCTTCTGATGTTGGAGGAAGTCGGTGAAATAATTTCTCTTCAGAACTAGAAAGAATATGTCTCACCTTATCCAGAGTCATGTCCAAGGTATTTTTGTGGTACATGCAAACTACAAATTGTTCTAGCTCATGGAGCACATCCTTTTGAAGTTCTGGAAGTATCTCTATCGTGACACTCCCATGTGTTCCAGGCACTGAGTTTACCATGGTATGCAAATGCTGAAACAGTGTCACATCCTGTGAATGCGTGGAAGCCCCTCAGAGCGACCGAAATTGACGATCATCTTTGTTCGCCATTTCTTCGAGAGGACCAACTAAATCTGCCTTTCGAATTGCATGCCAAAGGTGATCAGCAGAAAACAGACTTGGAGGATAGGGACTGTTTTCATACTTGAAGAAACTTTGCATATCAAGGTTTCTGTTCATACTAACAGTAAGATATCTCTGAAAGAAATGTACGCCACTTCGAAGATTCTGAATAGTGCTTCTTCCAGTACAGTTAATTTTCTTAGTCTTAAAAATTCTTAGTTTATGTGCCTTCATAGGTGCAAAGATGCTCACAGTTGATCCTTGAACAAGTCTTTCAGAAACAAATGATTGGTACAGCTCAATACCTTTTCGTTCAGAATCTCTCAGCATTTTTACTGATTCCGCATCAGAAACAGTGCCATTTTCCAGTAATATTAGATCACCTGAGTTTTCCTCAAAAGGATTACCAGCACTCTTGAAACTTGTCTTCAACTTATCGATCTCATCCACGAACTTTTCTTGAAAAGCAGGTTACTGTTCATGGTGCAACGGTTTGTGTCCGGACCGTGATTTCGTTTGACTTGTGAATTCATTAACTAATCTATGTATTACGGGACCTACCATAGCCCACCTCCGCTCTTATAGCTGGATCCTGAAGAATGCCGACAGCACCACCGTCATCTTTTACATTCTTGTTGTGTTGCTCATGGGCCTGGTCAACTGCAATAGCAGAAAAGGGGTTGATTGCACGACTTCCGTGTAACAAAATTTCCTGCCTTAAACTCGGCATGCACTGCTGATGAACGTAATGGAAGCTCCTCCAAGTCCTTTACATGGACGATCAGCCATCTTGCATAGTGAACATGGTCTAGTAGAAAAAACCACGGCAACATTGCATTGATACACACCTTGGAAATAAATAAAAAAATAAATAAATTTAAAAAAATTAATTGTTAATGAAGTATAAAACTTAAATTTTGTGGCGGCCATTTTGGTCGCCATGTTGAATAGTTCGTTCTGTGGACTTCTGACAACGTTTTAGAGCCATTTTTTAAATTCAGCATCCTAGAAACATATAATTAGACGCCTAAGTTTATTATATTAAAATAATTTAAATTTTATGGTGTCTATTTTGGGAAACATCACCGCCATTTTCTTAGGGAGATAGGTTTCAGGTGGCTCTTCTTCCTAAACTTTGACAATGGGTCTGGACATGATGCGCGGCAAGTTTAGTGTCTTCTGCAAAAAGTGAAGTTTTTTGTAAAATATGTTGCTTAAATAGTAACTAAAACAAATTGCCCTCTCTCTCAATCGTTGAATTCAAATTTTTTGTGTTTATTTTTATTCTTATGTCTTATCTTAATAACGTTTTGACAGATCAAGCTTATTTTTTAATAAAAAAAAATACGTAAAGTTTTCGTTAATTTATTATTTGAACAGTAAAAGTGTGGTCAAAATGTTAAACACTTGTTTTATGCAATTTTTCATGTACTCTTAGAATTTGAGGTCAGATTTGCTAAAAACTATATACATTGTGATATTTTTTACAATTCGTTCTCTATTCCACAATGGAATAGAGAACGAATATTTCCAAGTTCAGATCTGCATTAAAAATTCATTGGTATGACTTCATACAAAGGTGATCTAGGGTGTTGTTAGTACTGTTAAATTTTATTTCACTTTGTCTGACTGTTAGAAAAATGGAGGACAACATTGGCACAACATTATGTATCTCTTTAACGAATGTCCCCAGAGGGCATGTTCATGAGATTGTCATGCACTTGGTCGTGAAACACCCTATATAATATATAATTTTTTCATGCTTATTGCTGTGGTAACATGACACTGCTAGTAAGATCAGATTATTTTAAATCAGATATCAAACTAAAGTTATATTAGTTATATTTTGCTTTAAATAAACTGGCTGTGATAAAGATCTGATACCAGATGAAAGCACTATAACTCGGTAAATACTACTCACTCCCCTTACCGAAATTTTATAACATTTAATTAGACCTTTCACATAGCTCACTGATTCAGAAATATTTCATCAGTCACACTGTATCACAGCAGGCAAGACATTACAAATTACATTTTTATTTAGTGAAACAAAATGACTTGGTACAACTCGAATAGAAAGTCTGGTTGCTCAGCCGGCGTGATTTGATACGGCTTAAGCGCCCTCTATCATAAATGTCATGGCCACCCTAGTCGATCTGTCATCTCAGAACCGGAACCAATCGGTAATCTCGGGGTTGCATGCGATGCTGACACCGAATAATGCATCCGGAGTCTGGATTGTTATGGTATCATTCTTATGATCGTATCGTTGTTATACCGCTGACAGGTGCTCCTATATCGTGTCTTTTTTGTTTCATAAATTATAGTGTAATCTTCGTCATCGTGTCTTTTTTGTTTTGTTAAATTTCTGCCGCACTAATGATGCCGTCTAATTTACTGTACGTGATAGTCGTGCCATTATGGCACAGCTGCGAAGTAATATAAAGTAGTTAAGATGTATGTTAGCGTTTTTTGAGTGAACTGGAGGTGAAATTATTAAGGCGTAACTTAATACTCAACTCGAAAGTTGTATCAGAATAAGAACACATATTGATGAAAATTCTACGATCGCACAAAAAATACAGGATTACCACTGATAATCTGGGTCCTTTATTTTTTTGTTATTTGTGAATGACATTCCTGAACATTTAATTTATTCTGTTATATGCAGATGGTTTAAATATTTGCAGAAATGTAAGAAGTGAAAAAGATGCTTTATTACTGCAAAATAATATTGATACCGCCTTTGACTGAAGTATAAACAATAAAATATCTTTAAATATAAATAAATGTTCGACAATGTCATAGACAACGACAAATTATTACCAGTACACGTACCATATTAACAATAACTCTTTGAAGCGTGTTTGTAAACAATAAAAAAAAAACACGCATTTATAAATACTGCACTAAAAAACAAAAAATAATCATCGAACCTGTTCTCTCTGTCTACCCCGTAAGGACCTTAGTGTAAGCCGTGTATGTAATTAAGTACAATATTTGAGTATAAACGCGTGGGGCGCTTTTCATTTAATCTAATAATGTCTTTAGTGTTTTAGTTATCGAACCTTTTCGAAATAGCGTTCGAAAAATGACCCACGCTTTTATACTCAAATATTAAACTTAATTTAATTTAATTACAAATAGTGGAGTCAATAGAGATTTTCACTTCGGAAAAATTCCGGGAAGCAGTAACTTTTGAGAATACATCTCTGAACACGTCAGGAACAACATACCAAAAGTTACCAACAATAGTCCTTGAGCGTAATTTGTGATTAAACAAATTAGTTACAAAATGCCAGTTTTTGTCAAATATGTCTTAAAATATTTTTTTTTCAAAAACTAATTACGCCATTCGAAAGTATGGGAAATTTCACATAAAAAATGCATATGAAGTTTTTTTGGACGATCAAAAATGTAGACTCCAGATTTTTTTGTTTAACGCATGAAAATGGAACCGTAGACCCGTAAGTACGGCAAGCGAAGCGCGCGTGGCCTCGGGCGAGCTACACTAAATTTGTCGTAACTTTTGAACTAATTAATGAAATTGGCCTCACAAAAGCTTAAATGAAAGAAGAAACATGTAGCTATTGGATTAATATATTTTAAAATATAAAAATGAAAATATGTAGGAATAGTACATATATGAAGTCGGAACATAAAGAGATTTGCGATGAAATCAGTAAAAGCTCTACCATTTCTAAAATTTTTAAGATAAAAACCTGGGTCTTTCACATTTTAATCTTGAAGTAATGTATAAAAAGATCCGATGAGTGAAGAAAATCTCAAAAATTTATTTTTGAAGTTATACACTTCCAAAATTTCAAAATGTTGAGAAAATGATAAAATTTGATATATATGATTAACTTTAACCACCTATTACTCTGGTTTAAATCGCGTTATTAAATCTCTCTAGGTGTTACTTTTAAAGCTTAAAATGTGTACTTTAAGATGCTTCAAGGGGATTTACCTCAAAAATTAAATTAACCCTCTTACTTTTACTAAAATAAAAACAATTTTTTTTGCTCGAAAATTCATGAAATTATGGGTAAAATAAACGTTAATAACTTTTATAAAAAAATTATTTAGCTTACCTATTCAGCATACCTTTATAGTAGAATCTCAAAGTAAGTAAATCTGATGTAAAATATATTTTTGGAATATATACAGTGTGTCCCATTTCGTACTAAACCGCCCCTATAACTTGGCTATTTGTATTTGGATTTGTATATATTTTTTATAGCACATAATACCCATAATGAACTACCTTTGGAAGGTAGAACTGTTACTCAATCTCTATTTCAAAGCCAACTGTGATGATTTTAAAATGGTAATTTTGCAAAAGTAACATTAGCGATTAAGATAGAGGAAAAATGTATTTGGAAAAGTCGTTCAGAAAAATTAAGTTAGTTCAAATATGAATTTTCATTTAAAAATATTGATTTTTTTTTTTTGAAAAATATTGCAAGTCAGAAAAATTCGAGGTTTGGGTTAGTTTAGAGTATCCAGATTGCTATGAATTGCAGAAAATAGTTGGAAATTTTTAATTAAATAAACTATTTTAGATAATGTTGATAATTTATTTAATTAAAAGAAAAAAATTTTCTGACTTGCAATATTTTTCAATGAAAATTCATATTTGAACTTACTTAGTTTTTCTGAACGACTTTTCCAAATACATTTTTTCTCTATCTCAATCGCTAATGTTACGTTTGCAAAATTCCCATTTTAAAAACATCACAGTTCGCTTTGAAATAGAGACAGTTCTACGTGTAGTTCATTATGGGTATTATGTGCTATAAAAAATATATACAAATCCGAATACAAATAGCCAAGTTATGGGGGTGGCTTAGTACGAAGTGGGACACACTGTATATAAACCTATACTTTTCACGAAATATTGAAAAAATCATGTTTTTCGGTAAATCGACTCAATGTAGATTGTTTCTAAAATTTTTATCCTGTTTTTAATATCGAAAACATACTGAAAATATTCACGTGATACAGGGCCATGAGTCAAATTATAATGCCTGAATATTAGAAAGAGATTGAAAGTAAAACAACATCTTCGCGCCAAGCAGTACGCATCACCTGTCCCGCACGGTGCGCTGTGTGTATGTCCGTAAAGCATTATAATAGTAGTTTATGCCACAAGGATCTAGTTTTTCCGGCGACTACGAAATATTCGTAGGAGTCCGAAAAACAGTTTTTCGTCTGTGTGTCATACAATATTTTTTATTCGAATGTGCTTATGGTTATTAAAATGATAGGGAAAATTAAAATATTATGATCTTAAGATTTACTTGCTATCCCGCAAATGATACAATTTTCAAGTTTTCTTGTAACAGACGGCTGTGAACTAAGGCCAGATATAATAACAACTGCACAACTGCTGTCATATCAGTTTGCTTGAAATTAGTATCGAATTCATTTAATTTATATATTAAAATATCGAATTTAATCTAAAATATACTACATAAAATAAATACGATAAAATGAATAGTGAAGAATCTGTTGCGGGAACACCCCCAGAAGTAAGAGAGGTAGCAAATTTGGGTTCGATGGATTTAATTCCAGAAAAATCAAAAATTATTTATGAAAGACGCTATTATAAATTTGAAAAATATTTGGAGCAAAACCATATAAACATGATTTCCGAAAATGTATTACTTGCATATATGGCTAAACGCAGAAAATTATAAATCATCAACTTTATGGTCGGCTTACTCAATGTTAAATTGTATGTTGAAAATTAGGAGAAACGTTGACATTTCAAAATTTATGAAATTAAGGGCCTTTCTAAAAAAGAAAAATGTTGGCTATGTACCAAAAAAAATCGAAAACGTTGACACGGGAACCATTTGAAAAATTTTTAACAGAAGCGCCAGACGACAAATATTTAATGCATAAGGTAATTTTTTAAAACTAAGTACCTACCTACCGTTAACATCATATTATTTGTAGGTGGTATATATATTAGGCGTAGCAGGTGCCTGTCGCTGTGAATAATTGACATTTTTAAAAGTGTCACAAATGGAGGATTTAGGAACAGCTCTTTTAATAAAAATTCCCGATAATAAAACAAATAGACCTCGCTCATTTACTATAACAGGCGAATATTTAAGATATTATCGGAAATATTCTTTGCTGCGACCACCAAATTTTAAAGGAAATGGCCGATTTTTCTTGGGTTATAGAAATGACAAGTGTTGCGAACAAAATGTGGGAATTTATAAAATCGGGGCAATTCCTTTTGAAATTGCATCTCATTTGAAGCTTGCGAATGCCAAAGAATATACGGGGCACTGCTTCCGAAGAACGTCGGCTACGTTGTTGGCTGATACAGGAGCAGACATAACCTTACTTAATCACCACGGAGGATGGAAATCTTCCACTGTAGCTGAGGGCTATGTAGATGAGTCAATAAATAACAAACTTGAAATAGTTAACAAAATATTGAATCACTTACCCCACACTTCTACGGTTCGAAACACAATAACATCACAACATTCACAAGAAAATAGTATTTTAGACACAGACTTGACCACTACTATTACTCATACAGAATATAACACACTAAACACACACAAAACTCAGACAATTATCGCACCCCATCCACTTTAACTGAAAATGTTGCACTAGACTTAGAAAGTTTGAACCGACCGATAATTATACAAAATTGTTCCAATTTTACTATTGACTTAAAAGGTTCAGAGACAATCTAATCATATATAAGTACATTTTTGTAAATTAAAGTAAGTTTAAAAATAAGGTTTTGTTGTTGTACGTTGTACTGTTTTTTAGGTTAAATTAAAGACTTCGTTTAGTATTTTTCTGTGCAATTTTATGCTTTGCCACTATGTAAACTCGAACGTAAAAGGTGTTACATATCTATAAGGTGAGAACATACGCAGTTATTTCTATTCGTTTTACAACATGTAGGTATTATACTTACTAGTCATTATAATAATTAATTGACGAAGTTTAATAATCCTAGGTTTCGTATTCGATTAAAATTTAGAAATCTCTTATTTTATTCAATTAAAATTGCCTGAATTGAAATTATATTTGCATGTGCATAACCATTTTACAGTAGAAAAGAAGGGCCAGCATTTTCAAAAGTAGGTAACTAAAAACGCTTAATCTTTTTGTCTGTCACTTTTCCGGCTTAGGCCGGAAAAGTCTTTTCAGGCCGCTTACTTGAAGTAGATAGAAAAGTTCTACCTTTCGCTTTTGTTTTCTAACCGAGAAAGGGCATTTTTTGACACATTCGAATAAAAAAGTAGTTTGTGCACTTTTTCACAGGTCATCTTGTAATGCTATGTACAATATCACGTTTTCTCAGCTTCTTTTTAAGTTTTTATTTGAATATTTAAATTGTATTTTTAATTGAATAGTGTTTGGAATTATTTTATTGCTTGATGGAAGTTCGGCCATATTGGATCAGCCATTTTGAAATTACCTTTTTTTGACATTATAATCTGTTTCAGCGAACTTGAAAATCCCTTGTCATTTTTTTTTAAATAATTAATAAACAATTTCCTCACGATTATATGTTTATAACTTTTTATTTTAAGCTGTGTAAAAGTGATATCGAAAGGTTTTAGAAAAATTATTCCGAAATAATGCATATTTTCAGCCTCTATTGACTCCACTAAAACACGGCTTATACTAAGGCCCTTACGGAGTAGACAGAGAGAACAGGTTCGATGACTATTTTTTGCTTTTCAGTGCAGTATTTATAAAAGCGTGTTTTTTTAGTTTTTTACACTATTAATTTATTTTTTTACTATTTAGTCTTATATTTAAGGAGATCATTTTGGTACTTTTGACATGTATGTAAAGAATTAGACTAAATATTTATAATCTGCGATCTCGAAAGTCCCCAGATATCGATTTATATACAATATTTTTGACGTTTTCATAAGTATTTACTTTCTTTTTTTTACAATATTGTAGATTTTAAGCTATTTTTAGAGGTTAGCAAATTCTGGTAATTTTCTAGGGGAATTCCGACATTGATTTCATATTCAGCCGTTAAACTTCATAGGAATAAAATATTTGATTCATTTGCATGTGTTTCTTTTCTTTTTTCACAATATTGACGATTTTAAGCGGTTCTTTGAGTTTAGAAAATTCAGGTGATTTGCTGGGGAAACTTCGACATCGGATTCGTATTCAGCGTAGGAATACTATATTTTGGTCGTTTGCATAGCACTTTTTTTTGTGTGGCTATGTAATTCATAATATATTCAATATTTTACTAATTAATTTATGATTTATATTCATATTTATTAAATTAGTCGATTCCTGCGAATCTTACTTTTTGTATTTTATATTTTCACTTTTAATTTAGTTAAGTCACTTAAAATATTGTGGTTAAAAAAATAGTAAGTAAATAAATATTTAATATGTGCTTTTTTTATTATTTCAGATTTACTCAAAATTTTGTGGATGTACGAGAAAAAGAGAGAAAATTTAAAAGAGGTACAAGGGAACAAGGTCGTCTTCTTATGAACTTACATAACAACGAAGCAGGAAGGAGGGTACGTATTTACAAAAAATATTTTTTCATATACAAACAATTTAAAAATTATTGTAACTTTGTAAATATCAAAAGAAGAATTCGTTAATTACGGTGATTATTTCCCTCATAAATTATAGACTAATGACATTTCGTGAATTGGCAACAATTTTACACCGAATTAACGCAAGCCAGCTTTTGCTAAAATTTAACAGCGATTAAATTCCGTCTAGCTTTTAAATGCATTGCATATAATTGTTTATATTTGGTTGTAATATAATTAAATAATAATGATTGTTACTTAACTTTTATAAAAAAAGTGTATGTATCTATAAATAAAAACCTAAGTATAAAAGTACGTATACTCCAGGCATTAGAGACCATATAGGGCCCTTACCTGGAAAAATTCATGGCAGTCCTAGAGATAAGCTTACTTTACGTTTTTTGAAGCGCTGAATCCTAATTTTCAACTTCCCACCAAAAATTCCCTCCGGAACCTCCTCAAATTTAGAAAAAAAAACAAAAAATTGTTTTTTTATTTTTTTAACCTTTTGTTCGTTTTAGATAAAAAATACCCAGATATTTAGAAAGAAAACAAAACTTACAACAAAAAAGGTCCTTTGACATTTTGACGTACGACGAACGGGGAAGCGCTAGCACGCCTCGAAACATGAGCCTCGGCGCACGTTTCGGGACCTACTCGCTCCCCTCCCGTTCGTCGTACGTCAAAATGTCAAAGGACCTTTTTTGCTGTAAATTTTGTTTGCTTTCTGAATATCTGGGTATTTTTTTATCTAAAACAAAAAAAGAAAGATAAAAAAAATAAAAACAATTTTTTGTTTTCGTTTCTAAATTTGAGGGGGTTTCCGGGGGGAATTTTTGGTGGAAAGTTGAAAATTTGTATTCAGCGAGCCAAAGAACATAAAGTAAGCCTATTTCCAGAGCTACCATGAATTTTTCTAGGTAAAATTCTATAATGCCTGGAGTAGTAAGGAATTTGCTCATTTGGGAAATAATCATTGCTTCATTTTCAGCAATGATTATTTCCCAAATGGTTTTCTCATAAGAAATTATTCAGATTTGGCATTTAAATAATTATAACATTTCTTAATGTCACTTAAAATTATTTAAATAATACGGTTGATCAGTTTCTGTATTTCAAAAAAAAACTTAATAAGTATACACTTTGACATTAAAGTTCCATTTTATGAGAGAAATAATCACAGGTTATATCCCGAAAGCTCTGAATTTTATCGCATAAATTGCGGGTATTTTTTTAGTAGAATTTTGCTTAGAAAATGCTCGAGACTTAATAATTTATCTTTGTGTAAATTATTAAGTCGAGAACATTTGCTTAAGAGCAAAATTTTACAAAAAGTATAGCTACCCGCAGTTTATGTGATAAGATTTAGAGCTTGAGGAAGATTATTTTCCAAATGAACAAATTCCTACGTATCTTTTTCTTTGTTAATTTTAATAAATTCCATCTTCCCGAAACGATTCATTTTTTATTTGGAAAACATACTTCCTTGTTAATTAATTGACGGCGACGCGTTCTATAAACGACTTTTGTTTCATAGCCATGGAAATGCACGCGCTAGATGCATATTTGACTTTTGTTACGCGATCGTGATTGTAAATCTGACAGTTTTGATATTAAAAATATTTTTGTAAAATTGCATAAATACACCGTTGGTACATAGTAATTATAAACAAAAATAATAACTCTTGAATTTGTAATGTTTTATTAACCTCCCCACAATAAAATTGTGGGAGGTTACTACAATTAGTCCAAAATCGAAAATTGAGATAACATCAAATCTTTACGTTTTGAGGTCCCAGGAACCCAAAAAAATTGTTTTTGAAAAATGTCTGTGTGTGTGTATGTGTGTGTGTGTGTGTATGTATGTATGTTAGCACGATAGCGGCGAAGCTACTAAACGGATTTGGATGAAACTTTGCATGAGGGTTACTTTAGTGCTCCAGAAGATCGGAAAAGGTTTTAGTTGAGATCGGATTACGTTTAGTGCCGTTTTGGCACAACAAGTTGTTTATTTTATGATTACTCGCAATTTGTAATTGAACCATTGAAAAGCAGTAAAAATTCCGATTTCAACGATATATCACACTTGCACTTTTTCGATTTGGTTTCCGTGAAAAAAATTAAAAAACAAAAATTTCACTTGTTTTGTCCTCAAAGGTACAGGGTGATATTCTAATAATGACAGAGGTGTTCAGTGATTTCGGCTGATAACTCGGGAACGGTTGAAGATATCGAACTGAAATTTGAAACGTAGGTATAAATATTGTAGACGGACGGATTACGAGTGAATTAATAATACACCTACGTCACATGACGTCACAAATAAGAAAAATTCTTAGAAACTGGTGCAGATATCGACTTAACTGGAAACATCCAATTAAAGTTTGAAACGTAGGTGGAAATATTGTAGATGGATGGAATACGAGTGAATTAAAAATACACCTACGTTCTGATGACGTCGTAAAAACATAAAATTCTTATAACAGGCGAACTGATGATATCAAAAAAATATTTCTACAAGACGAGTCACGAATTTTTTTTTTTTTTTTTAATTTCCAAGAAATATAAAATTTTCGGAGAAATGTCACTTTTCAGAAAAATGTCAGATTTTTAAGAAAATGTCAAATTTTCAGGAAAACGTCAAATTTTCGGAGAAATGTCACTTTTCAGAAAAATGTCAAATTTTCGAAAAAATATTAAATTTTCAGGGAAATGTCACTTTTCAGAAATATGTCAAATTTTCAGAAAAATGTCACTTTTCAGAAAAATGTCATTTTCGAAAAAACGTCAAATTTTCGAAGAAATGTCACCTTTCAGAAAAATGCCAAATGTTTGAAAATTGTCAAATTTTCGGAGTAATGTCACTTTAGAAAAATGTCAAATTTTCAGAGAAATGTCACTTTTCAGAAAAATGTCAAAAATTCAGGAAAATGTCAAATTTTCGAAGAAATGTCACCTTTCAGAAAAATGTCACCTTTCAGAAAAACGTCAAATTTTCGAAAAAATGTTAAATTTTCAGGGAAATGTCACTTTCAGAAATGTCAAATTTTCAGAAAAATGTCGCTTTTCAGAAAAATGTCAAATTTTCGAAAAAACGTCAAATTTTCGAAGAAATGTCATCTTTCAGAAAAATGCCAAATGTTTGAAAATTGTCAAATTTTTGGAGTAATGTCACTTCAGAAAAATGTCAAATTTTCGAAAAAAATGTCAAATTTTCAGAGAAATGTCACTTTTCAGAAAAATGTCAAAAATTCAGGAAAATGTCAAATTTTCGGAAAAATGTCAAATTTTCGAAAAAACGTCAATTTTCGAAGAAATGTCACCTTTCAGAAAAATGTCAAATGTTTGAAAATTGTCAAATTTTCGGAGTAATGTCACTTCAGAAAAATGTCAAATTTTCGGAAAAATAACTTTTCAGAAAAATGTCAAATTTTCAGAAAAATGTCAAATTTTATTAAATGGACTCAAAGGAAAATTCCCAAATAATACTACGGGTCCATTTGTGGTATAAGTTCTCTGCTAGTGTGTTAAAGCGTGCAGACTGTATGCTGAGTATTTTTGACGTGTCAAGTGCATCGAGAGATTACAAGTTTTTCGACGTTTATAAAGCCCACGGATGGTGTGAGAGGCCATCCTGAACCGCTTACAAGCCCTACAAGTGTAAGCAACCCCACCGGAACGCTTTCGGTGAGTTTTTTCCAATAAAACTTTAAAAGTGACAGTGACATTAAATTTTAAAAACTATTTCCGCTACTTCCGGCATCCCGCCGGAAATTCTTCCGGTAACATAACCTAAAAATAGTACTACATAACCTAAAAACAATTTAAGACATTGGTACCAACCTAAACATTTTTCAAAAACCAAATTCCCCAGAGAAACATTGGAACTAATAATTTGACAGCTATCACTTCCCCGACCGATTTAGTGAAAAATTGGTCGAGGTCAAAAGATAAAACAAAATATACCAACTCAAACTTAAACGAGCCACCATGAACACTACCCTGGCTACATCTGGCAGGGAAACTGTCCACCAAGAGTTATATGGTTTTTTCCAAAGATGGCCATCCCTGCCATCCATCCCATTACCAACGAAGAGGTTTTTTCGTTTAGTTGTTTCCCGTATCAATAATCAAAATTATTAAGTGCTCTTGCCTACGAACGTTTTTATAGAATTGTGTTTATTTTTATATTAATTTTAGGTCCATGTAGACACATTATAATTTTAACCTAGTCTTTAAGCCTGGCTACAGAAGACAGGAGCTACTTTTCTATTTTTCTCCAAGCCAAACTGGACCTACCCCGTCCAGCCTCACACTCGCCACGGCGGTGTTCACCGTGGTTGTCTGGCTGGCCCCGGGCTACGATCCGATGAAGCATATATTTGTATTAAAAACATTGAATAAAACATTAATGTTGTGCAGACTATAAATTTAACACTCAAGTTCTTAGGTCAAAATCTCACCGAACGCAAGACTTTTTTTCTGATTTAATAAAAAAAAAATATTTCAACTTAATAAATATAATTAAATGAGATCGTTCATATTGTTTAGTGCTCTTTTCGACTTCAAAGATTCACCGGGTGGGGAGGTTCCAGCCGCTTCCAGTAGCTGCCGATTTTTTTGTAAATTAAATCAGTTATGTGTATTTAATAGCTAGAGGTAAATTATTCGCTGGTAATTTTTAAAAAAAGCTAGCTTGCATTTATTCAGTGTAAAACTGTTGTCAATGGCTGGAATTTAAAAATTCATGAAATGTCATTGGTCTCTAATTTATGAGGGAAATAATCTTGACATACCCCTCGAACTCTAAATTTTATCTGACAAACTGCGGGTAGCTATATTTTTTGCAAAATGTTGCTTTTAAGCAAATGTTCTCGAGAGCAGAATTTTACAAAATAAATGCTATCCGCAGTTTATCCGATAAAATTCAGATATCTCGGAATATAACCTATGAATACTGATTTATTTATTTTTCAAGGTTACATTTTTTTTTCAAATTTTAAACTCTACAAAGTTGAAATAACGAAAACAAAGTTAAAAAAACATAATACTTATGTCTAAAAATATATTTAGCATTACCTTATGACGTCGTAGTATTATTCAATGAACATGTAATGATGGCCATTACTCACTAGTAGAATACAACCCTTTTGCTTCGATTGCTCAACAGGAACTACTTCATCGATTGAAATCTTTTCACGACAAACTTGTGCATATTAATAAAAAGAATATTTTAAATATTTTAAACCAATCTACATTTGACAGATTACAGATTGAATTGAATATACCGTCGGTTATGGCACACTCGACTTATTTGAACGTTAAATAGTCTTTTGTGATTGATCCATAGAAAATGTTAAATAACGGTTACGGATTCTTGTGATTGCTCCTAACCGATGAATAATGATTATCAGTCGTAAGTAATTTTTACTTGTTCAAAAATGTACCTATAATGCATTATTTTATAGTCGGAGAAAAAATATTTCTGAACTTCAATGAAAAAATTATGTACCTAATACAGATTACAATAACAAATAAACTAATTTAAAAAATTGTACCAAGAACTGACCACCGCGATCACCGGACCTCAACCCCTGTGACTTTCTTTCTACAGAGAGCATTGAAGAATAATGTATATTCTCAAATTTGGAATTGGATGGTAGAATAACTGTAACAAGATTTCAAATGACTGGAAGAGTAATGAACAATTTTCAATAAAGAATTCATTTGTGTATGATAGAAAATGGTAAAAAATTGGACTAATTATCTTAATTACCAATTAGTACTGAACTGGAAAATAATTTTGCTGCTAGTTTTTTTGTAGTTTTTTTTTTTTTTCATTAATATTGGAATAAATGCGCAGACAAACAACAGAAACAAAACAGAAAAATCTAGGAGTTAAGCATGGATGCACCCCCCTCATCCCTCATCCATACATCATCAATACAAAGCAGAACCATATCAATGGTACATCATACTGTAAACGATAACATACTGAGTTAAAAATGCACCAACGGCAAAAGCCAACAAAATAAGTCTACTTACTTGCAAAAACAAGAGCATCAAGGGAACGACACAAAGAAGGAACTCTATACGTCTACTGAAGAGAGCGCTAATACTAAACAGCACAAGTTAGAAATATGGATACACCGGGATAACAACAATTGAGGATCATGTACAAATTAGGAGAGGACCAGAAATAAATTTCAAGTCTCAAGTAATACGTTGCCGAAGTCAAAAATGAAGGAAATAGGAGGCTCTGAACAAGAAAACAAAAAGAGAAGTATAACCACTGCATATCACTACGCAATACGGCAATACATCTCAAACACCACACTTGCCATCCTATATTTCTGTATTATGCGTCATGTGGCTGGCGCTGTCACAAACATCATCCAAACACAACCTATCGTAGACGTAGCTGACCCAGCGGGAGTTTTTGCAGAAGTGGTAGCAATACCTACCGTACGCTGGTAAACCAGATCGAAATCAAACAAATAAATCACCTAAAATATCACATATTTTTATGAGCCACAACCTCAGTAAGCGTCAGATTAGTATCGATTAAGATTTCAAACGTTAAAACCCAAATTGTGTACCAAATTGAATCCTTAGTACTTATCTTCAGTAAAATAAAATAAAATTTGGACCAAACCCGGAACAAATTTGTGACAAGCTAATTTCTTCGGGATTATATTCTATGGCTATCCAGGAGTCTCTGACTGAAAATCCAAAGAAATCCGCCGTGCAGAAATAAAGAAAAAATGCCCCGCCATGTTGAAATTAGGCACTTTTTTCCTTTAATCGGTAATAGCCCACATGGATGACACTTAGGAAAAAAAGTAAAGTGGTAAAATTTTTAGAGAAAGAGCTAAGCTTCAATATGATATAAATCGGTTAAATATTAACAAAGTTGTGATTTTCAAAATGACAGATTCTTTTCAAAAAAGGGTATTTTACTTCCACACCCAGTGGAAGTATAGAAACGACAAAAAAACTTTTTAAAATTTTTATTGTTCAAATAGGCTTAGAATGTCATGAAACGTCGAGATTTTAAGTTTGAGCGAAAAAAAAAAAAATCTGTCTGTCCGTCTGTCGGTGTGTAACTTTTCTTTGTGCGCACGTTTACTCTGGAACCGTTTGAGATATTGACTTGAAATTTGGTACACATATGTACTTTAACGAGATCTAGAACTGGATTATATTTTCATCTTGTTTCGTTGAAGGGTTGGGGGGTAAATTGGTAAATTTGGGCTAAACAGGTAAATCAAGCAGGTAAGAGTCCATAAAATTGGTATTTAGAATATACAAGAGAAGCTAAGGTCTCAAAAAAAATTTTGGCACGAGCCATTACCACCCCCCATTATTAAAGGGGATGAAAAAAATTGTGATTTAGTGTGTGCACAAGAACCAGAAACCTCGAAATATTTTTTTACTTCATCCACCCCCACTACCACAACCTATCACCTCCGCCACCCCACTACCGATGTGGGGTATCATTTTATGGGTTTTTGTGGTAGAGGATTTCAAATATTATATTATTAAAGTTCCATAAACAATTATTTCCACATACAAATTTTTTTCGTTGTGGGTGACTTGGATAGAAAATCTGGATGTGGAAGTACGGATTCCTTGGGCAGCGGTTTTTTGTATTTTAACACCTTAAAATGTAACAATAGTCAACAAAAACTTTTGTTGGTTATGCTAATTAAACATGGTTTATTTAAATATGAAATAAAACATATACCGGTTAGTTTATTTGACGATATTTCGTTTCGAAAAATAACAAAATCATCTCTTTTTTTCTTATTTTGATAAAAAACTTACACCAAGTCCAACTTTGCCTGAAAGCGCTAAACAATTTGTAATAGAAGGGAGGTTTCTCCTTAGAAAAGTTGTGTGGCAACGCCAGGCTTAATGTAAAGATATTGTTCATCAGCGTGTTTCATTTGTTCGTTATCAATTATCATTATGGTTTAAATTGTATTATTATTTTTGATGGCTATTCTAATGAAAGCACTTCTGTTAAATTTACAGAATATCAAAGAAGAGCTAAAAATGCATTTCAGAAAAAAATTAATATTAACCCACAAAAAAGTAATAGAGATATCTCAAATCATCAGTTAATTAAACTTCTAACATCAAATTTGAATCAAAATAATATCACAGTCAAATGTGGGGATGCAGATGCTGATTATTTAATTGTAAAAGCTGCTATTGATTGCTCAGCTGATATAGTTACCTGTTATAGTGACCCGGTGATTGAGATAAATCTGATAAAATAACGAATATCTGCAAGTTACGTTCAGAACTAAGTGAAAATGTAGTAAAAAATACTCTATTTGCACATGACATATTCGGATGCAATACCATGTCTGCATTCTATAAAAATGGCAAAAAACAGTATTTTCAGTTTTAGAAAATAATACTGAACTAAGTAACAGCCTATTAATTTTCAAAAGTTTTGCCGAAGCAAATCAGCTTGCAGTAATTGGAGAAGAATTTATTTTAAGATAGTATGGCAGAAAAAAAACTAATAGTTTAAATGATTACAGGTTCGTTAGAAATAATCAGATTTTTGCTAAGCAAATTATTTTCCAGCTTTCGGTAAACAGTTCTTCCGTCAACATCCAATGCCACTAAATATCATACAGAGTGTATTAGCAAATTGAAGTTTGGTTAGGCGACAGTCTTAATCCAGAGAACTGGGGTTGGGAAAACAGCGGTTATCTAGAACCAACTAAAACAGTACAAAAGTATGCCTCTGATTTCATTTTAAATATTTTATTCTGTGGTTGCAAGAAAAATTGCAAACAGTCTTGAAAATGTATAAAATATATAATGAGTGCAGTACCAGCTGTGTAAATTGCATTGGACAGGACTGTGACAATGCGTCTGAGGTGTTACTTTCTGATAATGAGGCTAGTTTTTAGTTAAAGCTCATATTTGAGAGTTTTTATGCTTATTTAATTTATTCATGCTTTTTAAAGAGTTTATAGTTTATTTTTTCACTATTTATGAGTTCTGTTATTGTGTTTGTTGTTACGTTCTTTTGTTTTTAGGATGGATTTTATTTTACGAATGTATTACTTTAATTAATTAATTAGTATTATCAGTAATAATTGTTGTTGCCTTTTGCTGCATTTTATGGTAGTAAAGTACAAGAAGTATTCTTTTTTATACACAAATCTGTCATTTTGACAAGAGTAGCTTTGCTAATATTTAACCGAATACAAAAACTTTATAGCACATTAAAACTTAGTTCTTTCTCTCAAAATTTTGCCTCATTACTTTTTTTCCTAAAGTGTCATCCGTGCGGGCTATTACCGATTAAAGGAAAAAAGTGCCTAATTTCAACATGGCGGCGCATTTTTTCTTTATTTCTGCACGGCGGATTTTTTGGGATTTTTTAGGATCAGTCAGAGACTCCTGGATAGCCATAGAATATAATCCTGTAGAAATCAGCTTGTTACAAATTTGTTCCGCGTCAACATTTAATTTTACTCTACTCTTAATGTATTTCCAAAATATTTGTTTTTGTCGAAATTTAGGCGAAACATTGTATAGAAATAAGTTACGTTCAATCATCATATTTTTTAGCCTGATCTAACGTTAGGGTGGGTCGAAAAAAATAAATATTTTTTTTCCGGAACGCTTTAGAGCGGAAAAGTTGCCTATTGTAATAAAAAGAAAAACGACATAAAGAAAATTAAAATCGGTTAGCGTCTTCCGTTCGCGCATCGTACTTAAAGTTTATGAAAAATTGCAAAAATCACGATATTTTTGTAATTTTTTTCTGTTAGTTAAAACTTTGGTTTTTTATGCTTGTTTTATGGTTTAAATAAATAAATTAAATTCTGATCAATAATCTAATTTTACCCCTTCGCGCAACGTCTTTTTTTTTTCTTCGTGAGAGGGGAAATCCTCATGGACACCCGTCGCTTAGAGTCTATCGCGAACGGGTAGTGCTGGACTCTAACCAGCTAAAACCCCTCCATCTCTTCAGTGTTTCCTGTTGGCCTGGGACTGCTTTCGCTTTTCATCGGACCCACAGGTCATTTAAGATTGTCGGTGTTAATTGGCGTTTCTCCATGGGTTCAAACCCATCTCTCTTTCCTCCTCTTCCTTCTTTTTCATAATGCGGGTTATTGCCTCCTCCGCCCTTCTCCAGTTCTCTTCCGTTTCTAACATCCTCCCTACCATATCTTCTGGAGACAATAACGATGCCCCACCGTCTCGTCTCTCTTCTCTCCATCTGTTGCATGCGAACACGGTGTGCTCCACGTCATCGACCTCTCCACAGTATGCGCACTCTCTGCTGTCAGTCTTGCCAATATCGTATAAGTACTCCATGAAGCACCCATGTCCGCTCAGGGCTTGGGTGAGGTAATAGCCTACCTAACCATGCCTCCGTTCCATCCACGCTCTGATGTTCGGGATGAGGCGTCTCGTCCACCTTCCCTTGTCTACAGTGTCCCACCGCCTCTGCCATCTTTCAAACAGCCTGTCCCTGGCCTCTGCCTTCCCGACTCCTTCAAAGATTTCCAGCCGTTCTTTGGCCATCAGATCCAAAGGGGGGATCCCCGCCACTACCAACGCCGCCTCGTACGAAATCGTTTTGTATGCACTGCACACCTTTAGTGCGGCGCATCGCTGGATCCTAGCCATCCTCCCTCTCGTCCTATCCACCTTCATCGCACTTTCCCAGACCGGAGCTGCATACAAGAGGATAGAGTGCACGACACTGCACAGCAGTCTCCTCTTGCTCGCTCTTGGTCCGTGCGTATTGGCCATAAGCCTCCCAATGGCTGTGGCTGCTTTTCCCGCCTTCTCGGCCGTCTTTGTGGCATGGACACCGAAGTTCAGCTTGGAGTCCAGCCAAACCCCTAGGTATTTCAGGTGGTTCCCTGAGGATATCTCCACCTGGCCCACCCTAACTTTCATGGGTGGAAGATTTCTTTTCCTCGTGATAACCAGGAGCTCCGTTTTCCCGGCAGCTAGCTCGAGCTGCATTCTTCCTAGCCACCTCTCAATATTCCTGATGGCCTCGTTGGCTGCTTCCATTATTTGGACAGTCCACCTTCCAGTCACCGTTATGGCCAAGTCGTCGGCATACCCGATGACCTTTACACCCTCCTCCCAAGGTAATCGAAATATATCGTCAAACATCACATTCCACAAGGTCGGACCGAGCACCGACCCTTGTGGAACCCCACACGTGATGCTTTTCCAGATTATCTCTCCCTCTGATTCGAATCCGATCATCCTGTCTTGGAAGTAGCTCATCATCACCCTGACGAGGTACGGAGCTACCCCTAAGCTCTGCATCTTCCCGACAATCATCTCCCATCCCGCTGTGTTAAACGCGTTTTTGACATCAAGGGTCACAACAGCACATATCTGTTTCGTGGCTAGGGCTTCCTCTGCCGTTTCCTTTAACAGCCTAATGGCTCCTACCGTTGATCGTCCTTTCCGAAAACCGAACTGGCTTTCAGATAAGCCACCCTTCTCGGCTATCTCCTTCTCTAATCTCCCCAGTATCAGATATTCGAGGAGCTTGCCCATCGCGTCAAGTAAACATAGCGGTCGGTGGGATGACGGGTCCTCCGGCGGCTTGTTCCCTTTCCGGATCGGGACGACTCTGGCCTTCCTCCATCTGCTCGGGAAATCCCCACTCTCTAGGGCACGATTCATTACTCTTAAGATGTCTCCCGGGTATTTTTCTGCAACTAGCTTGACTATTTCAGGCGGAATCTCGTCTAAACCTGAAGCTTTTCCACTTTTAAGTCTGGCACATGCTGCCTCCAGCTCCTCCTCCGTGAGTGGGGGGACCACATCCACTTCTACCGCTCTCCATCTGACTATATCCCTTTCTGGAAACAGAGCAGCCACGACTTCCGCCACTTTCTCTGCCGGCAAGGCACGCAACGTCTTAGAAAAATTTTCGCAATTTTCACTGTGCAACTCTTCGCTCGTGTTCCTAGAACAAAACGACCCAAAACTCACCAGGGTGGTTGCACGTCGAGTTCCACCCACACGTTGGGTGTGGTATTTACATTATATTTACAACTATTTACAAACATTTTCCATAGGTAACACAGTAAGCCAAAGATATGAGTACCATGGTTTACTGTGTTTTTTACTTTTTTCTTTTTTATATCTACTACATATTTAAAATCTGATTTTTTGGAGAAATAAGGTAAAACCGATCTAGACTTCAGTGTTGCTTGGATATAGCCGTCTCTAGCTTCATGCTTACATACTTTATTCGAGGCCTCTGTCACAAGTTTGACGCACCTCTCCACAGTCTGTGTGTGACAGGGAAACTTTTATATTTCTCTGATGGTCTTAGTGTCAGAATTGATGAGTGATTTAATATTATCTTCACTTAGGTCCCGCAGCATTGGGGGAGGATACAACACACAAGAATTCTAATTAATAATTTCAGTGTAATCGGAAGCTTGAAAGTTTATTTTCGGTGGTACGAAATTTCTAACAGTCTTCTTCTTTAGGATGATTTGTCTTGCTTTTAAGATCCTTCTGTAAACAAGCTCCCGAATATGTTCTCTTTCATCGACAAGCATTGCTAACAGAACATTCTCTGGGTGCGCAAAGAACGCATTTCGTTCTATTACTGGATCGACAACTTTAAGTAATTCATCGGATAAATACCGTGATGCTTGGATTGCTTGAATGACATGTTTGGTCCGTCAGTAAAATATTTGCTCTTTTTATGGCAAACCGCACAGGTGTGTATGTCTTTCAAGCAATCCAAACATCACGGTATTTATCCGATGAATTACTTAAAGTTGTCGATCCAGTAGTAAAACGAAATGCGTTCTTTGCGCACCCAGAGCATGTTCTGTTGACAACGCTTGTCGATGAAAGAGAACATATTCGGAAGCTTGGTTACAGAAGGATCTTCAAAGCAAGACAAACCGTCCTAAAAAAGAAGACTGTTAGAAATTTCGTACCACCGAAGATAAACGTTCAAGCTTCCGATTACACTGAAATTATTAATTAGAATTCTTGTGTGTTGTATCCTCCCCCAATGCTGCGGGACCTAATTGAAGATGATATTAAATCACTCATCAATTCTGACACTAAGCCCATCAGAAAAATATAAAAGTTTCCCTGTCACGCATAGGCTGTGGTCAAACTTGTGACAGAGGCCTCGAATAAAGTATGTGGACATGAAGCTAGAGATGGCTATATCCGAGCAACACTGAAGTCTAGATCGGTTATGCCTCATTTCTCCAAAAAATCAGACTTTAAATGTGTAGTAGATATAAAGAAAAAAAATCGGCAGCTACTGGAAGCGGCTGGAACCTCCCCACCCGGTGAATCTTTGAAGCCGAAAAGAGCACTAAACAATATGAACGATCTCATTTAATTATATTTATTAAGTTGAAATATTTTTTTCATTTCATTATTAAATCAGAAAAAAAGACTTGCGTTCGGTGGGATTTGGATCTAAGAACTTGAGTGTTAGGTCCACATGGACCTAAAATTAATATAAAAATAAACACAATTCTATAAAAATGTTCGTATGCAAGAGCACTTAATAATTTTGATTATTGATACGGGAAACAACTCAACGAAAAAACCTGTTCGTTGGTAATGGGATGGATGTCAGGGATGGCCATCTTTGGAAAAAACCATATAACTCTTGGTGGACAGCTTCCCTGCCAGATGTAGCCAGGGTAGTGTTCATGGTGGATCGTTTAAGTTTGAGTTGGTATATTTTGTTTTATCTCTTGGCCTCGACCAATTTTTCACTAAATCGGTCGAGGAAGTGATAGCTGTCAAATTTTTGGTTCCAATGTTTCTCTGGGAAATTTGGTTTTCGAAAAATGTTTAGAAGAATTTCCGGCGGGATGCCGGAAGTAGCGCAAATAGTTTTTAAAATATAACGTCACTGTCACTTTTAAAGTTTTATTGGAAAAAACTCACCGAAAGCGTTCCGGTGGGCTTGCTTACACTTGTAGGGCTTGTAAGCGGTTCAGGGTGGCCTCTCACACTATCCGTGGGCTTCATAAACGTCAAAAAACTTGTAAACTCTCGATGCACTTGACACGTCAAAAATACTCAGCATACAGTCTGCACGCTTTAACACACTAGCAGAGAACTTATACCACAAATGGACCCGTAGTATTTTTTGGGAATTTTCCTTTGAGTCCATTTAATAAAATTTGACATTTTTCTGAAAATTTGACATTTTTCTGAAGTGAAATTTCTCCGAAACTTTGACATTTTTCTGAAGTGACATTACTCCGAAAATTTGACATTTTCAAACATTTGACATTTTTCTGAAAGGTGACATTTCTTCGAAAATTTGACATTTTTCTGAAAAGTGACATTTTTCCGAAAATTTGACATTTTCCTGAATTTTTGACATTTTTCTGAAAAGTGACATTTCTCTGAAAATTTGACATTTTTCTGAAGTGACATTACTCCGAAAATTTGACAATTTTCAAACATTTGGCATTTTTCTGAAAGGTGACATTTCTTCGAAAATTTGACGTTTTTTCGAAAATTTGACATTTTTCTGAAAAGTGACATTTTTATGAAAATTTGACATATTTCTGAAAAGTGACATTTCCCTGAAAATTTAACATTTTTTCGAAAATTTGACATTTTTCTGAAAAGTGACATTTCTCCGAAAATTTGACGTTTTCCTGAAAATTTGACATTTTTTAAAAATCTGACATTTTTCTGAAAAGTGACATTTCTGCGAAAATTTGATATTTCTTGGAAATTAAAAAAAAAAAAAATTTCGTGACTCGTCTTGTAGAAATATTTTTTTGATATCATCATCAGTTCGCCTGTTATAAGAATTTTATGCTTTTACGACGTCATCAGAACGTAGGCGTATTTTTAATTCACTCGTATTCCATCCATCTACAATATTTCCACCTACGTTTCAAACTTTAATTGGATGTTTCCAATAGTTAAGTCGATATCTGCACCAGTTTCTAAGAATTTTTCTTATTTGTGACGTCATGTGACGTAGGTGTATTATTAATTCACTCGTAATCCGTCCGTCTACAATATTTATACCTACGTTTCAAATTTCAGTTCGATATCTTCAACCGTTCCCGAGTTATCAGCCGAAATCACTGAACACCTCTGTCATTATTAGAATATCACCCTGTACATTGCACTGCTTTGAGGACAAAACAAGTGAAATTTTTGTTTTTTAATTTTTTTCACGGAAACCAAATCGAAAAAGTGCAAGTGTGATATATCGTTGAAATCGGAATTTTTACTGCTTTTCAATGGTTCAATTACAAATTGTAAGTAATCATAAAATAAACAACTTGTTGTGCCAAAACGGCACTAAACGTAATCCGATCTCAACCAAAACCTTTTCAGATCTTCTGGAGCACTAAAGAAACCCTCATGCAAAGTTTCATCCAAATCCGTTTAGTAGCTTCGCCGCTATCGTGCTAACATACAGACACACACACACACAACACACACACACACACACACACACACACACACACACACATACACACACAGACATTTTTCAAAAACAACTTTTTTGGGTTCCTAGGACCTCAAAACATAAAGATTTGATGTTATCTCAATTTTCGATTTTGGACTAATTGTAGTAACCTCCCACAATTTTATTGTGGGGAGGTTAAAAAGTAAAAAACACGGTAAGCCAAGGAATCCTACTCATAGTACTCATATCTTTGGCTTACTGTGTTACGTATGGAAAACGTTTGTAAATAGTTGTAAATATATTGTAAATACCACACTCAACAATTGGATGGTTGATTAGGTAGGGTGTGGGACGTGGGTGGAACTCAACGTGTAACCACCCGTGTTGAGTTTTGGGTCGCTTTGTTCTAGAAACACGAGCGAAGAGTTGCACAGTGAAAATTGCGAAAAATTGGTAAATTTCTGTTTTTTCTAAGACGTTGCGCGAACGGATACAATTAGATTATTGATCAGAATTTAATTTATTTAGGTTATTTAAACCATAAAGCAAGCATAAAAAACCAAAGCGTGTTTATTTTAAAAGTTTTAACTAACAGAAAAAAATTACAAAAATATCGTGATTTTTGCAATTTTTCATAAACTTTAAGTACGATGCGCGAACAGAAGATGTTAACCGATTTTAATTTTCTTTATGGCGTTTTTCTTTTTATTACAATAGGCAACTTTTCCGCTCAAGAAAAAAATTTTGATTCTCGACCCACCCTTCTGTATACAGTGTGTGCTATTTAATAACGGTGTGTTGCGATATTAAATAACACACACTGTATATAATTTTTCACGAAGTAATTATTATTGAAACAGAAATTAAAGCATTAATATTTAGAACTGATTTATTATTACCGATAATTATCCAAAAACTTAGGTACTGTTAAAAAATTATATTATATATTACAGTGCAAAAAGAAAATAGAGAAAATGCACTGTTTTATAAACACAACATTTATATAATCCAGTTCTGTTTCCATATCAAATAAAACAAGTGTCTTAATTCATTACCTCCTTTAATCATAATTTTTAAGAGAAACATTATGCTTAATAGTATACTTTTAATAATTTAATTTACATACTCAGTAAATATCACTGCAACGTGTTAGATATTTCAAACTATATGAAAGTGTATAGCAACAAGATTTTTGCATCCTCACCGATAATGGATAACCTGCCTCATAATATAAGCTTCAAAAAAATGTATGCAAACAAGTTGACAGTAAGTAATTTAGCTGTTTTATTTATAAGTGCATGTGCTGCTATTCACTGCGTATCATTCATCACTTCAGATCCCCTTTTTTATGAAACAGTTTCCTTTGCAAGTTGACATTCATTTGAATCTTGAAAGAGAGTCACCTGAATAATTCAAAATATGTAAATTCGGATTTTCCTCTTGGTTTATGTATATCATTAGTTGGAGTGTAACGAATATTTTGATATATTACCTTCCTAGCCTTTATTATTTATGAACTTCCCTCTTTTGCTTGTTTTACAAGACTATCATGAACCTCTAATGACACCTACAGCGTGGTATACACTTACATGGTTAATTAATGAGCAAAACAGTGTCAGCCTTATAGATCAGAAAGTTCTTTTTTATGTTTAGATCTTTTAAGGCAAAGACACCATTACATTTTTTAAGAGTGGACTTGTCGTCATAGATCTTCTGCCGGGGACTCATCAAGCACACGACAGCCGCTTGTACCTTTCCTTGTCTTTTAATAAAGTCATTATTTACCAGTAGAGCACTTTACCTAAGCTTCCCACGGATGAGGTATGTTACAATCTCTCTTCAATGGTCTGCTAAAAATGCCGATGTAGTAAATTTATAGCTTAATGTCTTAATTTGGTATGTACATTGTACAGGTTTAACAAAGAACACAGGTGGACGATCTTACGTATTATGTGATTTTATCTATTATTTGATTTTCATAAAAATTTAGTTTAATTACTAACATTTAAAGCTAATTTTGTTTCGTTGTAGCTAAGAAATGATTACAATTCTAAAGAAAAATTAGATTATCTTACCTTTTCGTACCTTCTTGTTTTAAAGTGTGTTTCAATCAGTGCCTTTGACCAATCTGGATCAGTTTCATGCTATCAATCAGATTTTAAACACCTTTAGAAGTGTCTAAGATTTTCTTCCCTAGGGCTTTCTTTAATAAGCTAGTTAAATTAGCTCAACAAAAGTCGTTTGTGTGACCTAAATTATAATTATAAGTTTTAATAGAAGCCGAACTGTTATAAATATAACTTTTTCATAATAACCGCTACCTAAGGAATCATTACTTCCATAACCAGATTTTCTATCCAAGTCTTCCAATGAAAAAAATGTTGATACTGTATTTGAGGCTTTTAGTTCTAGTACTCATACTAAACAGCAAATTTTATTTCTTACCCCCATTAATAATAGAGTGAGCGTGGTAATGGAAGTGGTAGATGAGGTGGCTATTGCAAAAAAAAATTGAGGCCTTTGGTTCTTGTATATACGCTAAATCTCAATGTATGAACTCTTACTTACTTAATTTATCTACTTACTCCCATTTACTCCCCAACTCCTCAACGGAATAAGATCAAATTATAATGTAGTTCCAGATCTGGTTATAATATGTTTATATTATAATAATAAAGTTAAAGTATTTTTTCTTCTCATCTTCATCTTTGGTATATAGAATAATTTTACATTTGCTAATTTTTTATCGAGCTGAGGATCCTGTTAGAATCGAACATTTAGTTGTATTTATTTACTATGCACTGAAAAATACCATTAACACTATATTCAAAGTAATAAAAACAACCCAGCACCTTCACCATTAATCATTATGAGGTATTACTTCGTTCCATAGTCTTTTTTCTACTTTTTTAAAATTCTATCACAGCCCAGGTTATCGGGTTATGGAGGTTATCCGCAAGCAAAATCAGGTACTTCTTTCTTTCCAAAATGGAAGTCTTTATTGCTAATACAAGCCACGTTGCACCCTTTTTCCTTGTCACCGTGCCCCATGCACCTTTTCGGCTGATTAATGGTTTCCAATTTCCCTCTGTCTCTTTTCCCTTCCTCTTTCATGAGATTTTTTGACAGCTGACATACTCTGGATATAGCCTTCTATTTCTTTCCACACCTCTTCCGATTTAATCATGGTTTTTATCATGTTTCTAGGTCTGACCATCATTAATAGCTTGATGTTTCTCGTTTTCTGTCATCTTGCCACTGCCCACGCTCAAATATCGTATGAACTACCGTATCTACTTCCCCACAGTATTCGCACCTGTCATGACTATCTTGACTTTATACAGATATTGCCTGAAGTAGCCGTGGTCCGTCAGCATCTAAGATAGTGGGTTATCTCTTCATGAGGCCTCTCCATCCAAGGCCTTATTAAACTGAATCTTGATCCACTGTTCTATCGCTGTCTGATATGGCCAGCGTCTTCCCCACTCCTCTAATAGATTTTATCTGTCCCGTTTAATTATGTCCTTAGTCTCCTTTGCTTCGTAGATCTCTTTGCGATCACGTGCCAACAATTCTACCGAGGGCAAGTTAGCGATTACTGATAATGCCTCTCCTGGAACTACATACACGCAGTGCCATTTTTCTATGTACAGCTACCATAGCTTACAACATCGAGTGAATTATACCATATCAGTGCTGCATACAGAGCAATGAAGAGAACCACCGAACTTAGTAGCCTCCTCTTGCTACTTGCTACTTGTTATGCATGCATTCGCTGATCCGTCGTAAAATCTGTTTTTTTAATCCTTCTACTCTTTTAGCACTGACAGTGATAACCAAAGCCGATTGCAGTTAAATACTTTGAAAACGCGAGCTGTAAGCCCCCGTAGTACAACACATTCTGCAAAGTAGCACGGATTCTTTCGAAAAATCAACTCAAACAATACACCCTATTTCTCAACAGACAATCAATACATAATATTATTGAATCAAATTTGTGAAATTAAGAATAATTATGCTACACAATTAATTTCACTAAAATATAACGGTTCTTATGGCTCTGATGTATGGATTATTATTAAGTGAAGTGGTTAGTACTTGATTATATGTTACTAGTAACCTCAATTTACAGCCCTTCAAAAATAATCTCTTATATTTCTTATATTTTTATTATTTTCTGTTAAACGCATCCTATTTTACTACAAATATAGAATTTAAGTTTTATTGTAATTTTCCAGGTATTTAGTATACAAACAAATTATTATTATTATTATTATTTTACTAAAGTTCTAATCTCACATGCAGGGTTATTACCTAAGTGAGTAACTTTCCATCTTTGTTTACCATTGTGTATTTAAGTAAAATGTATTATTTTTTTGTGAAAGTAATTTATGTAAATACTATGGTCTAATAAACATATTATTATTATTATATTATTATTATTATTTAACTCCCATATTTATCCCTACTTTCGTCACATTCTTCATTTGTTTCTAACTCGATTGTTCTGTTCTTAAGATAGTTTCTAATAATGCAGAGTAAATATGGGGCAATGTGTCTCCTCTTTAGCTCGTCCAAAATTTGCTGACAAGAGTGCCAAGCCATGTCGAAAGCATTCTTTACATGTACTACATATCATATTGCGAGGTGATTGCTCATAATTGCTCAATTTCGTCCTTTAGCCTAGCCAGTAGGAGCTGCCCTAGCATTTTTCCTGTCACATGTAGCAGACAATATAGAGAGTACATTCGCAGGTTTATCCCTCTTCTTAAGTAACACTAATCTCGCCTTTTTCCAGGCTTCTGGAAACACTTCTGTCTGAAGGGCCCTATTCATCCTAGAATTGCTAGGGTGTGTTCCCGCATAGCTCATGAATTTTTTCCCGGGATTAGCTCCAAAAAACCCAAGAGTTATTAGAATCACATAGACTTCACAAATCAAGGCAAGCTAGGACGTTGAAGAATTTACACAAAAAACAATTAATTCAATGCGTCATTCTGCATTTTTACTTAGGGAAGATGACCGAAAAAACTGTAATTCGCTTCAAGTGGAATGAATAAGCCACAATAGATCTTGAAAATGGGTTTGGTAGGTTCATAGGGTTTGACGGAGTGTTAAAGCTTAATATATTTAATATTGCAGCAGAGAAGAGTATCAAATTAATGGAAAAATATAACGATACTGTTAACTACAAGTGATGAACAAAAACAATTTATATTACAAGTTGTAAGCGATTATTGCACCGATTTCTATATCTAAAGAACAACATTGCTTGAAACCTTAAATGTAAAACGAAATAATCATTTAATTAACTAAATATTTCACAGCTATTTTTGTCATAAACATAATTTTTTTAAAATCCTATACCTAAAACAGTTTGATTTATATACAGTATTTTTTCGAGATATTTTTCTTTAGGGATTTTTCTTTAGGGATTTTCTCTTCATTATGGGTTGCGGTGCCAGAAACTCCGCCGCCGTACTGAAGCTTAAGCTTATTGTACCCCATAGTCTCGTTATCCCATTAATCCCGTTCTCCTCCAATGCGAGAGTGTACGGTCAATGGGAGCTCTGGCTATTTCTTCCAGAGTCACGGCGGGTCCCCCGAAGTATGAAAACCTTCCAGCCATCAAGGCTGGCCATTCACATAGTATGTGGTGAGGAGTTTCCTCGTTCTCACCACACATCTTGCATTCTGGATTATCCTTCATACCTATATGGTTAGGTGTCTATTCAGTGTGCAGTGTCCTGTTAGAATTCCCACTGCATATCTCAGTTTTTTCTCTGCTCGGCTTTAGCAATTCGTTGGTCTTTGTCTTGGATGGTCCGCCAGTGATGAACATACTAGATTGTCTGATCCCCGGCGCCCCGGTCCAATACAAGTTATGTTTCCGACTCAACAGTTCCTTTACCATTCCTCTCGTGGTATTGTATGATATCCCGCAGGATAGCTCGGGTTTCATCAAGGCTGTTTTTGCGCCTTCTTTGGCCAGCGTATCTGTTTTTTCGTTGCATTCATTGCTCTGGTGTCCTCGCGTCCACTCTAGATTTATACTGTTGTATTCCGCCAGTTTCGTTAGGTATTCAAGGCAGTCAGCCTTTTACCGTTTTGGAACGTATTCTCTACTACATTCAGAGCTTTGAGAGCTGCTTGACTGTCACCATTGCGGTGCTGCCCAGGTTCAGACTAAGATCTGTCCCTGGTTGGCCCCGTAACACATGCTCCAGTACTTCTTGACGTTCTTGATCCATCAGTATACCATATGGTATCATTTGGATGTCTTCGCAGTTTCTTTAGGAATACTTCGGTACTCTTTCTCGCTATGCAATTGAGTCGATCCTGCAGAAGAATATTTTTTTTTATAAAATAGAACATTTCCCATAAAAAATGTTAAAGTCGAAAAAGAAGAACCACCTTAATGGTCGTACCCAATATAACTATTTATGATAATAAGTGTTTAATCCGCAGGGGGCTGGAAACTTCAGTATGGCGCTGCCTCTGAAGTAGTTTCCACAACCACAAAAATACTTAAATACTACACGCGAATACTATCACTAGACGAGCATTTCGCTAACCATGTTGGCATAATCTGCAGTGATTGAAACGTTTAATCATCTCCAAATTTTTTAAACTAAACTGCGAAGGATACCGACCGAAAAAAAAGTTAAAATCTTGAGCAAGAAACAAATCGATAAATTTGTTACAAAAACACAAGATGAAAAGTACCTCATGAAGATTGTCACAAATATCGATATATTTGGAGCCTTTCGCCAGTTGTATTAGCTGACTTTGGACAATATCTAAGATTTAGGAACTACACTAGTCCTGAATACATCAAACACAGAAACCAACATACCACGAACTTTCATTATTATCGGTACATTACATGTGAATCAATAATAAATGTGAACAACACGTTTGGGATAGGGATTGCATTACCGGTTAACCGGTTAACCGGTTAACCGGTAAATAGGACAAAAAACACATGACGATAATTACCGGTTATTTTAATTTTTTACCGGTTATTTCGGTAAATTCTGAACTTACGATATGTCACGTATTCAACGTTTCTATTTATGTCAGTGACTAGTATTCACTAAATATAGACTGACTGTCCCATCACTGAGCACTTTTAACAATAAATAAATAATAAAGAAAGTAAAACCCCAACACCAAGCTCTAAGAAATACAAGTAAGACAGACATTGACAATATCTTGCGACAGGAAATTGAATATTTCACTGCCTCAAATATCCGTGGAAAACATTTAGAAGAATGTTATTACCAATTCTTATTAACATATCGACCTACCAATATCGATAGAGGAAGGGCATTTTCAGTTGGTGGTATTCTATGTACAAATATCAGACGACTAAAAGATACAGCTTTGAAAAACTAGCCCTTTTAACTTGCTATTTTTAAAAAAATATTGTATTTTTAGATTAGGTATTCAGTAAATGCCCTATTTGAGTTTTTGTTTGTAATTTTTGTTATTTTCAGAATAATTATATATTTAATTTCATTTATATTTTTTCCTTTTGATAAAAAAACCTTTTGTTTGTTCATTATAATAATAATAATACATTTATTTTACTCAAAGTAAATGGTACAAATTGAACTGTAGAGCTCTTCTTCCATTTGCCCAAATACAAATAAACTAAATCTAAGATTATAAAGAGATTATAAAAAAATATTAATACATATAAATCTAAAATTTCAAGAAAAAAATAATTATTATTTTATTTGTTAATATTCAGTAATGAATTGTAATAATCTAACAAATGTTATATTTTATAATAATAATAATAACAATAATAACAACAGCAGCACTCAGACATGCGAGCAGACAAGGGGAACGGGCAGACCCCCCGAAGCGAAGCAAAAAGGTTAAAAGTAAATAACATTATATCGGAAAATGAAAAAGAAACATACGCTCATCCATAACGCAGCAAAGTCTCCTGCTTCTGATCAGCCAAAATGTAATTTTTGACAACTTTAATAAAAAAAAATTTTGATTTATATTTTTGATATTCATTTGGAAATTCATTCCAAAGATGAGATGCAAAATACTTAAATGGTCTTTGAGAAATCGCAGTTTCATGCTGAGGCACTAAAAAATTTTGTTTGTATCTTGTATTATGCAAGTGATCTCGTGAAATTAACTTATTTCTTAAGTACTGAGGTTCGTCATTATGAATTATTCGCCAAATAAGTGTGAGCATGTGTAAATGTCTGCGGTTTTCCATGTTTAATATGCTATGTTTATTTAGATGTGGTGATATATGTTGTCTATATGGGATACTGTAAATATAACGCATACATGAATTTTGAAATTTTTGAATTTTCTTTTTTGCTGTCGCCGATAATGACTTTCCATATACAACATCACCATAATCAACTAAAGAATATGAGTGGATCACAAAATTTTGATTTACACTCTCTAGATATGTCTCTCGCAAAACTGTAGAATTTTTTCAATCGACTGTAAGCGAATTTCAATTTGGAAAAAATATGCTTCTCAAAACCTAATTATATTAATTATACGTATATAAAAATGTTTTTTGTTAAATTTAGATAATTTTGTACATGGAAAAAGACAATTGCCATTTTCGCCACCCTAATCATTCATTCTAAAAATTACCGGTAAATACCGGTTAACCGGTTACTTACATTTTTATTTACCGATTTACCGGTTATTAAAACTTCCGGTAAATTGCAATCCCTAGTTTGGGAGGATGCATGCCGACATTGCGGAATTCCTGAACTTACCAAATTCTCGATTTTATATTGGACACTGCGTCGTTTTTCCGCCAGTTTGTTGGCAATGGTTAGTGTTAATCTTATTACAATTAAAAGACAAGGTGGATGGAAGTCAAGTGCGGTAGCGGAGGATTATCTAGAAGACTATAGAAAAGCATTATGTACCAAATCCTTCCTTCAGTGATTAACACTGATTTCTTTCTGGCTACGTGGATTACAGACATGATCACCATAGCCACGCTAACTAGGTCTACTTACGGAATTACAATTTTGAATTCTTCCAATTGTTCGAGTATTAATACTAATTTAATGTAAACATATTTCTTAAAATTAAAATATATTGGAAACTTTTGTTTCAATAAAAAATTCACTTTTAAGACTAGTGCCATAACATGGCATTCCTTAAAACTGACAATAAACGTTAAAAAGATTATTTTAATAGTGTGTGTAGAATAACATCATTATTAAACTGGATTCATGAAACAACTAATTAACCATTCCAAAACTCTAAGCACGAATAGTTCACTAGCCTTTCTGTGCTATATAATTATCCAGCTTTTGGAAAATAAACACATAGGTAAATAACACAGTGCAGTTAGGTTAGGTTATTTCAATCAGCACTTTGAAATACCAGCAGATCAAGAACCACATTTCTACTTTCATCAGCATGTCATTCAAATAAATATTTTAAAGTTCAAAAATCATGCAATGTAGAAAACGACAACGACAGTCGCGAATTGCATGCGAAAAATTGAATGTGATTTTAAACAGCTGTTTAAAAGCCGTAGATTGCAAAAAAACCTGTAATCATCTGAAGATTGAATAATTAAAATAGATGGCAATAAAATAAACTTACTTGAACCTGTCAACAAATATAATTAAACTTTTAGCTATCCACTTACCCGGTTGCAAGTTATAAGATAACATCGCCACATCGCGATTCATAATTACCATCCGATACTTCAAGAATTCCTTGGCTCTGCCAAGTTATGGCTAATTTAAAAAATAATACTAAGACTGTGTGTAGTTTTATCACTTCGATAAACACTTCTAGAGTTTCATGGCGAATGCTCTTGCTTATATAAAAACAATTTCTGAGGTTGGTTTTGCCAATATGACTAGAAGTTACCACGCGATTTTATTATGGTGGCCACACACAATACTCAGTCGATGTTGATGGATTTGACTGCTTGTAATGTGCATAAAACAATATTATCTTTGAGTTTATTACCTGGCTCAGTATGTTTTAAAAACAATGGCTTTAGTGAACACGTCTTGTTTTTACTTGCAAATAAATTTATTATATTGATTTGAAAATGCCAAATAAATCTGGGACATGACCCAGCAATGAAAATTGTATATATATTTTTTTACTAAATATGATGTAGCATGCGGACGTTTTTTTTTCAAATTCTTTCCAATAGTAATTCCTAAACGATAATTTTATGTTAGATATCAAGGACCTACTGATTGATTGATTCACCAGCGTGCGATAGGCATTGCTGCCACTGCCAAGATATACCGCTGGGGGCCGGCTGCGTCCACGCTGGGTTGGATTTGGGTCGTGCTTGTTGTAGCAGCGAGTCACATGATGGTGCAGAAGTATAGGATGGGCAATGTAGGTGTTTGTGAAATGCATTGCTACTGTGTACTGCGTAGCAATCTGGAGTGTTTATGCTCCCTTTTTTTGTCTTTCTGCTTCCACAAATGTTCTTCTTCGTCTGAGTCTTCTGTTTACTTCGTTTCTGATTCAGGTAGAGCATACATCATTGCGATTTCTTTGTGGAATTCATTTCTTTCAGTCGCTTTTCTTTCCTAGTTTGTTCACGATCCTTTCGATTGTTGTTCCCCATGTGTACACGATCTCCCTATTTTTAGTTTGTTGCTGTTTAATTCGATACAATTAGTGCCCTACCCGGAACAAATTAACATTCAAATGAAACCAAGCCAGATTGTCATCGTTACAGGTAATAATTAACATACTAAAAGTCCCTATGCCTCCGTTTTGCATTCGGTCCGCCATCTTGAATTTTGGGATTTATTAAAAAAAATCCCTTATATTTCGAAAACTATTACAAATTTAAAAAAAGACAAGAGACAAAAATTAAAGTACATGGAAAACTGCATTAAATGTTGGTGTTTATACATACCTATCTTTATTTAGTAAAAAGTTGAGGCCGATTACATATTACTAATTTTAGAGTTTTAAGCTAAAATAGAGTAAAATATAGTAAAAAGTATACATGTTTCTTATTTTAATGGAACATTTTCTACTTTACAATACTAATAAAAAAAGGAGCAAAAACATTATTAAGAACCTTATTAAAAACTATCATCATCTGAATCACTATCTTCCATTGGTTGTGGAATATTGTCGCATGCATTGCCATTACATTGGCCACAGAGATTCGAACAGAAGATATTATTGGCTTTTCTACAACTGTATAATTTCCTACAGTCGCTATTACAATTGCAGAAAATTAACTTTAAAATAAATTCTGGTGCCACTGGTATCACTGTGGTCTCAGGTACAAGCACGCCACCCTTTTTTTTCATCCCCATTCCTCTAGGTTAAGAATATTCCCAAGCCATTCTTGAACCTGTAAGTATACTCTTAAACAATGTAATTTAGCAGAATCTGTTGTCAGCTAATTCAAAATATTGTTTAGAGTTTGACGTACCGTTAAATTATTAAATTTTGTAAATCGTAAAGTTTTTGATACTTTTGTTTTACCATAAATGTGTATCAAAAATTCCTCTCCGACTTTAAAAAGATTGTCCAATTTAGCCTGTTTGTTCTTATAAACACTAACTAAGTTTTTAAAGTGACAGTATTTTCCCAATATTTCCATTGCTTTTAGTTTCCCTTGTTTAAAAAGACATGAAGTTGTGTCACACCTCATCGTTGCATGTAGGAATAATATATTTCCTTTCATTGGACCTAATAATTTTTGTATTTCGAAAATGTTGCTCACTCTATCTGACTTGCCTTGTCTACCAGGACGCAGCATGAATATACCGTAAGACTCGCCGTAAGATTTTACAAAATGTATCAACAGGACTAACAGATCGGTATCTTCTCTAACGGAAGTTATACAATCATTTTCTCGCAAAAATATAGCTGTTCTAACAATCTCAGTGTCAGCATCACTATTTGTTTGGATAGCCGAGATTCCAGGATTTAGAAATTTCACTATTAAAGCTTTGATTAACTGCTTTTTGTTATTTGCATTATTAAAAAAACCTATCCTGATTAATTGTCAGTACGGCATGGTAGCCTTGGAGATAACAACATCAGCGCTAGTTGCCTTACCACTTCTTCTTAATTGGTCTTGGGTTTTAGTCGTCACTGAATCATAGCCATCAAAAACAATTGTACAACAGAAGCCATAGTGATGTCAGACGTAGTCAATATATTGATTAAAAATTTCACCATAAGAAGACGGACACTGCTAAACAACTTTTTGGTGTAAATGTCCGCCATCTTTTACAAAAGTTGTACCTTCAGGAATATTATTGAATGGAATACACTTTTTATCGTATGTAATATCACTAGTGCTTAAAATTTTATCGAAAATTTTTTCGAAAGCGTGTTGCCTGGTAATATAAAGAGTGCAAATTGGCAGTTTATTATCTGATTATATCCCGACCGCTTTAGCGGGGGGGATTTAATCTTTGATAATAAACTGCCAATTTGCACGAGTTATATTAACTAGGAGCAACTTAGCTTGAGAAAAAATTTTTAGATAAAATTTAAAGCACGAGTGGTATTTGTGGAGAATATTTCACGAATAAATAATTCATTAAGTATATCTTCAATATTATGTTCAGTAATTAATTGCCTTCAGACGTTTCCTTGTTGCTTTTTAGAGATTACTCACCTTTATCTTTAATTTCATCATTTACGTCACATAAAAATGCATTTCCAAAGCAACTCATCTAATAAAAAACAAAGTAGGTTTAAATTATGACAATCAAGAAAAACAATATACGTTAAACCATAGGTACTGTAACTTATAAGACTAGTCATCACAACAAAGCACGCTTCGACCAATCACATTACCGGTGAAATCATACAAATTGCATATTACCAATCTATCCCTTTTACGTTCTAAGGCTGCCGGCTCAGATGGTATGTTACCGCCATCTAGTAACGCTAGCTTAACTTAGTTACTAGCCTAAACAGTGAATTGAATTATTATTGTAATATGTTACAACCCCTCAAGATTTAAGGTTATGTTAGTTGCACTGAAAAGTAGGCACAGAATTCAGTAGTTCGGATGTCTGAATGTGGAAAGAACTTACTAGAAGGTCTAGAGTGATGACATATCTGTTCTGGAACTGTCTAGAGTATGGTGACGTCATCAGAGAAGCTTCTAGATCTGTCATCTTTAGGTATATAAGGCATGGAGTAAACCAAAAGGGAAGAAGTTAGTGCAATACTAATTGTCAGTTGAAATGGTCAGAGAGTAAACACAGTGATAAAGTTCAGTTTAGATAGCAAGAGTAGTAAGATCAGAACAGAAGAGAGTAAAGTGATTAAGTAGTACATAGTGTGTTATTAGCCAAGTAGTTATTGTTGTAATTAAGTAAGTCAATAAATTAGTGTTTAGTGTTACCCTGTTGTTATAATTTCCGAACCCACGATACAGGGTGTTTACAAAAAGGGTGTAAGCACGTTACATTATATTAAAGTGTTTATTAATATATATTTATGTATTTAATCCTTGTTTCTATTTTGAGAAGTTTGATAGTTAAGTTAAGGTTTACTTGTTTAAGTAGATAGACTTTAAGTACAACGAATTATAATGTATATAGTGATACTGCAGAGTTTTGATTTTCCAAATAAGTGTTAGCCGTTTTGTAATGATTGATGAATTACCATACGTAAATACCTACATTTGTGTATTTATGATGAAATAACTGATTTGTCTGCTTCGTAGATATTCATATTTAATTTTAGTTGTGAAAATTATTTTGTAATTATATTAGGTATTAAGCCATTGAAAGCTGTGTACCTATAACTTGTCCCGAACCTATATAAGTTCCACACAGCATTGCCTTTTTAGGTTATTAATACAATACTACAATTTACAATTTATAATTAATAATAAGCTAGAAAAGATATTTATAGACAACATTTAAAAGCACAATTTGTCCTATTTGCCGAAAACATGTCACGACACAAAACGTCAAAAAATTTTCGCAATATTTGCCGCTGCAGCGACCTAAAAAATTAGAGCGATAAATTTTGCATGTTGGTCCTGTCAAAAGCAGATCTAGCTTGAATTACCACTAATAATGACGTTTGATTGGTGCAATGTTGTGAAGAAACGGGCTCTCATTGGCTATAGCGTTAATGAGTGAAATAATCTATATAATTAAATAAAATGTACTTGTTAAAATGTTTTCCTTAAAGTACTCTTTTCAAAAAATGAGGGTGGATAAGAAAAAAGTTTATGTCTGAAACATTCTTCCTGTTAATCCTGTTAAATAATTGACTGGCATTTACAGGTGAAATCTGATCAGAAACTTTTAGGGTTTTGACAACAACTTTTAGGGTTTTACGTGGTCATTTCTTTTATAACGAGTATCGTTAAAGTTATTACCAACTGTTTCTCCAATAACCATTTCTCCGATTTCCTGTGCACGGTCACAATTAATGCTCTTGGGAGCTACCATACCTGAGGACAATGACACTAACAGCTCATTTTCTCTTTCAAAAGGATTGTGTAAAGTAAGCCACTCAACGAAATGATTTAGGTCTTGATTATCGCGGTTTTAACTCAACAAGTTGCTCAGGGTAAGAAGGTTTGCTGCCTGAGAAATGTTCTAGAGCATCACAAACTTTCGAGCACTGATGCATTGATAAGACCCATTTCGCAAGATTACTTTCAGTAAGACCCCTTCCACGTAAGACTCCTTCCAGCTGTATCTCGAAAATTGTTAAAGGTATAAAAGTCTTTTTGGCACCAAAAGATTCATAAATTAATTTACAACAAATCATTAAATTACATACTTTTTTGAATTCTTAATAGTTTTTAAGTTATTAGGATTTTTTAATACAAAAACACAAAATTCAAGATGGCGGACCGAATTTAAGCAAAACGGCGGCATGGGGACTTTTAGTATATTAATTACTACCTTTAAAGCTAACAATCTGCACTGATCTTATTCGAATGTTAATTTGTCCCGGGTCACACATATAAATGATTTTAATTTTATTGGACTAGTTCTGTATTAGTCTTTTCTCCAGTAGATGTGTTGGAATGTTCCCAGTACATTTCTATCTTTTCTGTGATTTTCTTCCCTCCTAGTAATGTTGATATTTTACGTAGCTGTTTTCGTCTTGTTGTTTTTGCGAGTAGTTAGATAATGTACCTTTCAGCTTTTCTCAAACTTGTTGTGTTGGCCTTTGTCTTTGCCGCGTTTTTAACTCCATATGTACCATCGTTGGTAGTATGATGGCAATGTACAGCCGCTTAGTCGGACCCCATGGTGGTTTGTTTCTTTCGATGAAATGTATAATTGCCGTTGTTACTTTGTATGCCGTTTTAATTCTCTCCTATACAGTTTCAGTTGGTTCGTCAGACATGTTTCTAGGAATTTCAATTTGTTCGTTATTCTTAGGGGAGTATTCGCCTATTTTCGTTTTTTCTCCGCTGGTCCGACTCTCTTTTGTTAACGAATCTCACACCATTATTAGACTTTTCTTGAAGTTTATTTGAAGTTCAGTTGTGCCCAGATGCGGTTTCATGTTTTCTAGGAAGTTGAGCATATGCTAGTACGCTTGAGGTTCTAAATGTTTCTGTGTCTACGTTAAAAATTTGGGTTTTTTTTAATTGCGTTTTGTACTACTTTTTAGGACTGTGATGGATAGTCGGGGGGATAAAATGACTACTTGCTTGACTCATATGTTCTTTTGTCTGGTTTCCCTCATTTATCCGAACCATTGTGTAGCAGTGCTTATTAGGTATGTTATTTATTAGGTAGTGCGGTACTCCTTTGTTACGTACGGTGTTGACTATGGCCTCATGGCTGATAGCAACATGTCTTCTAGACATCTATAGCGAATATGTGTACGGGCAGAAACTGTACGTAGCGCTTGTGTTGTTCTTCTGTAATAGTCTATATTATGTGGTGAGTTGATTTTGTTTGGTGTTGTTGCGATCATCTCCTGTCCACCTCATAAACCGTATTTTCGCAAATCTCCAATGAACGCCTCGATCTATTTCTTGTGGTGCTGTGTTGATTGTAGCAAGGTCCCAGTTCATTGATAGATGAAGTAATCACGTTGTCTTCTATGTAGTCTGCAGCTTGCTTTCGCAGGTTCCTCATAGCGTTGGTGTGTACCTACCTCCAGCAGACGGCCCAGTGCTTCATATAGACAACTCTCGTCACCATTAATTTCCCGCACAAGCAGTTGGTGTATCGTCGTTCCTACGTTCTGCAATATATCCATCGTCTCTGTGTCTTCTGGGAAGATATCACTTTTTGAGAAAAACTGTATCGCGCGTGTATTTCCGCTGATGCGCTGCAAGAAATTCAGTCGCGGCATACTTGTAACCCAACAGCACACACTGATCAGTTTTGGGTCTAGTTTAAATTCAACATTCCCTGAAAGATTGACATATGAAAAGCATGTATTGCCCTACCATGCTATTAATTTATTGCCCAACCATTCTTCATCCTAAATGCTGTCTGGCCATTTAGGAAACGCGTCAAAGTTTATTTATCTAAGAAATTTGGTGATGGTAAACAAGATGGTACCTTGGAGCCCTTGTAAACAGTACTGGCGACTGCGAATATGAGTTTCGGCGAAGAATACAGATGGCAAGATCGGCAACTTGCCTATTGAGCTTTTCGTGTGACGGAAACATCACGAGAGGCACTAAAATCAAACTTATCAGTGCTCTGGTTTTCTTCATTTTTTTACGCCTCTGAGACATGTGGACCGTTTAGAAGGCAGGCAAACAACGTAGTGATGTTATCGATATGTAGGTTTTGAGACGTTTGTTACAAATCCATGAACAGCCTATCTATCGTAACAACAGCAGACGAGTTTCCAATGATTTCAGGTTAAGTAAACGAAACCTCCCCTCATATGGAATATTTCTAAAATTCTGAGAAAGTTTTGTGGCTCTTTTTTTGTAAGCCTTCCAGCGTATGTGTTTATATCATATTTAAGTAGTGGCGAGAATCTAAAGGTGAGAATGAATATAAGCGGAATAAATTTTAAAGAATTAGTTGACACTCATTCTGGAAGGCTTTCTAATTATATATTGCATTTGGTTCACTTTGCTAACAACTTTTGCAATGCGTACACTATGAACCATGATAATTTGCGTGTGTTGGTATAGTGAAGTCAATTTGCTTAGATGCCGGTGTATCTTCTCTGGTTGTTCTTGACTATTATGTAGTACCGAGCATTTTCCTTGGTTCAATGGAATTAACCAGTTGGAAGATCAGCTTCCTATTTGATCCAAATTGACTTCTAGGGAGGTAGATGGTGATTGAAATGTTTTCAAATTATTTGCATAAGATTGGAAATGCTTGAAGACCTGCTTAGATTGAATACGTAGACTAGAAACACCATGGGCCATGGGCCCTGTACAGATTCCTGAGGGGCCTATTCAAAATATTACAGAGAGAGTGTCTCTCCTATCTTCATGCTAAATTGTCTATTGAATAGGGAGTACTCGACCCATTTACAGTTTACTCGCATTCCGACATATTCTAAATTATATTGTGAAAGTAGGATGCACATTGTATTAAACGCATCGGAAAAGTCCAGTTCTGTCAGTAAATTGACCGTTTTCTAATCGTTTGGCAGTATGTTTTGGTAATAATCCATGCTGATTGTGTCGTATTACGGAGTTATCTTCTAAAAAGTTAATTAGCTCCTCGCATATCGTTCTTTCCATTACTTTACAAGACACAGACCTCAAACCAATGGAGCGGTAATTGTGACTTAAGATTCTATCACTTGTTTTTAAATTGTAGTGACCCTGATAATTTTCCAATTTTCGGGTAGAGTACTTCCATTCACCGACTCTTGAATTATTTTAGAAAGCGATTTGTCTCCTTATTAATATACTTTCTTTTGGTACCTTAATATCATTATGGTACTATTTGAAAAATAATAACTTGTAAGATAATAAAATGTGTCCCAATAATTCTTCTGATAGTTAAAATGTTACTTATTTGGTACCACTGGATTCCGAAGATTATTAATCTCCTCAGGAACAGTAAAAAACGATTTTCAAAAACTGTGTGTGTATGTTTGTGGACACGATAGCGCCTCAACTAGCGAACGGATTTTGATGAAACTTGGCACCAAAGTAATAGTAGTACTGTACAGGGTGGACCAAATTAGATGGGATTTGAGATTTTCTCTAAAGCTATGGCAGATAGACAAAAACTAATATAGATGTCCTGAGCTCGATTTTCGAGAGACAATGGCGCAAACCGCGATCGTCTATCTTTTTCTACTACCGAGCTACAGAGGGTTATTGGAAAATTGGCATTTTTGATGACCTCCATATCTCAATTACCAAGTGTCGAATCGAAAATCGAGTAACACATTCTTGAGGCACTTTTTTGAGTAGAATCCGTTGCTGATAAGAAAATTATGCATGCCTCACTTTTCGAGATATTATAGACATAAATTGTATTTTTTTTAAATGGAACACCCTGTAAATTATTTAATTATTCGATCACAAATTAAATTAACTATCCAACGATATATCATGTTATATTTATCTCTAGAAAAAGTGGTTAATTTTCTAAAAATATAACGTACTTGTGAGGAGGCCATGAAAAACTTAACGAAAGCAACACTTCTTATAATATAAAATAATTTTGCCAAAACTAAACTACAATAAATGTTCGAGTTGTCTTGACATCTGTGCATTTTTGACACCTTTTCCTTACAGCATTTGTTGCATTTCCAATCATGACAGGAGTTATTGCCCGAAACGCAGCTAATGTTTTGTTTTTCAATTCTTCTAGGTTATTAAAACGTTCTCTATATATAATATTTTTTATACAACTCCAAAGTCAAAAGTCGCCAGGGGTTATATCGGGAGATCTAGCTGGCTACAAAATAGGACCATTATTTCCTAAAAATTAAACAATATCTAAACTACTCTGTTGTTTATTAATGCCCTGTTAGCTAAATTAATTGTTAGTTATCAACTTAGTTAACTAGGCATTGATAAACTAGTCCTGAGTCATATATAGATACCTATCCAAGCCTCCTCAAATTGAGCATTTCAATAATTTCGTGTTTCATTTGACGTATGGCCTGGGGCGCCATCGTATTGGTAAATTAATCTTTGAAATTATCTTGCAAGGCACATTGTCTACAAAGGGCTATATTTCTTGTCGTAGAATGTTCATAAAATTTTCGGTACTCAAATTACCGTAAAAAAAATGACGACCTATTATTTGGTATCCAATAAAACCACACCATACACCAAATCCAAATCGTTCTTGACGATTAACTGTAGCAGTTACGTGCGGATTTTCAGCCCATTGGTGGTTATTATGCCGATTAAAAATTCCGGCACTGCTTATATGTGCCTCGTCTGTTCATATAATTGTTCCTTTAAGACCTGGCACTTCATTGCACTGACCCAAAAACCACTGGCAAAAATCGAGACGCCTTTGAAAGTCGTTTGGGTATAGATGGTGACTAATGATAATTTTGTAAGGCTTGAATTTATTATTGTTAAGTAACGCAACACAGTTGTTTTTGGAATTCCTAAATTTACATGTATTTCGCAAGACGACATATTAGGATTTTCTCTTACAGTTTCTAAAACAATATTTTCTACAGCCTCTCTACCTTTAGCCCAGTCGACGTAGGTATTTACCCACAAAAAATTGCAAACTAAATTTTTTTTTAATGAGTTCGTGAAAGTGTGTAGAATAATATCCTGAAAAGTTTACATTTCGCTCGGGTGCAGAAAATAAAAAAAAAGTAAAAAAAAAAAATTTTTTCATCCATTTTTTTTAAATTTTGAAATTAAATCAAGCTAGAAAAAATAAAAAATACAGATGGATAGATCACGTATTTATGAACAAAAAATATCGTAACAAAATTTATCGTTAAAGCCACGGTTTTCCCGGAAAAAATAGTCAAGTGTAACGTTATAACTCGGAGCGAGATCCATGCGTGCACGCGCTTGAATACGCATGACTGTGACACCGACGTACTGAATTACATGTCACTAAATCAGAATTTGTTCAATCCATATGAGTGTTGGTTCATTTAAAAGATGGAAATTGTAGCTTTCTGATGCTTTTTTGTTTTAAACAATACAAGCAAAGAATGGATGGGAAAAATATACCTATATATATATTATCACGCCCGAACTCAATCGTCACAGTAAACAATATAGAAAAAAATAAAAGCCCTTCAAAAAAATTCTTTCTTCATTGAAAACTGTTGAAAAGTATGTACACTTCATGATTAATATGGTTTATTACGTTGTAGCAACGAGGATTAAAAAAAAAGTACATCTCAAATCATTTTAATTTCCTTGCTTGATGATTTTTTTTAATAAATATATGTATTGGAGGCTGTAACTTGTCGAGAAATTGACCCATTGGAAAAAATTAAATATCACTATTTCGGAAAGAATGTATATTTTTCGAATGTGCAAACGCAAAATCATTTACTTGTATGCATTTTTTCGAAAATATGATCAATCAGATCATGATAAGAAATTGCGATTTTCACGATCTTATCCTTATAACTATGAAAATATCTTTGATTGTTTTGAATACAAATTCTGGAACTTTTCCAATACATTAACAAATGTATAAGGAATCCATTGGATATAGCTGAAATGTGGATAGGTGTACCTGTAATAAATACAATGCAGTAAAGGCACGTAAAAATTCATGCGAGCGATTCAGCGGATATGTGTGGTGTCTGTGTATGCATTGATAATTATATGTTTTCCCTCCATACTCACTATTTATCCTCCTATTCACTAAGAAAAATGTTTAAAACGTATAATCAGAAAGAGAAAAAAGCTCTATTTTACTCGATAGAACAGCATACTATGGAACAGAGTATGCATTTAACCGTGCGCTAGCCGCGCAGAGTGACAAGGTTATTTCACTATTTTTTTCCAGGAATACCGTGGCTTTAGCGAAAAATTTTATTAGGATATTTTTTGTTCAGAAACACGTGGTCTATCCACCTGTGTTTTTTATTTTTTCCTGCCCTGACTTAATTTAAAAATTTTGAAAAAATTTGTAAAAAAATTTTTTTTTACTTTTTTTTATGTTCTGCATCCGAGCGGAGTGTAAACTTTTCAGGATATTATTCTATACATTTTCCACGAACCCATTAAAAAAAAATTATTCAGTTTGCAACTTTTTGTGGGTTTCACTATAAAAATGTTCTCTGTCGTCTGGGCTACTTCTTTATTACATATGTTTGCTCGAGGTTTTACAAATGATCCAAACTCTTTTCAATTTTGTTGTAGTCTTTTGAATATTTTTATGTCTAGCTGTCTCTTTTCTAGATATCTAAAAATATTGTTTAGGCGGCACGTTTGGTAGAAAGTTTTGCTGTCTATAACTTACCTATCAAAGTAAAACTCGGAAGCTAACTTTGAATCTTCTCCGCATTCTATAAAACACTTAATCCTACCAAATTTTTGACCATTACTAAATTGAACCATTTTTAACAATGCTCACTCACAATTAACGCACAAATTAGTTTTTGACATTCACGATTATTTCGATTTTCTTTTTTTTTACCACGGCTTTCTCAATAAATATTAGAAATGTGATAAATATGCATAGGTGTCAATGGAAGACAATTCAAACATTTATTGCAGTTTAGTTTTTCCTATTTTTGGCAAAAATATTTTATATTATGAGAAGTGTTGTTAATAGTTTTCCATGGCCTCCTCACAAATATATTAAGTTGTTCGAAAATTAACCACTTTTTCAGACATAAATATGACATATGATATATCTTTGGATAGCTAATTCAAACAAAGAAATAACTTACAGAGTGTTCCATTTAAAAAACAATAGATGATCTATATCTCGAAAACTGAGGCATGTATAATTTTCTTCTTATTAGCAACGGATTTTACTCAAAAAAGTGCCTCAAGAATGCGTTACTCGATTTTCGACTCGACACTTTCTTGGTAATTGAGATATAGAGGTCATCCAAAAATTCCAATTTCCAAAAAACGCTTTGTAACTCCGTAGTCGAAAAAGATAGACGATCGCGGTTTCCGCCATTATTTGTTTCTCGAAAATCGAACTCAGGACACCTATATTGGTTTTGTCTATCTGCAATAGTTTTAGAGAAAACCCCAAATCCCATCTAATTTGGTTCACCCTGTACATGAGCTGGAAAAAGATGGTGCAGATCGAATGATGTTTAGTGTCATGTTGACACATAGACTTTCCAATTTTTCAGCATAATATTCATGTTTTTATTGCATCATTTAAAAGTAGATGTTATTCTGATTTTACCGATATATCACACTTCACGGATTTTTGTTGGATAGGTTCCAGTCGCTTTCAGTCACTACCCGTTTTGCAGAATTTCAAAATACATCTCTAAAAAGGAATAAAGTTTAGTGTATTACGCATCTATTACACACTGTTTGTACACCTACTAATTGTTTTTAAACAAATCATTAAGATTAATAAATAAAAAGTAGAAGTAGAAGCATGAATTACAAGTTTCGTCTTTATCTCTCAAATACTTCATTATAACAGTACATCGATATTAGAATGTTCGTGGTTTTGGGTGGTCACAAAATAGCTCTGTAAATTATACTGCGACTATTATTTCAATGAAATATTGTTTTACGTCCAATTTCCAACTCGTTCCTTGAAATAGACATAGAGCCGATTTTCATTGACCATATGTAAAGCTCTTGAAAATAGTTATTGAAGACACATCTTTTTAGAAAATAGTAAGGTCTTTATATTAACTGCCTTGTAGATAAAGTTATTAATAATAACCACCCATAAATAATCTGTAATTATTAAAAAGAACATCATTAGAACCGCTTGATTAATGTAATAATTTCCATTTTATTACGAACCATTAAACAATTTATGGTTAATAATCTATAATTAGAAATCTAAAGGAGTTGTTTTCAATTCCACTGGAATTAATGAGAAGAAGAGGAGTAACTTCTGTATATCCGCTTATATTTCGAAAACCTGTTTGCTCCTTCTTGATGTATCAGATGTGTTAATATTTAATTTTTTGTCAACAAGTATGATTTGGGATAATCTAAAATCGATGTGATAATCACAAATTTAAAAATGTAGTTACAGTGAAGATCATTTCTGAAAATTCTTTTAACTCTTTCAGGCATGCTGGTACACCGTTTGAACCATGCAAACTGACCCGTTTAATGCATGGTGGTGCTGTCGTGAGCAAAAAGAAATAGGACGACTATTTTTTTCTAATATAAATCTGTCTCTATTTGAATATGTAATATGAATTTTGACAAATAACTGACAATGTCATAAAAATTAAAGTTAGATGTACACAACTCGATTTTAGCAAAAATACGATAAGACTTGTCCCATTTTTTTTGCGCACGACAGTACAAACTACTATACCGCATATTGTATATGCATAGTGGACTGTATCCACTGTATATACTGTGTACACTGTAATGTATACTATGCATATGGCACCACAACAAACTATACACTTAAAAATAAATCTTCATAAATGTAATTGAAGTATATTTTATTGCTTAGCAATCCAATACAATCACAAAAAAAACCAAATGAATTAGAAAATATCCTGTGAGCAAAGGCTCTTTTTGAGCCTGATTTTCTGTGCCTGAAAGAGTTAAAATAATTATATCCGTTTGTTTTAAATCCCTTTTCATTAACGAAAATCCACGTAATAAATGATACATGATATAATGGTTTAAAATATTTCTCTAAGGAATAATCGAAAGGCCTGAACTAAAAACACAACATTTATTTAACTTAAAGAAAAGTAAATTAACATAAGATTCTCTTTCTTTGGTGGGGAAGCCAAGTAATTAACCAGATACAAGAGTGAAATAGCCACAGAGCAGGAAAAGGTAACAGTAAGAACTAATATCAATCTTTTCCAATTGGGCACCACCAGTTCTTTATTTTCCTATGCGGTTTTAAAAAATCTGTAAAAGTGTTTACTCAAAACTTCCCTCTCTATTTAGCACTTTTCATTTATTCATTATTAGTCCAATCAATGAATGCCCAAAAGGGGATTGTAGAGAACATTGAGGAGGGGAGAATTTTCCTCTTCAGGAATGTGTTGGGGGTAGTTAAATTCGTCGTGTGTTGTAAAATAAAGATTGTCTTGTGACTGTGATTTATTAGCAGACCACGGTAAACCGCTTTGACAGAAATATTCAAGGTACATAATTGATTTTTTTTTTATTAATTATCGATTTTCGCTGGCGAATATCTCATAAACTATAACACATAGGAAGAAAATGAATATGGATATTTTTGTAGGAAATTTATTTATATTTAATTTTGCATAGATTACCTTTTTCCGTGTGACGCATGGTTTCCGAGTTCCAAGCGAAGAATCGAAAAAAGGAACCTTTCCACCCCCCCTCCACCCCTGAAGCGGCGGAGCTAGGGGCGGTGACTTTTAGTATGTTTACCTCCTAACTACCTCCAACACATTCCTGAAGAGGAAAATTCTCTCCTCCTCAATGTTCTCTACAACTCTTTCGTTAACTGGACTATATCTTTTCAGTAGGATGACTACTCTGTCTACTTTTTTTTAACTGAAAGTATATCATTTTTTCTTCCTGGCAATAGTGACAATTACATTCCAAATATTATTTTCCCCTGCCGTTTCTTAATTAGTTATTTTTTAGAGTGACCACCTTGTATACCTTTCACTAAATGTATGTCAGTTTCCATCCTCGGTAATTGTGTCAACTGCATTTTAAATATTATATTCACCATAATTATTTTTCATAGTGATCACCTTGTATATTTTTCCCGTTTTTCTTCCCTGACAGTTGTGTTAACTACATGCGAAATATTATTTCATTTATTTTTTTTTTATTTGACCACCCTGTATATTTTTCATTTCTTTTTTTCATTGACAGCCGTGTTAACTACATGCCAAAAAAAATTAATTTTGCTTAAGATTAGAGAAACTAAAAAATTAAATCAAAAGGAACTCGGATTTTCTAATCTAGTGCATAACCGAATCATTTTAGGGTTGACAAAATTTTGCGAAATGCTCTTTTGCATCTATGTCGGGGTATGGAAGCATGGTTATATCTGTTGCTTTAATTACCGGTAGGCCATTCTGTTTGAGTTTTTCTCTATTTCAGCAAAATCTTTAATAGATATTGAAATGGCCTACCGATAATTAAAAAATACAATCTTGATACCTGGGATATCAATACCAAGTTTCAAGATAGTATTTTTTTTCTGATGTTCGTAAATGACTTTTTCTAAGATACATAGAGTGAAATTACTTAGAGAAGATAACATCAGCACAAACCGATATCGCTAGCACGTGCCGATTGTCTAAGTCGTGTTCGATATTTATTGTATATTTATAGTGAATATTCAACCGTTTTTGTGTATAAAACAGATGAAATGAAATTTATTTTAATTGCGACTGTTCAATATTATTAATAAACGAAAATAGTAAACTTAGTAGTTTTAGTATGTTATCTTCTCTAAGTAATTTCACTCTAACACCAAAGTCACCACCTTAGAGATCATCAAGCCAAATTGTAACGAATAACTCATGAAAAACTTCTCAAAGCTTAAGAAAATTTCCAGACTTACTTCAGAAAATACCTTTTTTACCACAATTTTCAGATGCCTTGGTACTTACAACGTTTTGACGTGTATATATGCTGGTCTTCATGAAACATGTTTGAATTCCGTGATTAGTGTGTATCATACGGAAAAAATGGTAATGTGACAATTGTGAGAACTGATGTGATTCAAAAAGTGATAAGGAAAATTGTGGTGATTAGTTATTAAAAACCGAAAATACATTTTTAACGCGAAATAATTATGCTTAATACATTTATAATCGAATTAGAAAATGTAACAGACTACACAGTGTATACACTTAAGATTTAGAGTCTGCAAAAAAGGCTGAAATTGTGTAAAAGTGTCTCAGCTTCGAATCAACTTTACGTGGGTATATTAAATATATATTATTTTTATTTTAAAATGTTATTACGGTCATTTTTATAACACTACTACGAAACGAGTGAATTTCAATCGTGAGTTACTGGTTACTTCTCGTTTTAAGATCTCTAGCAGTTTTCGTGGTTTTTGGTCCTTTTTGGAATTTACATTGCCTTTGTTAAAATTATTCAAATAAAATTCGAAATATTAATCACACAGGCACATAAAATTTAAAAAAAAGTCGAAACCCAGAGGGTAGACATCCCTACGCCCATGTATTTTAGGACACTGAAACCAAATATGACAATAAAAAAAGGTTTCAATTATCCAATTTTTCCCTAGCACCCTCTTACAACCGTTCTGGGGGATTGAAATTACACTTGTTTTAAAAATTTTAAAAGCAGGTTTTTTTGGTGCGCTGGAACCGAATATGACGATGAAAACTGATTTGAATCACCCAATCACCCCCTTACAACCCCATAGAGTGATTAAAATTTTACTTCTTAAGAATTGAAAATGTATGTATATTCTTAAGTATTTTCGTGCGGTAAACCGAATATGACGATAACAAATGATTTTACCTACGATCACTACTGTAAATAGTAAAAAATACACTACCTGCCATATATGTAAGTTGAATTTTACATATTGTAAACAAAACGCACTGTAAACAAATCGCACGGTAAACAAAACGCACAGGACACGCAAATATAGGTGGCTTAGTTCGCTGACGCGGGGTTTAAAAAACAAATGCGCCTACGTAATTTTCAAACGCTGTCAAAACTGACATAATATTTGTTGAATAATATTGTTGACTAGTAAACTAAATTCAGATTTTACTAAATAAATAAATAAATATGATCGTAGGTAAAGTGTAGTACATAATTCGAGTTGTAAAGCAATTACGCACTCATGGAAATACGCACTCGCCGCTACGCGGCATCGTGCGTAACTTTTCCATTCGTGAGTAATATTACAACACTCATTACGTAATATACTATTAACCACCCAGCCACCCCCTAGCATCTCCTTACATTTTTTATCGTCATATTCGGTTTCAGTGCACCAAAAAACCTAAAAATAAACATACTTTTCAAATTTTTAGAACAAGTGTAATTTCAATCCCCCAGGAGGGTTGTAAGGGAGTTAGGGGAAAGTTGGATAATTAAAACCTTTTTTGTCATATTCGGTTTCAGCGCCCCAGAATACATGGGGGTAGTGGGGTCTATCCTCTGGGTTTCGACTTTTTCTTTATTTTGTGTTCCAGTGTTATTGCTCTCTCGTTCCTAAAATAAGAAAATACATAGTAGTGATTTTCCTTTTGCCAGGAATGAAGGAATTATAGGAAAGAAATTTTTATTAAAAATTTATTTGCAGTATTAAGTATATAAAATTGATGCGTAGTGTAGAATATTAGTATTTTTACAAAACTACTATTAGTATTAGTTTTAAATTAAAACTTCCTCTGCAGAGCGCAGAAGTTACCTGATACTTTTTCAATTTTCCTACAGCAAAGCAACAGTATTTGCGTCTATAATAATGTTGAGTTAATTTATGACTACACAGAACTATAAATGTTATTTTATTAATGTTAATACGACAACTCGAATCAATGTTTTGTCCATAATATAATTGCCAGAAGATACTTGTAATAAAATTACATAGTAATTTTAATATTAAATACCATATTTTAGTATATTATAGTTTTATGCTCTTCTGGGTACCTCGGTTTAACAATAAAAGTCACTTGCATATGGTTCATTTATTTATTTTACTGTTAATTAAAATGTACTTGCTATTTTATAAGTCGCAGTCTGTTAAGGTAATATTTTCAAGTTGGCCATAAAAGCGGCATATATGGTTGTATAAACGTATACAATTCAGAGAATTGTTTATGGAAATTTATATTATACTATGCACCGGTAGAACAAAATAATGCATGGTTCAAAAATTTACCTAATCCTCATGTACATTCTAAGCCTTATTCATTAGGTAAAAAAATCTAAAATAACGTTTTGAGGCACAAGTTTTTGTACTTAAAATAGAATTAACTACTCTTTCAGCTAATACTAATAAGACGCATTAAAAGATATAATGTAATTCATAACTTTTTAAAGCAAAACAAAATTTAGTAAATAGACTTAATGTGTGTTAAATGTAATTGGTCGCGAGCGGGCTTATGTAATTTTATACCACTCACAATTTTGAAAAATCGATGCCTATGACTCCAGATACGCGTCGTTCACCCCCTGCCCCCTTCAACTGAAGATATATTCAAACCCCTGTAACCCGATAATATGAATGAATATAATACATTTTATTTAATTATCTCAAAATTTTTCGTAGTTAGCTTTCACTAAAGCACATATTGAGTTTTAAGAATTCATTATACAGCCACACACAAAAAAAAGTTCTTTGCAGCGGATCAAATTATATGGATATTGTGTATTTTTCGACGCTGAATCCGAATCCGTGGTCAAAAAAAAATCTATCGTGTCAATTTTGTTTTTTAGTCAAAAACATCCCCCTAATAACTAATGAAGTGTGAAAAATGGTAGATGTTTTGTAGTCGAGAGTAGAGAATATAAATTCGAGCCACAGTAAGCTATTTCTATAAATTAAGCCGAAATCCGCCCTTATGGGGGAGTGAAAACTGCCGCTAAAACTCAAAAGACGCAGATAAGTGTAAATAACATGTACAAAGGCCAAATTTTTGTATCTCTTAGTGCAAAATATTTGACTCTGGTGCGACAACCAGCCGTTACTCTCAAAGGGTAGAGACTCACCCCTCATAGGTTTCAAAAGGGGAAAAAATTCAGGCAGGGTGAACAAATATGGAGTAAATTCATTCCAACTACCAATACATGAATAGAGACTATATGCTCAATTGTGACATATGGGTGCTATTAAAATTCGGAAATGGTCAAATGCTTGTAGCTCATTGTGTCAAATATATAAATCTGGTACGACAACTACCAAATCTTTTTAATAAGGTTGAAAATCACCCCTATTGGAGAGGGGGTAAAAACTACCTCCACATACGGACGGAAATTTAGTTAATTTAGGTATATAGCTTACATAGATAGAAAAAAGTGGTCACTGAAGAGATAACATCCTATATCTGTGACTAGAAACATAGAAAATGAAAACTACGGAACAGATATTTTGAAGATAAGAGAGAAAAAAATAGGCCAACTATCCTTATAGGTAAAGGCCATAAATGTAGAAGAAGAAGAAGAAGAAGAGAAAAATCATAAGAAAAGAAAGTATTTGGATTGATGATCCAAAGTATGATATAAATAGGAAAAAGAATAGCTTTACACAGATAAATGTTAAGATAAACAGTTGAATAAGCAGATATGGTATAATAAATAAAACACAACCCTTCAATGCTCAATGTATGAATTTACTCCATTTTTATATACTCTGTCTAAAACTAACTGAATTTTTGTTCCAGGATATTAAAAGTAATGAAATCCGCCCACCTGTAGGGGTAGTGTTTACCCCTCCCCCAACCCACACAGCACAGGATGGCCACGGGATATCCTAAAATGATCCCGTGTATCCAATAAATGGATTGTTCATTTGGGATGTCCATAGGAAGTCCACTGGTTGTCCTTTGGTCCTAATAACAGCCAAAATAAGGATATCCATTGGATAACCTACATGACTATCTATAGGATAGCCTTTAGGGTTATTGATGTCCTATTTAAAACTATATAGGGATAACCAAAGGCTGTCCCTGGGGCCATCCATAGGTCAACTTGTTGGGCTAATGTAGGTCCCAAATATATGGTAATTCATAATTAACCTAAGGTACAAATAAGAATTTTTTTAGTGAAAATCATTAGGTACTTATAAAACGTGGTCCTAATAACAGCCAGAATAAGGATATCCATTGGATAACCTATATGACTATCTATAGGATAGACTTTTTAGGGTTATTTAAAACCTATATGGGGATAACCAAAGGCTATCCCTAGGGCCATCCATAGGTCAACTTGTTGGGCTAATGTAGGTCCCAAATTCATGATAATTGATAAATTCACCTAAAGTACAAATGAGAATTTTTTTATTTAGTTTATATTTGCATTATACTTTCATTGTGATTAATGAATTTTATTGACGGAAGACATTATCTATAAAAATTGTCCTAATAACACCCAAAATGGGGATATTGGCTAGCTCGTTCTTAGCGCTAGTTTCAATAATTCATGTTAGATGGCTCCCCTTGCAAGGTGCAAATTACTTCTGTTGCGATACTCACCTAGTAAGACGGAAACTACAAGTTGTGTAATCTGGACCGCAAATTAACCTGCAAACCTCACATAAGAACCATCCTCGGGAAGTACTGGCAACGGACTTCCCGATTATTCCCCATTATAACCCCCCCCCCCCCAACATAGCCAACACAATCTATAAATCTTACCTCAGGCCAATCCGCACCTACGCATCCCCAATTTGGTACCCTATCACCGCTCCAACTTACCAAAAACAACTCCAAACAGCACAAAACAAAATCCTACGTATTGCAAACAACCTTCCTCTTTACACCCCCACACAACATATACATGACCTGTCCGAAACCCCTACCATCTCTAATTTCATCCTAAACAGACTTTTACCCAACTTCGCCAACACCCTTGTCACCTCCAAAAATCCCGTCTTCTCGAACCTACTCACAACCAAATTCGCCATAGCTCCCAAACATCCCTCCCTCAACTATATTTTCACCTCATAACATTGTAATATCTTGATTAGAAAAAAACAAAAAAAAAACAGAAAAACAATAAAACCAAAAAACAAAAACAACCACAAAACAAAAACAAAAACCAAAAAAAAAATGAAATGATCAAAAACAAAAAAAAACATACTTACTATAATATATTACTAAAAAAAAAAAACAAAAAGAAGATCAGAGCGTAAAAAGAGCCATACACGCCCAAATACCATAAACAAAAGAGCCACACATGTGCACCGCACAGCCTAGACTAAGTCACCCCACAAAATGTATCACCCCAAAACAAAATCATGTACACCCAATAACATTAACTAACACTTTAACCCTAAACCAAAAATTAAACCATACAACAACGTTATCGCCTCAGAGCTAGTTATTCTAATTCCAACCATAAACCAAGATAAGCATCAAGAAGATGGACGTCTCAAGCATCTGCACCACTTACGAAGTTGTGTAATCTAGCCACTATGCAGGAAATGCACATATCTTCCAAATGCCTCTTTTACGAGAGTTAATTTTTTTGCAATATGAGATTTATTTATTACGCAAGGAGGGTGAGTATACCCCAGACCTTAAATTGTCTACAGTAATCACGATTTTACACAATAGTCCAATCAATGAATGCCAAAAAGGGATTGTAGAGAACATTTTGGACGGGAGAATTTTTCTCTTCAGGGATGTGTTGGGGGTAGTCAGGAGGTAAACATACTAAAAGTCCCCGCCCCTAGCCCCGCCGCTTCAGGGGGGAGGGGGGTGGAAAGGTTCCTTTTTTCGATTCTTCGCTTATAACTCGGAAACGATGCGTCGTATGGGAAAAGGTAATCTGTGCAAAATTAAACGTAATTAAATTTCCCACAAGAATATTAATATTCATTTTCTTCCTATGTGTTATGTTTTACGAGATATTCGCCAGCGAAAATCGATAACTAATAAAAAAAATCAATTGTGTACCTTGAATATTTCTATCAAAGCGGTTTACCGTGGTCTGCTAATAAATCACAGTCATAAAACAATCTTTATTTTACAACACTCGACGTATTTACTAACGTAATATTTTGTCGAAGTCTAGACATTTCCTTAAATATACAGTGTGACTCACTTAAAATGAAGATACACTTATAACTTTTTCATTTTGCTTCCGATTTGAATCAAATTTTACTTAAGTATAGAACAAATTAGGATCTACTTATGTCCAGAAAATCATTCACCTGCTATAAAGGCAAAGCCACCTGCGGTACCAAAATATGCTGAAAAAAATAAAACATTTTGAATGTTAGAAATTCTAAAAAATGCATCCAATCGGCGCCACAAACGTACATACACCAAAATTTCATTTGATTATTGGTGGGGGATATTTCATACATAAGCTCATCTGGCAAAGGGGGTCCTCAGCTTCCGCAATTTGTGGTGGCAACGTAAAATTCATCGTAAGATTAAAAATCAATATGATTTTTAATCTTTTTCCTCATATTTTGGTACCGCAGGTAGCTTTGCCTTTATAGCAGGTGAATGATTTTCTGATCATAAGTAGATCCAAATTTGTTCTATACTTGAGTAAAATTTGATTCAAATCGGAAACAAAATGAAAAAGTTATAAGGGTATCTTCATTTTAAATGAGTCACACTGTATATTTAAGGAAATGTCTAGACTTCGACCAAATATTACGTTAGTAAATACGTTGAGTGTTGTAAAATAAAGATTGTTTTGTGACTGTGATTTATTAGCAGATCACGGTAAACCGCTTTGATAAAAATATTCAAGGTACACAATTGATTTTTTTTTATTAATTATTAATTTTCGCTGGCGAATATCTCGTAAAATATAACACAGAGGAAGAAAATGAATATAAACATTCTTGTGGGAAATTTAATTACGTTTAATTTTGCATAGATTACCTTTTTTCGTACGACGCATCGTTTCCGAGTTATAAGCGAAGAATCGAAAAAAGGAACCTTTCCACCCCCCTCTCCTACTGAAGCGGCGGGGCTAGGGGCGGGGACTTTTAGTATGTTTACCTCCTGACTACCCCCAACACATTCCTGAAGAGAAAAATTCTCCCCTCCAAAATGTTCTCTAGAACTCTTTCATTGACTGGACTACAAGATCAATTTTGATCCTGTGTAGATACTATGGGTAACCAGATGCAACTATGTGTGGATGTCTGTGGTTGTCCAGATTTTAACCTGGTCCCTTTTTCTTCCTATGGACAGCCACCGGCTATCCTATTGTGGTCATCTGTAGGTTATCCCGATTTACACCCAAACTGGTCCCTTTTTCTTCTTATGGACGACCATGGGCTATCCCATTCATCCATAGACATCCGTGGGCAAACCCGATTTGCACTAAAAGGATATCCATAGGAGGTCCGAAATCTGGATTAACCCAGTTTAGGACGTCCCCAGGACGTTCCGCTTATCCTCCAAGTATGGCCAGTGGTTGTCCTAAGGCTATCGAGTGCTGTCTGGGAATAGGGGTAATTTTTAACCTTATTAAGATTGGGTAGTTGTCGTACCAAATTCGTATATTTGGCACGATGAGCTACAAGTACTTGACCCTTTCCGAATTTTAATAGCACCCATATGCATCATTTGAGCATGGGGGTAGCTCTTACTGAGGGTAGACTCTAGTCATGTGTCGGTGGTTGGAACGAATTCACTCCATATTTATTCACCCTGATTAAAACTACAAAAGCTTCATTTTTTTTCCGTTTTGAAACCTATGAGGGGTGTGGGTAGTTTTAATCCTCCATAGGATTGAGTCTCTACCCTTTGAGAGTAATGGCTGGTTGTCGCACCAGAGTCAAATATTTTGCACTAAGAGATACAAAAATGTGTCCTTTGTACATGTTATTTACACTCACCTGCGTCTTTTGAGTTTTAGCGGTAATTTTCACACCCCCATAAGGGCGGATTTCGGTTTAATTTATAGAAATGGCTTACTGTGGCTCGAATTTATATTCTCCACTCTCGACTACAAAACATCTACCATTTTTCACGCTTCATAAATTATTACATTATTTCTATGATTTTACACAATTTTAAGGGATGTTTTTGACTAAAAAACAAAATTGACTCGATAGATTTTTCTTTTGACCACGGATTCGGATTCAGCGTCGAAAAATACACCATATCCATATAATTTGGTCCGCTGCACAGAACTTTTTTTTGTGTGGCTGTGTTATGTATGTTCATAGTATAATTACTTTTACGGATTACGTTTTTTTTTTATTTCTGATACAAAATTGGAATAATTTCATTACCAATTTTGTTTCTTTAAACATTTATTGAACACTACCAGTAACTTGACAATTTTACTTTTTAAGCATTCTTTTGCATCGAAGAAGGTTTAAATATTCTGTAAATATGATATATTTGTAGCATTTGATTCATATGATTATAAACAACACGCATAATGAAAATTATTGTATCTTTAACAGTTTTAATAATCTTAAGTTAAAATAATTTGGCGAAGCTGTAACACGTTAAAATTATTAACGAATTTCTCGTTCTCCATGTTAATCGCAAAAATCGCTTATTTGTTCTTATAATGTACTACTAGCCTTTAAATTTTACAGTGTTTATGTATGAACACTTATCTGATCTTAACGAAATATTTGAATTTATTATTTATCATGCCTGTTTCATTACTTATGATTGAATTTAAACAAAAAAATTTGTGGACTTTTGTAATAAATTAATTCTTTACGAAGGAACACTTATTCAGAAGCGGAACTCCGTGTGAAAGGCGCAACAAAAAGAAGTATTGAATCTAAAAACTTCCTTGCTCTCTAAACTTTTATCGCTATACCACCCTCCCATCTTTGATAATAAAGACGTTTCTCATTTTTACTACATTTTACAATACTACTATTATTGTACTACATACAATAGTTTATTTTTTATAAAACAAATATCTTGGTAAAGTAATTTCGTTTCACACAGCAAACAAGAAGAATACCAGAAATTTCAGGTCAATATCTCTAATAACGCACGGGTTACTCAGTGAGAGAAAACAATTTACCAAGGGAAAATAATACCCCGTTGTTTGTGAATTAACAGACTGATACAAACGACACGGCAGAAAGCAAAATTGTTTCTGATTGACCCATATCGATCGTGTCCCGCGCAGTCGAGAAGCTCGCGTTCACTTGGGGAAGACGGGAAGGTCCGAGCTGGTATATACAGTAGAAACCACACCGCTGCGAATGCAAACAAGATATTATTGTCAATATTTCTAGAAAATCACACAGCTGCGAATGCGAACACAACGTGTTTTTAATATTTCGTGCATAGCTACGCCTCTGTTAATAATAATTTAATGATAATTTAAAGTGAAAAGCGGCTGAAGTAATAATTCATCATATATACATTATACATGTATTCGAGTAATACTGGATAAAAATATACCTCTGGGTATTACAGTGAAATGAAAATTTTAGTATATCTGTCCCTTGTCATCCACTGACAACCGAAATTATGAACTTTTTCGCCACGTGCCGTTTACACAAGATTTTCAGTTTGGGTTTCGGTTATCTGAGAATTTTAATTTCGGTTTTGGATTACGGTTTCGGTCCTTGTGTACGACTCTGGTATTTTGAATTGAAGCCTTACGACTATGATAATTTGTAGTCATACTTTTTTTAACAAGTAAGGAGCTTTCATCACGAGCAGCATAGCGAGAGAATAGTTGTTCTCATCAAACGGATAGGAAGAACTTTTGATTTAAGCATCATAAGTTAAACTGATAAAAGATTAAGTAAAACAGATATCAGTAATGAACTTGTTAAATACGGAAAGCAAACTATTTATTTTTATTATTTTTTTATTTATTTAATAATAATAATAATGTTTATTTATGAAAAAGTACAGAAAGGTACAAGAAAAATAGACATAATATAAACATAATTCACCACAAAATATCTCGAAAGAATATTTGAGCGTGGGAAAAAGAGTACCCTAGTGAAGAGTACAAAATTGTGAATGGGAATATAAATAAACATAATCTAAACATACTAAAAAATATTAAAATATTAAAAGCCTGTACTAACAGATAATAAAAATAAGTAATTAAATAGTATCTAGTATCTAGTAACAACTCACTACAGTGTGAGAAAAATCTATTTTATTTTGAATATTAAATATAATATATATACAAACACCTGTACACAATCCCGGACATATTAATTGTTCTTTAGATCAATTTGTTTGTGGATTTCTGATCTTGATAATTCGATTATATATTTTTTACATCGCTTTTTGAAAAGAGGTAAAGATTTTGCATTTTTTAAGTCATCTGGTAGGATAGAGTAAATTTTAGGAGCTAAATACGCATAGTTTCGTTGTCCTAATGATTTTTTCATGAATTGAACAGTAAACTGCTCACGATTTTTTCTAGTATGATACCCGTGAGGTATAAGTGAAAGTGTATCTTTATTTTTATATTGATATAGGCAAATTGCATAATAGAATAACTGTCTGGCATCAAATAAATGGCTCTCTGCAAATAACTCGTTAGTTGAGTAATTCATATTTTTGTTAAACATTATTTTTAAAATCCTTTTTTGAGAAACCTCTAAATTGTTCATAATGGTTTTATTAACCCCACCCCAGCCAAGTATACCATAAAATAAATGTGATTCGACGATTGCATGGTATATTGTGACTAAGCTGGTTTGAGGCACAATACCGTGAAAATATTTCATACAGGGTATGATGCATCTTAGTTTTTTTACCAAATACTCTATATGAGCATCCCATTTTAGATGTTGATCGATGAATATGCCAAGGTATTTTATTTTATTAGTCCTAATTATTTCAGTAGTGGTGTTTATATTGGGGATTAATAAACTATTGTAATTAGGTAAGCCAGATTTGTATGAAGCAAAAGGTAGGAAGAAGGTTTTTTGCAGATTTAATGTGAGTATCTTGCTATTGAACCATTTCTTTAGCGTTGTAAAATCAGATTCTACTTTTTCTTTTAGCTCATTCCATGATTTGTCTTCATAGTAAACTACCGTGTCGTCAGCAAACGTTATTATTTCACCCAGGGTGCTTTGTATGAATAAATCGTTTATGTATATGATAAACAGCAGAGGTCCCAAAACTGTGCCTTGGGGTACTCCATATTCTGGCGTTATAAAATGGCTTCTTGTTCCTTCTATCTCTACACACTGCTTTCTATCAAATACATAACTATTTAAAAGTTTTAGTTCCCTTCCTCTTATACCTATGCCTTCAAGTGATTCCATTAGTAGAGCAAAATTGACCGTATCGAAGGCTTTTGCTAGGTCCAAGAAAATTGCTAGTGATGGTAACGACTTATCGATAGTGGTGTATACTTTATTTGTTAAGTGGCAAATAGCATCTTGAGTGGATACATTTTTTTGGAATCCATATTGATTTTTAGCTAGAATTTGGTATTTTTTAACATAACTGTCCAAACGGATCTTCAAAATTTTTTCAAATACTTTAGCGAAATTTGTTATTATAGATATAGGTCTATAATTTTGACTTAGTAGTCTGTCTCCTTTCTTATAAATAGGTTTTATAACAGAAGTTTTAAAGCTGGTTGGAATATGACCTGTAGAGAGAATTAAATTAAAAATGTAAGTTAAAGGTTCTAGTATGCAATTTGCTATTTCTTTTATTGTCTTAACGGTAATGTTGTCTATGCCTGCGGATTTTTTATTCTTTAAACTTTTTATGGTATTTTGCACTTCTAATGTATCCGTGTGTAATAGATAAAACGAGTTCAGTAAAATTTTTTTTTTAGGAACATATTGAGCATCACGAATTATATTATTTGCTAGTTGTATTCCAGTATTTACAAAGGTGTTGTTAAATTCGTTAGCTATATCCAATTTCGATGTTAAAAGTAGATTTTGATTTTCAGAATCTTTTATAGAACATATTTTGTTAGTATTACTATTTTCTTTTATTGAATTCACAGTTTTCCATAAATACATTTTATCATGTTTATTATTTTCAATTTTTTGTATGTAATAATCTTTTTTTGTTTTAATTATAAGTTTTTCTAAATATTTTTTGTAATTATTATATTGTACTTTTATTTCATTATCCAGTGGATTATGCTTCATTTTTAAATATAATTCCTGTTTTTTGTTAACTGACCTTACTAGACTATCATTTATCCATTCTTTTCTTCTTATCAATTTGTGTTTAATTTTTTTAAAGTTTGTGCAGGAAGCGATATGATCATTTAGTATTTTAAGAAATGTAACCAGTGCCATTTCAGCGCAATTTTGTGCATATACTTCATTCCAGTTTAGAGAAATTAATTGACCATTTAATTTTCTGTAGTTAATAAACTTTTGAAACTTTATTTTTGGTTTAATTTCATTTATTCGTTTATTTTCAATTATTATTTGTAGTGCTGTCATGTAATGATCGGTAATATCAGTCTGAATTACTAATGGTAATACTAATTCGATGTCGTGATTAGTTTTTAAAAATATGTGGTCAATACATGATTTAGAATTTTGCTGTACTCGAGTATATTCATTTATTGTAGAAGAAAATCCAAACTCAGATAATATGTCTAGGTATTGACTGGCATATTCCGTGTTTTTCATTATATCTATATTTACATCTCCGATTATCAATCCATAGTCAAAGTGTTTTGTATTATGTTGTAAATGATTATATAAATCTATGTTAAATTGAGTGGGATCCAAGGATGGCGATCTATATAGTGCTAGAATATATATTTTTTTGTTGTTAAATGTTAATTGAAGTTCAATTAATGATATATCATGGAACATTATGATATCAAAATTGTATTTTAATTGTTCTTTTATATACACAACCAAGCCATCGTTTAAATTTAGGGAGCCATTATTGTACAGAATTTTATAGCCATTTATTTGATGTAGACCTAGGTTAGTAATTTTATGTGTTTCTGTTAATATAATGCACTCAAAAGATTGATCCATTTGACTTAACTGTATTTTTAGTTCATCCAGGTTTTTTTGGATGCTTCGTATATTGCAATGCAAAATCTTAAAATTTGGAAGATTTGAATTTATTTTTAATATAACATTAGCCTCCTTGACTGTTTCAGTTTTTTCTGTTTTAATTGTATTATATTTAAAATCGCGAATATAGTTATCCATTTTATACAATATTCCTACAAATACTTAGCAGCAAAAAATAACAAATATATAGGATATAATATACCAGTAGTTACAAGAGTGCAACATTCAATATCCTGTTTAATTTAGTAAAATATTTAATTTAATTCAATTTAGGATACAAAAACTAATTAAAATTTAATAAATTATATAAATCTATGTAAGTAAAAATCTATGATTTACTATTTTGGGATGGTTTTTTCTTTTGCAGAGAATAAGTTATTTGTTTCTGGTTTGCAAGTCTCACTTTTCTTTTGTCCATGTAACGTGGCAATTCTCTCGGAAACTTTTCTCTTTTTTGGTAATTTTTCGCCTGAATGAGTAATTATGTTGTTAGAGAGATCATCTGCGTTTTCGAATACTTCATCAAATATATTGCGGTTTTGAGTTTCACATGGCGTAGACGGGGCACTATTTCGTAAGGTATGTAATATTTTATTATCTGTAGGATTTCTTTCCTTTTTCTCTTGGTTAATACATGGGCATTTGTTTCAATTAGACAGAATTAATTTTCCACAATACCGGTCTCACTAATAATGAAATTTAAAAAATTTATCTACAAAACTGGATAACTAAAAAATACATCAAACTATCTTCTTGAAACAAAACAAAAAAAATGTCCTCCCCGGCGGGGAATCGAACCCCGGTCTCCCGCGTGACAGGCGGGGATACTTACCACTATACTACCGAGGACTTGAAAATTTACTTCGAAATTACACTTGATAAACGTGTACTTGGTTCTATAATTAGAAAAATGGAAAATTTTGCATGTTTTCGATATTATCTGTTTCAGATAACTACTTTCGAATATACTGGTCCATATAAACTTAAAATATATAAACCATTTTTATATTGCGACAGTGAAACAGGCATAAAAAATGTTTTACTATTGAAAAATTATTAAATTTTTCTATTATTGTAATTTAAATGTATATTACCATTTTCAGAAAAATGGCAAGTTTAACTAAAAATGTTTTAAAATATAATGAAAATGAACAATTACAATTTTTTAAATACCATCAACAAAAAGAGCATGCAAAATTATAAAAAAACAGCAACTTTTAGTTCCATAATATTAATTGTTTATATTTTACAAATAAAAGAATTAGATTTCAAAAATAAATAAATTTTAAAAATATTGAAAGGGTTGATTTTGTATTTTTAAGCCTCATCGAGTTCTGAAAAAACATTTTTGAAAAACACCTTCGTTATCAACTGTTTATAACAATTTACAAGTCAGGAATATAACAGGAATATAACAAGTCGGAATATAAACTTCTCTATAGATTTTGGCGATAATATTAATATAACAATTCCAGTGATAACCGAGAGGGATGTAATTACTGCATTCAAAAAAGTTAAACCAAAATTTACTGCCGGACCCGATGGCTTACCAGCTTTCTTCTTAAAGGATTGCTCTGGTATATTAGCTGCACCGTTAGCACATATCTTTAACCTGTCCTTGCAAACTGGCATATATCCTGATAAATGGAAAATATCCAAAATTTGCCCAATTCATAAAAAAGACAGTAAATCTGATATACAAAATTATCGCCCTATCACAATAATAAATAATTTTAGTAAGTTATTTGAAATTGTCCTTCACAGCACACTATATCCGCAAGTTCATCGGAGCATAAGCAACAACCAACACGGTTTCGTCTCACAGAGATCAACAACGACAAACTTACTTTGCATAACACAATACTTAGCCGAAACTATGGACAGCGGTGGTCAAGTCGATGTCATTTACATGGATTTTTCTAAAGCTTTTGATAGGCTCGACCATGGTGTTCTGCTAACAAAATTGGTTTCTTTTGGATTTAACCTTAAGTTAATAAACTTTTTTGAATCCTATCTTCTAAATAGAAGCCAGTTTGTGCAATATCAGGGTCATAGGTCTATCGAGTTTATATCTCAGTCAGGCGTTCCTCAAGGGTCGGTGTTAGGACCCTTATTGTTTAATATATTCATAAACGACATCGTCACTGACCTCCATTGTCCATCTCTCTTATATGCAGACGACTTGAAAATATATTTCAGGGTCAATAGTTTATCGGATTGCAATAAGCTACAAGCGGATTTAAACTTAATTCACGAATGGTGCGATAAATTTAAACTATCTCTAAACATAAATAAATGTAATGTAGTCTCATTCACAAGAAAACTAAACAGATTGCAATTTGATTATACTATTAATATTGTTAATCTGACACACCAAGACAGTCTTAAAGACTTGGGTGTAACATTTGACTCGCAATTATCCTTTAGAGAACACACCAATAACATAGTGACATCATCATTTAAAATGCTAGGTTTTATAATACGCAACGCTCGTGATTTTCAAAACATAGATACCTTAAAAACATTATATAATACCTTGGTACGACCTAGACTAGAATACGCAAGCGTAGTATGGAACCCTCACTACCATGCTCAGAGTAACAATATTGAAGGAATTCAAAGGCGGTTTTTAAAATTCTTGGCATTTACAAACGATCACCAGTATCCGCCTATAGGATATGACCATTCCTCACTACTGAATCGTTTTATGTACAGTTCTATGAAGCAGCGTAGAGAGATGCAAAGCGTAACATTCTTATACAAGCTTCTAAACAACATAATTGACTGTCCAGAATTACTTGAACAAATCAACTTTAGAGCACCTACCAGGCCAACTAAATCTACGTCACTGTTTTACCTTCCTAATACCCACACGAATACCTTAATGTTTTCCCCACTATATAATATCTGCCGAAATTACCAAACCATAGAAAACGATGTTGACATTTTCAACACTAGATTAAGCCAAATTAAATTCAGTTTCTCGTAGTTTATGTTTATATATAATTATATTAATTTAGTAATAATAATTATTAGTTAGAGTAGTATCTGTTTAGTTCTAGGTTATAGTAATATAGGTTATACATAATATAATAATTGTACTTCTGTTATATTCTACATATATTATAAGCTTACGTCTGTAAGCCTTATTTGTAAACAATTTGTATTATCCCGGCCCTGTAAATGGAATGTAAATTCTGTAGGGTTCGTGTATGTAAATAAATAAATAAATAAATAAATAAATAAATAAATTTATTTAAGAAATTTTAAAACATTTTTCGAATTTCTCGATGTCGAATATTAGCAGGGTTTTTTAAAAATCGATCGATTACATTATTTTCATCCCCAAAAAGAACGTTGAAATGTCAAAATTTCCATTTTCTTATGTTTTCTTTGCAATGAAAAATGCATATTAAGAAAAGTAAAGCAAACCATCCTGTAGAGCAACAAAACATAGAGCAACAAATAATGAAAGGAATCGGCACTATTAAATTTCCGTAGGACATATTTAACTACAAACTTTAAAAATAAAAGGCGATAATAGTTGTGTGTCCGGCACCGCCAAAATTAAAAAAAATGTCGTAAATCGATCCAAACTTCGCCAAAAAATACATGTAATTCAAAAGCTATGTGATTTATTCAACATTTTCATATAGTCCAGTGTTTGACGGTAAAAATAGGGTATTACCTCAGAATTCTTTCGTACAACATTGACAACTTCAAAAGTTATATGTTCCTGATGAAAACTACCTCTTCTGAGGAAATATTTAAAAACATAGATTTAAGCGTTACATAGATTGAAATCATGTTTAAACATGATTTCATATCCTGGAATATAATTTATGATGTTTTACAACGTTTCAACCCCTTTAAAACCACCCCTCATGACGAAATTTAAACAAAAAATAGTTTTCAACAGCTTGAAATGTTTTAATGGTGCATTTATAATGAATTAAGATCCCGTCACTGTTTGTAATACAATTTATGATTTATTGCAAAGTTTCATCCATTACAAACCGCCCTCGTGATAAAATTAACTACTATATTTACTTAAAATTAAAAACTGAAATAATCGAATGAATTTAAAGGGGAAAAATAATAATTTTATTTACATTATAATAGCATATTTATTATTGAAAATCTATCGATCATCAGGAGGACAATTTTGACAGTTGTTGTCACCGGAGCATGTTCCGCATGTTGTGTTACGAAAAAGTACAACTTTTCGGCAGCTACAAGTTTCGCCGCACCGTTTTTTGCAATCGCAAAATATCATTTTGAGGAATTCTTCCGGTGCAGGCATATTCAGCAGTTCGATTGGTAGTAAAAATCCTTAATTATTAATCCATTCCCAATCAGTTGGACGAATATTTTTGTTCCCAAGCCACGTCTGGGTTTGTAAATAAACCCTCTTAAGGTGCTCATTCAGAGCATCAACTATCGGAACAAGGGATGATAATTTCACAGCACCGTTTTTGGTAGCCTTAGTAAAGGACCCATGTCCCATAGCGCATCGCTCAAGAAACGCTGATGACATGACTTCGACAAGGCTCAATTTTTTTAACTGTATCTGTTTAGCAGCTCCATACTTTCATACAGTAATATTGTGCAGTATCTACCGGCTTCTGAAATTTCTTCCTTCCTAGAGAAACTAAAAAAAAAATTCAGCAAAAGAAAAACTTAATTTTTGTACTCTAGTATTTTTTATCCATATTCTTTAATTTTTGAATTATTGTGAAAAATGAAAATTTTTAAGAAAATTCAAAAATCATTTCAAATTTGAATCAAACTTTTTTTCAAAGGGCATCCCAAACCGGTCAAACTTCTAGAACACATTGTTAGTACTTAAATAAAGTAAATTGTAAATGGAGATTACGTTCAATTTCAATTCTTACGGTGAAGCCATTGGTTCCATTGCTGATTTTTTCTCCGAAAAAACGAGACAACAATAATAATAATAATAATAATACATTTATTGTCATAAATTTCCAGAGAAACATTAACAACGTCAAAACAGGAGAAAAGTATAAGTGATCAGGTAGTTTATACAGAGATATAACTAGGAATATGTAAAACACACTAAAAAATAATACAACAAACATCAGTATACATATAACAAAAAACTTCAACAATTACGTGTCAATAAAATATTCATTTAGGGAGTAGTATGCTTTATATATTAATAACGTTTTAAGTTTATACTTATAACTTGCCAATACTTGTATTTTATTTTCATAACTCCGTTAGTTTTTATGATAACGGCTTTTACCAAAGTTCATTTTAAAGGTCTCTTCACGTATTTTTAAAAATATCTTATATGTTTTCCTCCAAAAATTTTCCGTTTTTCCGTTATTTGACGTTGAAAGGTTCGAATTCAGTTTTCGGCGAACAAAAAGTCACTTTCAACGAGCCATAACTCGGTCCAGGGCCGGATTAAGGATTGGCGCGCTCCTAGGCTAATCATGTATGTGCGCCCTCTTATTCATAATAAGAACATTAATGAGCGGGAAGGTGAAATCTGAAAAAAACATTTTTTGTCCAGATTCAAAATTGACGAGCGGGGGGGGGAGATATATGAAAAAAAATGTTTGTCCCACTTTCAAAATTGCTGAGCGGGGGGAAGAAATCAACATTGATGACCAGGGAAAGTGGCCAGCGGCTACAACAAAGGCAGCAGCATTACTATAGGAGCGGAATGATATAATATCTATCTCTTTCCGCTCCTATAATCCTGTAAAATGTTGATATATTGAAAAGGAACATATAGGAGACGTGGAGATGTATACATTTCCTTAATTGGCACAAAAAGTTGAACTGGCGCATGCCGGTCAAATTGCAGCGTTCTTTGCTTTAGCGCTTTAGGATGAACAATGAGACCGGCGCGGAAGGTATACAGAGGTGTACAGACGATCCAACCAACCAACCTTCTCGGTACACTTTGGAAATTTCCATGACAACTCATAAAAGTGAGCTGGTCTACTGGAATTCCTGCGTCTTCAAAGCCTACCGACAGCAGACCAGCTCAATTTGAAAAAAAAATTGCCAAAATCTCTATCGGGCCCCTCGGTACCCAATAGACCCCCCCCATACGAGGGGCCTGGGAAGGATTACGGCAATAAAAACTTCAGATATGGATAATTACTTTAAACGTATGAACAGGACTATACTTTAAATTATATCGCATTTTCTATTTCATATTATTTACTTCTCTCTCAGATCCTGATATCTCTTAAAAATAAATATAAGTAAACGAATATTTAGGTATTTTGGTATTTATAATTCTTAATACGGATATAATTATAAAATGTAACCAAAATAGTTACATAGAATGGGTTTACATGGGCTTACACAAATTCATTAATTTCGGCCCAGATAAGACGGTACAAAAACTTTTTATGCTTGTCTTTCCTTAAACAAACATTTTTTTTACGCTCATTATCCCAACTCGATTTTATGGCTATTTTTTTCGCCAGTCCCTTATGCATTATACAACGTTACAATGCATTTATTTTCTAAAAGTCAATGGTAAACAGTACATGTCACGTCGGCCGTCGGGAGATAAATTTAGTTAGTTTTGAATTGCCTTAGCGCCCCCTCGCGCTTCGGCGCCCCTAGGCTACAGCCTATTTAGCCTTATGGATAATCCGGCCCTGACTCGGTCCATAGTATATCTACAGAAATAAAATAAATAACAAGCAATTTGTTATTTTATAAGCTTCATTTTTGCTTATAATAATTCTTTTGATAAAACGTAAGGTATTCGAGTTATTTTCGAAAAATCGTTCTAAAACATGCATTTTTTAGACGAAAAATCAACATTATCAGTCACGAATAACTAAAAAAGTATTGACTCATCTAAAAAACTGTATAGAACATTTTTTGCCTAGAATTTATTCTCCTGTCGATTTCTGTGATTATTTTGAATGTAATAACTTGCACCCCCGAGAAGGGGTGGCATCCACTACCAGGGTAAAAGCATACATTGGCACTATATAACTTTTGTTCCTTGTGCCATTCCCTAATTACTGTCCAAACTTCACGTCAATTGGTTTTGTACGAAAGAATTCTGAGCGAAAAACCGTCAAACACTGGACTAATACTTCTCTTCATTTTTTTTATTGTTAATTAAGTCGCTTCGAGATAAGCACAAATAACGGTCATTTTTTCGTTTACGCTTACGTCTGTAGCTCTTAAGATATAATAGATTAAAATATACCCTCCCAAACTTTTTTGTAGAAAATTCAATGCTTCACAAAAAAGACTATGTAACAAGTGTCAGTTTTGTTACATAATTTTCCTCTTTTTTGTATGCTTTCTCTAATATTCTTCAACTGTCTTTTTCTGTAAACATTTTTTTTCGCATTTTTTTTTCTATTCCATAAACAAATTTTATTTATAGGTTCATCTATATTGTCCTCGAGCTCGTGTCAGTATTTCAGAGACGTTCTGTTTGATAAATCCAACGATACACGGGGACAAGGGCTTTTGTGTTTAAGAACCAATAGATCTTAGCGTCGGTCAAGTTTGCGTTACCCCCGTAAGCAGTCGGACCAAATTTTGCATTATAATTTTGCACATATTTTACAAAATTTTACCCCCCCCTCTCTAATTTTGGAAATAGTCTAAAAAATTGGGTGCTGGGTGCAAACATAACGCTTGCCCCTCACTCGCTTCAATTAAATTGATATTACCATCAGCATAATCGTCTAATTTTGCTCAAACTCACATTACTGCCCACGGTGCCCCAAAAAATTTCCCTCAGGCCTTAATCTCTACAAAATTTCTATTATTTTTGTGGTATATTAATCGCTCAATTTTGCAGCAATTTGCACATTTTACTCTGAATTTTGGACACACTCATATAAGCTCGTCGAAAAATTTCGTCCAGTCACTCCTCCCTACCAAAAATCCTTTTATTTTTCTGATATATATCGCTCCATTTTACACACCCCATGTCAAATTTTGCACGCACCCAGCTTACTTGCCCATGGATTCCTGATTCGATTTGACTAGAATTTCTCCACTTCTGTGTGACATTTCTTCGTAGGTAGCTTAAACATAACCTACTAATTTTTTCTTTCAAAATGCATTTAAACGTTGAAACCTTTGCAGATATTGATAGAAAAAAATGAAGGAAAGTTATTTCTGGAATCACGCTACTATTAAAAATTAAGCTTTAAAAAGGTTCTTTAATTTCAGCATAAGTAGGCAAGACAGTGAAATGAAACTTTATATTCAAAAAGAGGATAGAACTATAAAATAAAATAATGTTAGTCCAGTCAACGAATGAGTTGTAGAGGACATGGGGGGGGGCAGAATTTTCCTCTTCAGGAATGTGTTGGAGGTAGTTAGGAGGTAAACATACAAAAAGTCCCCACCTCTAGCCCTACCGCTTGAGGAAGAAAATGAATATAGACATTCTTATAGGAAATTTAATACAATTTAATTTTGCATAGAAACATTTTTCGCGTAGGACGCATCGTTTCCGAGTTATATGCAAAGAATGGAAAAAAGGGACCTTTCCACCTTGTCCCCCTTGAAGCGACAGGGCTAGGATCGGGGACTTTTAGCATGTTTACCTCCTAACTACCCCCAACATATTTCTGAAGAGGAAAATTCTGTTCCCTCCATGACCTCTATACTCGTTCGTTGACTGAACTTATGTGTTTAAATAGGAATATATTACCATGGTCAATTAAGTACAATTAGACAAATCAGCTATTTACTAAGAAATGGCGCACAGAATTGGAGAAATTGGAACAGGAAGCCACAGGCACTTAGCTGAATGTGCGCAAAATTTGAAATACGGTGCGTAATATGGAGCGATTGAGATATCAGAACAGCAATAGAAATTTTGGTAGTGGGGAGGGGCTGGAGGAAATTTTTCGAGGCGCTGTAGGCTCAAATTTGAGTGTGCGCAAAATGTAAAGTAGAGTTTGTAAAACTGTGCAAAATTGGTGATTAACATAAAAGTAATAGGAATTTTGGTAGTGAGGTAGGAGGAAATTTATCGGGATGCCGTGGACGCTATTGTGAGTATATAACATTTGAAGTAAAATGTGCAAAATTGTGATGGCGATTATGGTGGCTGGAAAATCTATTTAACTGAAGTGATTGAGGAGGGCAAGCGTCAAGCGTGCACCCTCCACTTGATTTTCTCTAGCATTTCCTCCCAAAATTGGGAGGTGCAAAATTCGAATGTGAGTATGCAAAATCATAACGCATAATTTATTACTTTATTACTTATTGCTCACAGAGGTGGGGTAAACTTGACCCTAGGTCCTACCAACAATGTTGTAACGTCGTCATATATTCTTGAGAGTAAAATTATAGAAATAATTGTATTCTGTTTCTGTTTGTTTCAATAATAAATTGTCTTTTATTTTTGCAAACGGATGGTTCGCCTTATACAGTAAAGTCATTATTTGCAGACATAAATTTTAAAACACCGATCCATTTACGTGAAATCATTAAAATTATTATTTATAAATATTGCAGACATATTTATTTAGGTTAAGACTGGTTAAGCTTTTAGCAACTTGTAAATATTTTACCCTGTCAAATAAAGTACTGAAAAGAATGTCGTTTTTTGTAATTATATTCTATTTCAGGCAGTTATAAAGAAATCGAAAGTGACCTGCAAATGCCATGGTGTCTCGGGATCTTGCTCCTTGATTACTTGCTGGCAGCAACTTGCAACCTTCAGAGAAGTTGGTAAGTACTCCATATCATAAACTTTTATTACAAATTAAACGGGTATTCTGAAAATTGACGATATATCATTGTTTTTTACTTGTCGAAGTAAATTGTTCTTTTGTTATATTTCTTGAAGTAAATTATCACGAGTCAGATGTGTTTCTCAGATTAGGAGATTCTTCAGATTATTAGATTTCAGCGGCGTGTCAGGCAGCTACTTCAATATGTAATAATTTAAATTTAAAGTGGTTTGGACAATGATAAATTTAATAATATAGTCTTATATGAGAAAACAAGTTTAGGAATCGCACAATTAAGTCGGTTTGTAAAACAAACCCTATTTTAAAAAATAATTAACAAAACATTTTTAATAAGTATAATAATAAAACAAGCTAAAAACGTACTCTTCGCCGATTTACTGAGCTTTTTATATAATTGTTACACATTCTGTAGGATACTCTTCGCAGTTTTTTTGTAAGTAATGTTAGTTTTTGGACATCCTAAACTTTGTGATACCAACTGTTGTGAAAAAAAAAGATATGAAAAAAAAATTGAAAAAAAAACATCCAACCTGTCAGGGATTTGAACACACGAACTTTGGATTGTAAGGCAAAACTTTAGCCACTGGATCATCAAGCACTACTACAAAAATTGAAGGTCTGTACTATATATTCATATATCAACGCATTATTATGAAATATATATTAGTAAAATTATAAACAAAAAAATATATATTATAGAGATAACATTTTGCAAGGTTTCTATTTAAGTACAAGCGACAAAAATTAAAAAAATAATTTTTCTTAAATTAAATGATTAATAACTTTCTTATTTACTGATTGATTTTCTTCAAGAACAATAGAGTTCCTCTAGCTAACACTAACTTACTTTCCAAATTTCAATACAATAGGACTTTTCTTTCTTAAGTTATCGTGCTTACAAGAAACGTGACGGATGGACAGACGAACGGGCAGACGGGCATTTTGAAAATTGTTCAGAATTCGTTCACTAACAAAATGATATAAAAATTTCTTCACTGCGAGCGATTTTTACGGTTTTAGAAATGTGTCGATCAAATGCAATATACTCTTCGTTTTTGAGAAGAGTCTAATAAAGAGAAAAATGGGAAATATTTCTCTTCTTATTCACAACGTCTGCACACATGTTCTGTGATCCACGCTGGTATTCTAGTTAGCTTCCATTTGCTGTATGGCCCTACACAACACAAAGCTGACCACAATGGCAAATCCCATCCCACACAGCACAATCGGGATATGGGATGTCAAATTAAAGTACTTGGATAGCCCAGTACGTAAAATAAATATAAAAATGAACATCCCTTTCAGGACATCCTCAAGACAGCCTATTTTAGTACATCCCAGGATAGCCTTTTTATGGAGGCTAATGGGCTATCCTAACCTCGTGATAGAGAACGGATATCCGATAAGGAGCCTTAAATCTCCTTAAAACGTAACAATATTATATCCCTAATATATTCAAATAATGCGCCATTTTGATTTCCGGTTGACCAAATCAAACAAAAATACCACACACAAAACACACAGCAGCTCCTGCTAGCACTGATTTCAGTTAAATTTATTTTCAGACTCTGTCGGCTTCACAGCAGTCTCCACCACATAGACACATTTTAACTCTGCACGAGCGTATTAACATTTTTTACTACGTATAACTCGACATTTATAAGAAACTAGCTCTGACAAGCTGAAGTAGCTTCTGGAGATATGGTCCAAAGAGGGTAGTAAATTCCACCTCCAAGAATCGATCTGGATGATTACTATTATTATTAATATTATTATTATTGTTACTAATGTATTATTTTATGTATGATATTACTCATAACAATAATACTGTCGGTAATGTATTAAACGATCTGCGCGACATCATATTAAATCATGCTTGACAATCGTACCACTGATCATTTGGCCTAATTGTAGGAAATCCATTTTGTCTACGACAAAAAAGTATAAATGTTATTTTGCAGTGAATTTTGTATTCTTCAATTTTACTTAGGAGTTTTTTTGTCATAAGTACACGGTTTTCAAGATAATCCCAAAAAACTGTCCGCAAACTTATTTTTTTTCAAGATGGCCGCCGAAAAACAATTTTCCGCTTGGCACTATATCACATTTTGTTCGCCAAGAAACACTTTACCTCTGTGCCAAATTTCAAGTTAGTATCACAAAGTGAACGATTGTTATGCTTAGCAATTCCACTAAAATAATTCACAGGACCACAATATATTTTTGCGAGGTGCGCCGGGCCAGATCCAATGTAGCATGTTTTGGAGATCCCTAAAACCGAATCTGAAACTTATTTTGCCCCATCACGTCAGGACTTTTTTTTTTTAATTTAGAACAATTTTTTTAACCGACATTGTGAGAATATTCGAAGATTTGGCGAAGTCGCCGGTAATATCAATTAATTCTCAAACAGGGTCTTATTTTCGTAGTAATATTTACATGATGTCCAACATGAAGATAATTCCACAATAGTTTCATTCATTATGTAAAAGTTAAATAAATAAAAGAAGCTACAAAAAAGTAAGAAATAAAATTTCACTCACTTTTACAAATATCTCTCTACCCATTAGTGAAAAGTAGCAAAGAACTGTACCTTTTCGTTTTCGACTGAATAAGCGATATGCGATACACACACGCTGGCAATTGCTGGCATTGACTGATTTACTCGGATCTCTACAGTCAACTGCGCAGTTTGATGTAGTAGGGGCCATCAGTTCGTTATAGTTCGAGCGCTGATATTCATTTATTTATTTCAACTTCTATTTCGTTTTTATGTATGAAAGTAACAATTTAAGAAAATAAAAATTTGTGATGAGGCATCTATGGCTTTATTTTCAAAAAATAGTCGTAAAAACCGAAGCCGGAAAAAAACGTTGTTGTTTTGTTTTAAATATAAAAATGTTTTAAATATACAGATGTTATTTTTTTACGTTTGTACGTACTTTTCATAGTCTGGAATGAAGATACTCAAATTAAGCTAAACTAATTAAATAAAACACAAAGTTCAAGTTTAAAATATTTTGTATAACCACCAACAATAATTTATTCGGTGCAGAGAAATAAATGTAACTGATATCAGTGGTACTTAGCTATTAAAATATATAGAAACTTCAAACTGCGTTGGACCGAATATTAATTGTTAGATTTCGATTGATTTGACAAAAACTTATAATAATGCATGCATATATTATTTCATTCGTTCGTTACAATAGAATTGATTAATTTTTAAACATCCCAACATAGTTATTCAAATATGATAACCATAAACACATTGGTGTACCTATACAGCTCGTATATCACACTCCAACAGAAAAATGATTTACGCTTTTATACTACGTTTTTCTATTACTTAAGCCTCCTATAGCCACAATCAATAAGACAGATTTACATTTAATTGAATAGTACACACAATAAGCTGGCACGACTGGCTGTAGAAAAGAGTAATTATTTATGGGCATAGCTAAACTGGTACTTGTAGGAGAGGCCTAACCTATGACCTGTCCACATTCAACTGTCTAAATCTACATAGGCACGAAAGAACAACTAAACATGAACTTGGATCGCGTGGTGTCTTTTTCGTGTGGAACTTGTAAATTGCCCTATTCTAACGTGTTAAAAAGGCTGAGAAATGCTAACAAATTGTTTATAACCACCGCGAATTAACTACTAACTTTCAATGCATTAAGTGATGATCATTAAATATCTGACAAATATCCGTGTCAAAATTGATGTGAATGAAAACGTAAGCCTTAGATTGTTGTGTTATTCAAGCCGTCATGTCATTATCACTGTTAGTGTATAATAGCATGTTTAGAACTTCGTAATGATACTTTCTCTAGGGACCCTATACTTTCATGCCCGAATCGCATTTTTGCAATGAGGGATGAGGTGATGGACAATAGCAATATTTCATAAAAGGCTATGAGAATTTGGAATACTGGAAAACCAAACAAAAAATTACCTCGAAGCTCCTCCTCATCTGCAGAAAGATGGTGTTTGATGTGCTAGTAATTAAAAAGAAATTAAATTCAATTTTTTGTCTTGGATTTTAACAGAGCAGTTGGTTATTTTGAACAAGCTCCCTAGCCAAAAGCACATACGAATTCGATAATTCTTAATTGTCGAATGAATCTTCATGTTTATCTCAATAAAATTGTTTTTAAAATTTTTTTCTTAATTAGTCGCAGAAACACAAAACAGACATACTTTTCTCAATACCATTCAAAAGTTTTTCGAAAAAAGTGATACTATGAAAAAAAATTAATGTTGATATTTAAAGGCTTTTACAATTCAAATATCGGCAAAAATAGGATTTTTGTGGTTTTCGGGACTGCTAATCTATGTTCAAAATATGAAAATTAGAATTTGCTGATATAAGCTGGCGAATATAACGACACAAAATATATATGATTCTATTAAAAACTGGTCATTATTGTTAAATAATTGACTAAATAAAACAATATGAAATTTAGGTCGCAGTAAAATATTTATTTTGAAAAATCAGGAAAACAATTTATGAACAAACAATTTTTATAAATAATATCTTTATTCACTGTCCTCATCCTCTATCTCATTCATTGATATCATTGGTGTTGCATTCAAGCAGCTATTGCCTTTGCATTGTGAACAAGCTGGGGAGCAATGCAAACCACTTTTCCTGCATCCACGTCCTGTCTTACATGAACAAAACATCATTTTCACCAAATATTTGGGGGCTGGTGGCTGAGTCATTGTAATTGACTGTAAGAGAGTGGGTTGCCACTCTCAATTTTCCATCCCCAATTTTCTGGTAAGATACTTTGTCCTAACCATAACTGCACCTGTAAATACACACTTTTTATGTGTTTCATGGCCGCATCATGTGTAGGTACCAATGAAGCTAGACTGACACGGCTATTCTTGGATGTAGCTTTAATGAACGATTGGTATCGAAATTGTTACAAATTGTTTATAGCTTGTGGAGCACCATACAATTCCAAAATACATAAAAATGCCGGATTCAAAAATATTTATATTATCAGCACTCGAATTTCTAAACATTTCGGCAGCTTCTTGCAAATCTTTGCGCTTTTCAATCAGCCTGGCCAAGTTATTCTTGCCCTTGTTGTAAAACACCAAGCGCGGATCTAGAAATTTCAATCATTTTTTTCTCGTCTATGGCACATGGGACCCATACGAAATATGGGAAATAACATATCGAGAAGCACTTCTCTGACGACCCCTAAAAAATTTTGAAAAAGCAGTTTGCGAAAAATTTTTGCCAAATTCGATATCTTTCTACAGATTTAATGTACTTAACTCTCCAGTGGAGTATAGCCGCCAAACACTACAAAAACTTACAACTATAATTATTTTTAAGTGTTGTATGTAGTGGCTAAATATCATCTGTTTTCTTCCAGTTGTCATTTGCAGCAGTGCAGTAGCATTCCTACAACCTCGAGGTTCTTTTGAAAATTTAGGTGGAGGTACGAAAACCGTAACAATAGGAAAGAAATGAATAGTGTCAATATCGAGGTCCTATTGTGTAAAACCTATAAAAAGCCGTTTATGCAAAACAATTTTAGAATTTGAATGTTTAAACTCTTTTGTATTTCTGTGTCTAATTAAGAAAAAAAAATTAAAAATAATCAATTTAATGCAAAAAAATGAAAAAATAATTAAATATTTATTAGCAATATTTTTTTAATGTAAAAGATTAACGTTCAAGCTATGAGAAATTGAATGAAAAAAGTTTCACGAAAATCCATTCACTATAGATGGATTCCGAGGTTTTACATTTTTCACACCTAACTGCACTCGACTATAGGAGATCTAGATGTTTTAAATCCTTAATCATTATTTGGATCCATGGAGTTATGATACGGATCTCTATACAAAAATTTCACCATTATTTATTAATAACTTTAAGTAGATAGAGATATTCATATTACGCATCACTTTAATTACCTTGTTTAGATTCGTTATTTATATAAACTAACCTTATTTGCCTCCCTTTGGTTTGAGCCGCCATGCGCCAGCTTGATTTGCTGTTTCACAGAACATTAACAAATATCAAATTATTATTTTAGAAGATGAGAACGCCGACAAAGACCATTTTATGTACTTTTAATTACGGCGCATGTTTGAAATAATAAATTCATGAATGCCTAAAAATAAATTTTATTTAGTTTATCAAACATATTCGCATTTCAGGAAATGTTACAGATCCAGTATTATTTAATTCCTTAGAGAATTGTAGCTAACAACACAGTTTCATTTGTATCATTTCCAACATTGAAAAAATATATATATTTGGACAAAAAATTATTGTTCCATAAAGAGGGATATTTTCTTGTCATTACAGCTTACACCTTTGATAAGGTTGTGATACGTTCAAGAGGAAATCCCAAATTTATTTCTATAAGTGGCCTTGCCAATATTCGCTCATTTTATCACTGTTGGGAAGACTGACAAATATTTTCCAATTTTGGAATTACTATATCATATGAATACCGTTGATTTCTAAACTTTAAATGAAAGCAACAAATAGAAATAATTTTGAAATTCACAGAAAACGACGAAATAAAATACTTGAAAACATGCTTGTAACATTCCAGGTGGATAGTGCATTATCAAATAAATAAATACCTGTTAATAAAGATCTTATCATTAAAATATTTGGGGGACATCTGATTAGTAGCAAAAGTTGATTTAAGGATAGTGGTAGGGGAGGGGGCGCACTAGCCTCATGTTTAATTTATAGCGTTTTCCAGTGACTGCACTTTATGAAACTGACTTCGCAGTCTCTTATACTCCTTAGGCAAAATTATTTTCATGCAGTGTAGATTTTTTTCTAAATTTGAAAAAGGAACTGGTTGATTGGCCTTGACCACCGCAACCCGCGACCGCCTAGTAAAGTCACATTATTTTTAGTCTTTCGACTCTCGGAACTCCAAGAGATAACTTCGCAGCACCGCCCGCCCCAGCGAATGCGTGAACCAAATGTCCGAACCTGTATTTCCTCTCCTACTGAGCAGAATTACTATCGCAACGACGAGTCATCAGTTGGATAAAACTAACCGGTCTCACGACGGTCTAAACCCAGCTCACGTTCCCTATTAGCACTCCCATTCTAATTTTACTTAGAGCTCCTTTGTCTCTTGTATCAGACTCCATAGCCTTGATAACCGCTCCTTGATATAGTTATCTGCCCTCGGTCTCTCTTCGCCAAGTAGCTGAAATCTCAGTCTGGCTAGGCCTTCGTAATGGCACGGCACATGTATTGAAGTTTTTTCTCCCTCTTGACAGAATATATATACATATATGACTAATAAGTCTACAGTGTCCAGTTAGTGCCAAGTCTTCCGTGAATTTGGCTGATCGTTCTTTAATGATATTTTGGGCTGTCTCTGTCGTGGGAAACTCTTCCACCATTCTAGAGATTTATTTTGTATCCATTCATAAATGGATGTTCGTATGTATGGCTTAGCTACACCGCAGAAGAGTTCGGGTACTACTAGGGCCTTAGTCGTGTCTTCCCGGGTCAGTTCATCAACTTTCTCGTTTCCTCTATGTCCCTCATGTCCATACCACGGTCACTTATTTCTGACTCCCTGGGTTCATAAGGGGATTTATACAATCCCATACTAGTCTTGAATCGAGCTACATGGAATCGAGTGCCATTAGAGCTGCTTGGCTATTGGTAAAAATGGCAATTGACTGGTTAACAGTTCCTTGCCTAATTATTTCCTTTGCACACGGCTGTATAATGCCTGAAATGCTGTGGCGTGTATTCCTAGACTTGTCGAGATTTTCGTTTCCGACCTTATCCCGTAAATCCCAGCTCCGACTTCCTGTTCTGTCTTGGAGCCGTCCGTGTACCAGACCGTTTGTGCCGAGAGGACTGTTTTCCCAGTCCTCTCTGTATTTTGATTTGAAAATTTTTATAGAAGTTATACTTTGGAACCATGGACATACCCAGAATGGGATCTGCCTTCAGCTCTGAGTATAACTTTTGGTGCTTTGTTCCGTGTTGTTGCATGCATTAGCCCGTGTACCACCGAACGAGCTTCCCCTAGAATAAATTTGCGTAGTAATGTCTGGTCTAAAAGGACTTCCAATACAGCCGTGAGAGAAGTCTTTATGGCCCCAGTGGCATACATGCAAGTAAGCATTTGCATGCCACTTAACAGCCTTATTGCTCCCAGGTGCAATGTCTTGATCTACCATACCACCGATCCATAGGTTATCGTGGGTCTTACAATCCTGTGTATAACCATAGGGTCATCTTGGAGTTCAACTCTCAGTTTTTCGCACATATCGGCCTGCACATTCCCAGGGCAATGGTTGCTTTCAGTGTGACTTTTTGGATGTGGGTATTCCATGTCAGCTTTTGGTCGAAAATGACTCCTAGGTATTTAACCTCGCTGGCAAATGAAATTTACACTCCATGGAGTCTTAGTGGTTTTAGGCTACCCAAGGCTCTATTTCGTGTAAAGGTGATGGCTGTAGTTTTGTTAGGATTTATAGAAAGCCCTTCCCAACTACACCACCTGTTGACAATATTTACCACCTGTGCGAATGCTCTGATATCGCAAATTGCCCCTTGACTACCTACCATCGCTAGATCGCCCGCATATCCTAGGCAGTAAAAAGTCTTCTGCGGAAATTTTTCGGAGGAGTTCGTCAACAAAGGTTGTCCAATATCCACAGCAGTGGAGATAATACTTCTTGAGAGCAGCCTCTACTCACCTTTATCTCAATGCTATCTAGGCTGGCTGTAATCCACTGGCAGAGTACTGTTGGAACTCTTCTACTTAACAAAGCATTCGTTATAGATTGCACTGTCGCATCATTGAACGCTTCTTTTATATCTAGAAGTGTTGCCACTCTCATTTCTTTGTCATCTAATAACTTTGTCAGTAGCCTATTTGAATTTTCCAGCGTGAGGTTGTTGACTTTCCCGGCTGGTATGTATATTGACGTTCACTAAAGGGATCTTCCCTAAAGTATTTCATCTCTAATGTACTTATCCAGTAGGCTTTCCAACGTTTTAAGTAGGAAACAGGACGGGCCTATGGCTCTATATGACCTGGGCGTTTGGTCTAACATCCTACCTATTTTTCTTCACCTTCCGCCACATGTGTGATATGTACTTCCAGACCAGACAGGCTCAGAATACTTTACAGACATGTGGTATTAGTATATTCTGCCCTTTTTGGAGCAGAATTAGGTAAATTCCATCCAACCCAGGAGACTTGAATGGTTAACACTTGCTAATTGTCCATCTGATTTAGTGGAGTTTTATTACCTGATTGGCCAGCCTCCAATCCGCAGGTCTGGACCGCTCCAGCCTTTGATCTGCGAGTTGCATGATCTCCGAATTCTGAATACTGATGAGCCCGGAAAATGTGCTTCCATGAGCTCTTTGATACTTTCCGTTAGTACTTCTGCGTAGGTTTCATTCTCTTTCTTGAGGGAGTCTACTTCATTTGCAGTACAACCATCCTTGACCAAGACACTATCAGTTCTGGAGGCTACAGGGCCATCATTGACCTCTTCACAAAACTTCCTCCATGAGTCTCTTTTGGCCTTGCGGTTTAGTTGTTGTATTGCGTAAGTTTAGTTTTGTAAGTATTTCAATCTTGGTTGGATTTGGTCTTATTGAACAGTTTTCTCACTTCTGTTCTGAGGCCTGTTCTACCAAATTGTTTTACCCCCGATTTTCATGTTTCCTCTGGGCAGTTTTCCTTGTAAGCGGCTATTATTGCTTCGCTTATCTGTTTCCCTGCCTCATCAAGGCTCTTCTCTTCCGGATGCTGTTCTTCCTTGAAGGTACCTTCTGAGGGAGATAGGGTCGTGATATCAAATCTCATGTGTCTGTAATCGGAGCTTGATGGCTCTTCTAACAAATGCCAATTTGTAACATTATCGCGTTACTAGTGCATAATGTTATACCCCCAAGAGTTCTTTACGCACTGAAGTAACAATAGTAGGGTTCTCGTCTATGTTGGCTATTAGTAACCTTTCACCATTGTAATAGAGATTCATCCGTTACGTTGATGTTGATGCTTCCCTACACCACGTAGTGTGCGTTGGCATCACATCCTGTTATCATTAGAAGGTTTCTTCCTCCTCAATAGGCAACTATGTTGCTTAGTAATTGCGGAGGACAGGATCTTTCCTCGCCTGGGAAGTAGGCGGAGCATATGACCTAGCTCTTAGTGCCCTCTTCCGTTGACGCTGTTAGGGTAGCTGTAACAAAATGACTGGTGCAAAGCACCGGAATTAATGCACAACTTACCCTGTTATTGCGTACTTTACTCGCCTTTGGTTTACTTGTGAGTGTATTATACAGCAACTTACTTTGTAAGGCCTGCAGGCCTTCCTTTTACGAGCCAGGGCAATATCTTCTTCTTCGAATCTCTAACGTAAAGTGGCCGAAACACCCTTAGCATGATGGAGCTTCACCTCCAGAACCTTGATCTCTTTCTTGCTGTCCATGTGATTCCCACGAGCATGTAAGTCCGCTCAGTCAGAGCCTCTGGTTATCGCCGCTCCTCTTCGACCTTACCTGTACGTGTGACCAAGGGCGGATCCAGAAAGGTTACTGGGGGGGGGCACTAACATCTACAAAAAATTTTAGAAATCAGAAAAAAAATTTTCTTCGCCTCATGGGGGGGGGTGCAAATGAAAATAAAAAAAAAAATTTTCACCTCATACAGAGGCTATTAAAAATGTAAACAAAAATTTTCGCTCGCCTCGGAATCTAAAAAAATTTTATCCCCTCGTGGGAGGGGATGCAAATGAAAATCCAAAAAAAAAAATTTTTCACCTCATACAGAGAATGCTATTAAAAATGTAACAAAAAATTTTATCGCCTCATTGGGGGGGGGGTGCAAATGAAAAATTTTTCAGCTCATACAGAGAATGCTATTAAAAATGTAACAAAAAATTTTATCGCCTCATTGGGGGGGGGTGCAAATGAAAAATTTTTCAGCTCATACAGAGAATGCTATTAAAAATGTAAAAAAAAAATTCACTCGCCTCGAAATCTAAACAAAATTTCTCGCCTCATGGGGGGAGGGTGCAAATAAAACTCCAAAAAAAATTTTTTTAGAAAATTTCGACTCATGAAACATTTTTTTCCCCCACCTCATGCGGAAATAAATTTATCGCCTTGAAAACGTAACAAATACTTTTCTCGGGGGGGGGGGGGCAATTACACCTACTCCCCCCCCCCCTGGATCCGCCCTTGCGTGTGACCCTGTCAAAAGTACAAGACTCCTGCCGGCATCGCTCTGAGAATCATTGCAGTTACTTAAGGCCCTCCACGACTCCTCGGAGGCGTTCATGCAGTGTGCACTGAGTGAAGATTTTTTACACAAGCTCTGGCGGCTCGTGCAATCGCGGCCGCGTATAATTAATCTAGAAAGAATAAGAAAATTAACTATAATCAATGAATTTTTGAAGAGTTCCTTGAATAGTAGTGAAGACGAGATTATAATACAGTGTCACTACTGTAATAGCGTTTTCGAGTGCCTGGACTCTATGAAACTGAGTTCAACTTTGGCATTTTCTTATGTTCCAGTAGCAAATTTATCTTCGTGCAGTGTGCACTAAGTGCAGATTTTTGACACAAGCTCTATAGCAGCTTGTGTAATCGTGGAGTTCAATAAGGTGCGTATGATTTATCTAGAAAGAACAGAAAAATTAACTATAATCAATGAATTTTTGAAGAATTCCTCGAATAGTATTGAGGATGAGATTATAATAACTAGCAGCATGAATGAAAATATTCAAAATTTTCTCGGTAATGCTCCAATGAGTGAGTGGCACAGTGTCACTACAGCGATAAGTCCTATAAAGTAAAATAACATAATGATGCACTTCACATGTTTGAAGGTGTTTGTTTACCTCAAAATATATTTATTGGTTAAGGGTATCCTTAGTTGATAAAAAATCTAACCTAACTGCACTCGACTGTAGCACAAATATTGAGTACTCACCTAGCCCAGTACTTATATTAGTAATCTAAATTACAATATTCAATATCAAAAATCACATTTTTATGAACATATCACAAAACCGAAAACTTGTACTCATGAAACTCATTTTTCGAAAACCATACAATTTTAAATTAAATTCCTAACTTTTAATATAAGGTCATTTGAACTTGAATAATTCCAAATTTTCACCTGCGGCGAATTTTTAAAATAGTCTATGTCATTAGTCTAGGGCCGCACCAGTATTTAATGAGGCTTTCACTACCGTAGTGTACTTTTTGAAACCATTGCCATTATTCCCATTATAATTTAATTACTCTACAAGACAAACCTGGTAATAAAAAAACAATCTCTAATTGTTCATACGCTAACCCGTACGCATCGTTATTCCTTCTCCAACAATAGGTGAGGCTCAAAGACGATCCATCTTTGGTACGCACATGAAACATACTTTTTCAATCCTAATTACGACGCTTTCACACGTTCGATGACTACAGTAGATGTTCACCGTTTCAGTTCCACCTGCGTTTCTTGATAAGTGCAATTAACAATCATCCGTCTCTCATACAACATGCCTTGGATACGGAAATTCACCTGTCAGCTTTAATTTTATTGCTATCTTAATGTACTCTTAAATATACAATAAAACCAATCCGACTGAAGATGTTGTAAAACTAAAGACATGAAGCCGAATGCTGGTATAAAAAAAACAATTAGAAATAGTATAAAAAGTTTCTCCACTTGATGTTTAATTGTAGCACATATGGCTCCTAGGAGGTACATAAAGTTTTTTTATGACACACTTTATTGCTCACAATCTTTGTGTCGGATTGAAGATAAAAACGGACAAATACTGTGCTGTGTAAAACTAAACATAACCGCACTTACTCTTTGTTAAAACTGCATTTAAGCATATATATAGGAACTACTGGATTTTATAGTACAACTCTATATTTGATTCAACATTGCCCAATATCGAACAGAGTAAAAAACATGTGCTTTCCACAATTAAATAAAAAGCTTTTTTTACGGCAGACCCGGTGTTGATGCCGCCTTTTAGGTACTACTTGTGGTTCCAGCTAGGGGAGATAGGGGGCAAATTCCTCCCGAGTTAAAAAAAATAAAATTAAATAAAGTTTCATCTGCGCTTTTAGTCAATATTTGAACTACTTACTATGAATTTAGGTATATTATTACTACATGATATTACACTCATGTATTTTGATAGTTTTATAATAATAATAATAATGTCAACTGCAGGATCTGTCATCGGGCGCCTGAATCGCTTATGCATTTGCTTTCAGCATGCCGGGTATACACGATTTCGGCCTACATCCATCGCCATAACGCAGCATTACGAGAGCTGTACTACCATCTGCGGCACTCGTGCGGGCTAGATCAAACACCAGTGCTGCATTACGTCCCCGGAGAGTCCGTTGTGAAGAACGACAGGTGCCGAATTTATTGGAACTACTCATTCCCGACCGTCAGGCGAATTCAAGACAACAAGCCTGACATAGTCCTCCTCGACCATCAGAACATGGATGATGTTTGTTATTGAAATTTCAGCACCTGCTGAGAAAAAACATCGCCCTGAAGTAGGAGAAAAAATGAACCAAATACCGTGATTTCCTATACGAGCTCCAAGAGCTGTACCCGGTCAAGATGGTGGTCCTAATATTTGGTGTACTCCAAGGTATGATTGCCCCAGAACTGAAGGTTATACCGGCCTGTTAAGAATCAGCCGAATGGTTGGCAGGCCAGAAGGCGGTTATCTTGGGGTCGCTTCGTCAACTTAGAACACACGATGCAATTTTCTCCCCTCGTGGGGAGTGGCAATAATGTAATTGCCGACGCGACTATTGTGTAATGTCGGAGGCATCGGTCAACCGAAGAAAAGAAAATCATGATAATAAATGATTTTATTGAGAGGAAATAGATACAAATTTACAACACAATAAATGAATTGCACTAGGAAAATAGTGTCAGTTCAAACTAACTGTAAGAGAAACAGAGGTTTGCTCTTCCACTCAACCATAAAAGCACCCGAGTGAGACTGAAATTAATATGGTGACAAATATTTTTATATTTTTCAGCCTTACACAAGTACGAGAAAAATGTGTAAATTAATGACATTAATACTTGAAATTAAGAAAATGGTTCATATTTAATATCCACTTACTTAAATATATACCACAGGAACTTATCCTTTTGAAATTTGGGGTGCATAAACTACCTGTAAAAGTGGATTTTATTGCATAAAAAGCGGTATAAGACCATTTCCGGTTTACCCGGAAATGACCGCAGCTTTCGATTTTTAAATGGAACACCCTGTATATTTTTACAGATTTGAATTCCAGACGACATTCTGAGTATACCATGATATTTTCGCTAATTTTTGAGTCGATGTTCAGTTTTTTAATCATTTTAAGACATTAGTCTAGAGTGTTTTGGAATACCAAAACTTGTTCTACGGCAGGTAAAGTCCAAGGGAAAAATTTAATTTTTTGTTTAATTTCATTAATTACTATTTTTTTATTACAAAATTGAACAAATCATTTTTTTATCGAAAACTTTTTTTTTCAAATGGGAAGGTGGTGGCTCAGACTGTTCAATAAATAATCATAGATTTTTTTCTGAATTCATTGATTATGCTATTTGTTTTTCTGTTCTATTGAATTTATTTGAAAATAAAAAATCAGTTTCAATATAATTTCTCTTGAACTTTAACTTTGTGGCCTTTGCAAAAATCATATGTCTAATAATGAAATGTGAATAACTACCTTTTTGTGAATAATAGCGTTTTGGTTCTCTCTTTTGTTTCTTAATAGGTATAGTGCAAACTATAAGGGTCAATAAAAATTATTTTGAAAGTGATTTTTTATTTTTAAATAAATTTAATAATATAGAAAAAACAAATAGCATAGATTTGAAATGGATATCAATGAATTCAGAAAAAATCTATAATTTATTGAACACTATGAGCCATTCCATTTGAAAACAAAAGTTTTCGATAAAAAAGTGATTTGTTCAATTTTGGAGGCTTCGTAAATAATTATTAATGAAATTAAACGAAAAATTATATTTTTCCCTTGGACTTTAACTGCCGTAGAACAAATTTTGGTATTCCAAAGCACTCTAGACGAATGTCTTAAAATGCTTTAAAAAACTGAACGTCGACTCAAAAATTCACGAAAATCGCATGGTATACTCAGAATGTTGTCTTGAATCCAAATATGTAAAAATATACAGGGTGTTCCATTTAAAAATCGAAAGTTGCGGTCATTTCCGGATAAACAGGAAATGGTCTCATACTGTTTTTATGTCCAAAAATTCATTTTTATAGGTAGTTAGCGCACCCCAAATTTCAAATGGATAAGTTGAAAAATAAATCAATAAATCAATTCGAGTTGTAATGGCGCTAGAGTAAGCACGCTGCTATACCTGCTGCTGTATATTTTTAATCAAGTTTAAGTATAACCAGGTTTAAATATAACTATTCAACATAACCTTAACAACAGTGATTTTAAGTGGCCTGTGCCGTTGTGCGTTAAAGTATTATTATTTATTACAAACAAATTTACTAAAAAAAGCGAAATAAACAAACAAAATGGGACTCACCAATGCCGACCTGGAAAAGATTCGTAATATTATTGCTTCGACATTTTCTGATCAGTTTCTGCAAGAAATAACTGATAAGGTAGGAAAAATTATTAACGAAAAATATGAAAAGAAAATGAATGACTTAGAAGAAAAAATAAATAATATCAACAAAGAAGTATGTGATCTAAGAGATAAAAACCAGGCAATGGAAAAACTTATTGATAATTACGAGCAATCTTCTAGAAGCCTCAATGTGAGAATTTTTGGAGTATCGTATCAGGATGGTGAAAACTTGCATAATATTGTTCTCGACATATTCAAAACTAAAACGAAAGTTAATATAAAAGAAAGCGATATCAAAAAATGCCATCGTGTTTATGCAAAAAACCACAGAGACGATAGTGATAAGCCGCCGGCAGTCCTAGTACGTTTTTGCAATGATAGACCCCGTTTAGCGGTGTTGAAGAATCGCAAGCACCTAAAGTCGTCAGGTATTGTAATTAAGGAGGACCTTACGAAAATGAGACTCTCACTCATGGTAAATGCTATGGACAAGTTCGGCAATAAAAATGTGTGGTGTCTCTATGGAAACTTATACGTGAAACATAATGGGGTAGTGCATCGTATAAATGATCTGGAAAACTTTAACGTGTCTTAAAGTTAAGTACCTACTCTTTGTTTACTACCATTCTAGCTTATTTGCTACTTGCATAACGTGCTTGTCTATTTATGTCCTATTCATACAAGTAATTCTGTAGTGTATAATGATAAATAGTTATACCTTGTGTATTAATTATCAATCTAGCTTTTTTGCTACATGCATAACGTGCATTTTTGCCAATACACTGTATATCTATACAAGTAATTTTGCCTCACAGTTTACGATTTGGTTAATAGAGTTTAATATATAAAAATATAAATATATTTTTTATGTTTATTAACAGTAGGTATATTCTACTTGTGCGTATTGTACACGTGCAAGGTATTACTCTTTATTTTATATTTCTATAGTTTACAACAGTTTAGTTCTATCTCTCTTTCTCTTACTCTTTCTTTTTCTTTTTTTTCTCTCCTCTCGTTTATTTCACTGATCTGTACTGATATTTGCGTGTTTCTCTATCTATCTTTATCTGTCGATTAAAAACTTGTTATTTATAAAGGTTTTACTATTAGCTGCACTATTTACTTAAACTGTTTTTTTTTAGTTGACATACTTTTCATACAACTTACATGAACCTGAACGTTGCACACATAAATGTAAGATCTCTTACTGCAAATTTTAATCAGTTTCAAGATTGCATTTTAAATTCAAACTATCATGTCATCGGGGTAACTGAGAGTTGGTTGCGTCCAGGTATTGGCAGCAATGTTGTAAGTATGAATGACTACGTTTTTGTCAGGCGAGACCGGCTTGTTCGAGGAGGTGGTGTGGGCTTGTATTTAAAGAACAATTTAAATTACACCATTTTATTAAGTGAAACCCACGATTATATAGAGATTATTATGATCAAAATATTAATAGAAAATCAGGCACTTGTCATCGCTAATGTATATAGGCCGCCAAATTCCGATTATGATTCCTTTCTAAACTACTTTGAGGACACGTTTTTCAATGTTTTTGCAAGTTATGATAATATAGTGTGTTTAGGTGACTTTAACATTAATATGCTAAACTTAGATACTAATTATTCTACGCAGTTTAAAAATATATATCAAACTTTCAATTTTGTACAAGTAATAAACGAACCCACTCGAATTACAGATACTACCATGTCATTGTTAGATTTAATTCTGGTAAATTTTGAAAATGTTGGTGACATTGGGGTAGTCGATGCACAAATATCCGATCACTTCTTAGATCACTGTACTATAACGTTTAATATCATGGAAGAACCGGAGAGAATATTTAATTATAGAGCTTTAAAACATATAAATTTTGAACAATTTCAAATGGATTTAGAAAACATACCTTGGAATAATATTTTCTATATGAATAATATTGACGATAAGATTGAATTTGTTACGGATAATATTTTGCAGTTATTCAATACGCATGCGCCTAACAAATCTATAAAATGTTCCAAAAGAAGCTATGCTCCGTGGATAACGGATAACATTAAATTTATGCAGAAACTACGTAATAAAGCTTTGGCAAAATTCAAACAAACAGGACAAAATGGCCACTGGGTCTACTACAAACAACTCAGGAATTTAACTAATGCAGCTATTAAAGCTGAAAAGAAGGCTTATTTAAGACACAAATTTAATAATTGTAATATTAAAGAGAAATGGGGTGAGTTAAAAAAATTAAATATTGCTAGAAACCGAAAGATTAATATACCTGAACAGTTAAGTAATGTGGATGCTAGTAACGATTTTTTTATCAATTCCTCTAATAACAATGATGTACCTAAAGATGAGTTAATACATTTTTATAATACCAATGTTAAAGAAGGCATAGATGGTTTATTTTCTTTTGAACTGATTTCTGATTTGGACGTAATTAAAATCATTCAAAATATAAAATCCAAAGCTTATGAATATGATAAATTAAATATAACTTTAATACATTTATGTTGTCCTTATATAGTTCCATTCTTAACACACACATATAATGAGTGTATAAATACACACTACTTTCCTAAAGCTTGGAAAATAGCTTTAATATTTCCTCTACCTAAAATCAATCAACCTAGCCAATTGAGTCACCTGAGATCCATTAGTGTTTTACCTGTCTTATCAAAATTTTTTGAAAAAATCTTAGAATTGCAAATTAGAGAATTTGTGAATCTCAATAATATTCTACCATTAAAACAGTCGGGATTTAGATCTGGTTTCAGTTGTGCTACGGCCCTTGCTGACGTAACTGATGACATCATTGGAGCTACCGATAATAATAAAATCAGTGTATTAGTATTATTAGATTATACGAAAGCTTTTCATATGATAAATCACCAATTGCTTTTTTCAAATTTACACTTCTGTGGCTTTGAACGAAATTCTTCCAATCTAATTTTGTCATTCTTGTCGGATAGAATTCAACAAACAGTACTTAATAATAATATTTCACAACCACTGACGGTAGTTTCAGGTGTCCCGCAAGGAAGTATACTTGGACCGTTATTGTTTACAATTTTTACATCAAATTTTCACAATTCCTTGCAGTACTGCAATTATCATTTATATGCTGATGATACACAGATTTATTGTTCATTTCATGTTGAAGATCTACAGGAATATAGGAATTTAATTAACAACGATATAAAGAATTGGGTGTCAGTCTCTACTGACCATCTACTTAAAATTAACCCAAGTAAATCATCTGCTATAATATTTGGCAATGACAATGCACGTGAATTTGTGTCGAGAGAAATGAATATACAGATCGGAAATGATACAATCGCCTTTAATAACAGCTCGAAAAGTCTTGGTCTTGTTATTGATTATAAATTAAGGTTTAAACAGCATATTACGAGTAAATTAAGAACAGCATATGCTGCTCTAAAAATGATATATACTCAGAGATGCTTTTTAAGCATGGAAGTAAAAAAAATGTTGTGTGATTCTCTAGTTTTGTCCCATTTTAATCATTGTGATGTGGTTTATGGCCCTTGTATTGACAGCATCGAGACCCGGCGTATACAAAAAGTACAAAATTCTTGTCTTCGTTTAATTTTTGGAATTCAACGCCGTCAAAGAATATCTCACAAATTGAAAACTGCAGGATGGCTGAATATATACAATCGCCGCAAACTTCACATGGCTTGTTTTTTTCATAAAATTTTAAAGTTTAGATCACCACCTTACCTCCTCAACAAGCTCTCTTTTAGAAATGATATTCATAACATTAATATTAGACGAAGAGATATTCTCACCATACCACAACACCATAAGGAAATATTCAAAAGGTCATTCTCTTATAACATTGCTGCCTGTATAAATAAGCTACCCTTTAATGAAATCACCCTTTCATGTGCAAGTTTTAAAAAAACATTTAAAAAATATTTAATGCTAAATCAGTAAAGTGTAATCTTACCTTTTCCTGTAACTTCTCTATCTTTTTTTTATTTCTTTGTTCCTTCCTTTATTTTAATTTTTTTTTCTCCTCTCATTTCCTAGCCTTCTCTCTCCTTCTGCTCTAGTCCGCCTCTTTTTCGCTCTGCTTTGATGTATTTCTTTTTTAATTTTCTTATGTATTATATTTTGTCTAGGTATGAATATAAAGCCACATTACATGTACTTATATTTTTCTACTTCTGATGTTTTTATAGGCGGTAGTGGAAGAACAGTTTACTGGGCTCGACAGTAAACTGAACTACTCGCCTTTTATTTACCTCTAGTGTAAATGTAAATTTATTTTCGTAAATTTTTTGAATTTGGGTAAATAATAAATGCTTTATTATTATTATTATTATTAAAAAGGAATTATAGAGGGGACCCACTAGTCTGTGGCACCCGGTATAACAAAGACTGATTACTGAGTCACTACTGGTTAAGCTGTAATTGTAACTACAAAAAAATTAAAAAAAAAACTAAAACGCAGCGATATTGAAATTTAAAAATTAAATGAGGAGGTGTCCTGTAATTTTTTTTTTTAAGATTGGATTGGAAACGATTTGTTGGTTACATTTTGTAACTGTCGGGTAGCCAATTGTATAATTTGGTTATTTGAAAGAAAATGAGGTTTTATCCGCGGTGTTAACCGCGATCTGTGACGTATGTTTATATTATGCACATCAGTTAAATATATTTTATTATAAACAGATGTCGGTTTTGTACACATAATAATTTTGTGGCATAGCGTGCATGCGTGAAGCAGCCATTCCTATTTAACATTTAACCAACAAATTCCCTTTAAATGTTGTGAAGTACTATCTCTTCTTCTGAGACCACATATGAGACGTACACAAGAATTTGGACGCGTTGAAGTCGAAAGGAATCTGAAATTAATATACTAGGACCGTAAACTACATCTGCATACTTCAAATGTAAAATAACTATGGCGTTACATAATTATAGTTTCATTTTTTTTATTAAGTATCTAAGAGAATTATCTAGATAAAGTCCAAGATTTTTTGAGCAATCTTGTACAGGTATAAGTTCATTGTTGACATAAGTTTTGATTTTTTCGGAGCATCTAGTGCGTATCATGGTTCTACCCAACAAAATTACGTTTGAGTTGCTAGTTAAACCAAAAAATATTTGTTATAGATAGCAAAGAATTCAAATAATCAGTCATATTCAAGCAAGATTAATCTATCGTATTTTCGCTAAGAGAATAGTTAAAGACGTACTGAACTTGTGTTTGTACAAATTAAAAAGTAGTGGCCCAAGGATGGATACTTGAGGCACCCCACTTTCAATACTGGTATACTCAGATAAGCAGTTGTTATACATTACAGCCTGAAGGCAATTTTATATAACGGTTCTGGCCCAATTTCAATAGGGCCTCATTTTTACATATATTATATTCCATATTTTAAGTAAACGTTTATCATAATTCTAAAAGAAGGTATCATATTTAATAGGTATTCGCAATCAGCAACATCCGATTGTAACTTTCATTTGCTTCATAATAGTCTCTAGTTTAATAAAATTTTGAGGCAAAATTGATATATGATATAACCTCCATAAAGTTCCTTAGAGCTTGAAAGACACACTGTTTATTGTAGTTTAGATATTTTGTCTACCTTCGCATTTTTGTGAGAGTAATAAAAAATTTTAGTAACACTGCTTTAAAATCCTAGTAAAAGTTCATATGAAACATGATAGTTTGCATATCACTGACGGCTTATATGACGAATATGGTCTGGAATGTATTTAAAATGGCATGGTAGGATACCCCATGTTCTATCGCGCCATTTTACATACATTTCATCACCTTTTTCGTTTATTTACAATCTCCTCCAACTATGTTATATAGTAATTAATGAAACGTTCCAAATTTGGAATAAAAAAAATTCTAACAGAAGTTATCATGTTTACATACATATACATACAGACACACAGACTTTTTAAATTCAATATATGAGTTCAGCATAGTATGGAACAGATTCGTGCACAAAATTGTTTTTTCTGCAATGAATATTAAAAAAATTTCTCCGGTTATAATATACATGCTTAAATAAATCAAATAGGTATTATACGTATACAGTATGTCCCACTTTTCATGGAGCCACCCTCATATCTCGCTCATGTGATATCCTAATATTTTGAAATTTTCCTAGAATACGGATTGATTCGTTTAGTCGGAGATAATGCCAGATCATTTAGACAAGCTGCTGTTAAATTTAATTTTACGGTCCGTCAGCCTCCCATTTGCCATAAATTGATAGCAACCATCAATAACAGTTTTAACAATACAAGAAATGTATGTAAGTTAAGACCAAAATATTATAATTTACAAGATCGGCAAATTGCGCATTTTACAATATTTTAGAGAAAATCCGAGATGTAGCATAAGGCAAGTAGCATTTAATTTAAATATTAGTAAGAACATGGTTTGGCGTGGCTTGAAAAAACAGAAAAAGAGCATTCGAGCTATACCCTAGAAGATGAGATATTGAATTTCTGTTTTTGGGCCAAAGGTATATTTTTAAACAATATAAATTTTCTGAAAAACGTCCTCCCAGAATTTCCGTTTTTTGGGCTGACGAAAATCCCCACTGGTTTATTAGTACTAAAAGGCAATATATGTGTTAAAAGTTAACGTTTGGTGTGGTTGATGGAATGATCAAATTATTGGACCTTTTTTCATTCCGAAATTGAATGGGGAAGCGTATTAATTTGTTGCAAAATGAAATTCAATCCTTTCTCAACAATCTGCCGCAAGACGTCAGAAGAGATTTGTATTATCAACCCAATGGTGCCCCGGCTCATAACGTTGCAAGGGTTGGTTAGATGACAATTTTCCAGGTAGGTGGATAGGTCTAAGAAGTCAAGTGCAGGAGTTTCCTCCTAGGTCTCTGAACCTGACACCACTTGATTTCTGTTTCTGTTAAAAAATATAGTGTTTAAGAGCAGACCACGTAGCTTGAATTAGACAGGCATTGTTGAAATCACTTCGGCTGACATTAGAAAAGTTATATGCCATATAAGAAAATGGATTGAGCAATGTATTCGAGATGATGGTGTTTACATAGAAATGCAAAGAATTATGTAATTGAATTGACACTTGCAATAATTTTGTTTTCATGGCTTACTTAAGTCTTTATTGAAGATTATTTGTTAGAAAAATGGTAGATATGTAGGAATTAGAATTTTTGCCTAATTAAATAAATAATTATTTTGTTGTAAAATCAATTCAAACTAGTACAATACATGATTCTGAACAAAAAATAAAGATTACATTTTTTTCATTTGAGAATCCGTTTTACAGAAAAAATTATTTTTAGACGAAAACATTGTTTTTTTACGACCCGTATCTCAAACACTTTTGAACTCACTACCATGTAATCTTGTACAAGGGGTTTCTAAAGGTGCTGATTAAGAATATCTTACTAGTTTTTTCTAAAAAAACTCGCTAATACTTTTTTTTTAATCGACCCTCTTTTTCTATCTTAGAATCGGATGCCTCTGACCAACATAATATGTCTGAAGATTCACTTCATAGGTATATTTTTACCACCAAAATTTCAAAATATTTGAATATCAGATGAGCGAGATGTGGCTCCATGAAAAATGGGACACACTGTATATAGAATACCAACCCACACCATTAGCTAGTGTTTAGCTCATATCAGTCAATGTTAAAAGTATAAGATAAATCGTAGCGTTAATTTGTTACAAAGTTAGTTTTTTATCAAACGTTACACCCAAATCACAAAAACTGTCAAGGCGTAAAAGTGTGAAAATTAACAAGAGTGTAATTTTACTAACTCATCTCTATAGATAAGATGATATCTGCATTCTATAATCAACACACGGACGGGCAGACGGTCATACGGAATAATGTCAGCCAAAATCTCGTCACCGAAAGAATCAGCAACATTTTCTCGTTTAGGTATAAAAAAGTAAAATTTAAAAAATGTTCAAGAGTAAGTGTGACCGAGGTGCATCTAGTCACGATCATTTTTTTCATTAATATTTTAAGGTAGGTATTTATTGCAATAATTCGTTTCTTAAATGTAGCTGAATTAATTTCAACTTTTAACTTATACACCATTTCACTGGAAATGTTATTGCTGATTCTTATGTAATATGACCTCCAAGAAACACATTTGCACCCAATAATTTCTGGTGCGTCAAAAGTTATATGCTCTTTTTGACGCACTTTCATGGATTTTTTACTTATCTACTTAATATGTCTTGTACTAGTAATCGAATGCGAACTTTAAAAATACTGGCTTATTTGAAATAAATTTTTTAAAAACTATAGACCTGTCCGATATGTATATGTCAACCATTCGGACTCAAGCAAAGCATTATGCAGATATAGTCTGCCGGCCTAAAATTATACGTTCTCATTCAGGTTATATTTCATTTTGTTTCGATGAAAATCAGTTCGAAAGAAAAGGAGGGTCAAAGAAAATGCATTTTTGAAAAGTGTAAAAAATGCAATTTTTATGAAAATTTAAAAAAATTAACTTGAACCCTTAAAGTACCCAAAATAACATACAATCGAAAAGAAAATCGACGCAAAATGCCTCCTTAATACTTGACGAAGAATTAGAAAAATTTATTTCGTCCGCCATCTTTGACCGTTCTATTTGACTTATAGCGTCCGGGTTTATTGCATTATATTTGACCATTTTATTTTTGCCAACTTTGGTGAAATTACTCCTTATCAAATATATAAGTATTCAATTTTGATTTTTTCAGCTATTTTTGGTGTTTCCTATTTTTTTTCAAGATGGCGGATTGACCTTTTTTTTTCGTGAGAGGGGAAATCCTCATGGACACCCGTCGCTTAGAGTCTATCGCGAATGGGTAGTGCTGGACTCTAAGCAGCTAAAACCCCTCCATCTCTTCAGTGTTTCCTGTTGGCCTGGGACTGATTTCGCTTTTTATCGGACCCACAGGTCATTTAAGATTGTCGGTGTTAATTGGCGTTTCTCCATGGGTTCAAACCCATCTCTCTTTCCTCCTCTTCCTTCTTTTTGATAATGCGGGTTATTGCCTCCTCCCCCCTTCTCCAGTTCTCTTCCGTTTCTAACATCCTCCCTATCATATCTTCTGGAGACAATAACGATGCCCCACCGTCTCGTCTCTCTTCCCTCCATCTGTTGCATGCGAACACGGTGTGCTTCACGTCATCGACCTCTCCACAGTATGCACACTCTCTGCTGTCAGTCTTGCCAATATCGTATAAGTACTCCATGAAGCACCCATGTCCGCTCAGAGCTTGGGTGAGGTAATAGCCTACCTCACCATGCCTCCGTTCCATCCACGCTCTGATGTTCGGGACGAGGCGTCTCGTCCACCTTCCCTTGTCTACAGTGTCCCACCGCCTCTGCCATCTTTCAAACAGCCTGTCCCTGGCCTCTGCCTTCCCGACTCCTTCAAAGATTTCCAGCCGTTCCTTGGCCATCAGATCCAAAGGGGGGATCCCCGCCACTACCAACGCCGCCTCGTACGAAATCATTTTGTATGCACTGCATACCTTTAGTGCGGCACATCGCTGGATCCTAGCCATCCTCCCTCTCGTCCTATCCACCTTCATCGCACCTTCCCAGACCGGAGCTGCATACAAGAAGATAGAGTGCACGACACTGCACAGCAGTCTCCTCTTGCTCGCTCTTGGTCCGTGCGTATTAGCCATAAGCCTCCCAATGGCTGTGGCTGCTTTTCCCGCCTTCTCGGCCGTCTTTGTGGCATGGACACCGAAGTTCAGCTTGGAGTCCAGCCAAACCCCTAGGTATTTCAGGTGGTTCCCTGAGGATATCTCCACCTTCCCCACCCTAACTTTCATGGGTGGAAGATTTCTTTTCCTCGTGATAACCAGGAGCTCCGTTTTCCCAGCAGCTAGCTCAAGCTGCATTCTTCCTAGCCACCTCTCAATACTTCTGATGGCCTCGTTGGCTGCTTCCATTATTTGGACAGTCCACCTTCCAGTCACCGTTATGGCCAAGTCGTCGGCATACCCGATGACCTTTACACCCTCCTCCCAAGGTAATCGAAATATATCGTCAAACATCACTTTCCACAAGGTCGGACCGAGCACCGACCCTTGTGGAACCCCACACGTGATGCTTTTCCAGGTTATCTCTCCCTCTGATTCGAATCCGATCATCCTGTCTTGGAAGTAGCTCATCATCACCCTGACGAGGTACGGAGCTACCCCCGAGCTCTGCATCTTCCCGACAATCATCGCCCATCCCGCTGTGTTAAACGCATTTTTAACATCAAGGGTCACAACAGCACATAATCTGTTTCGTGGCTAGGGCTTCCTCTGCCGTTTCCTTTAGCAGCCTAATGGCTCCTACCGTTGATCGTCCTTTCCGAAAACCGAACTGGCTTTAAGATAAGCCACCCTTCTCGGCTATCTCCTTCTCTAATCTCCCCAGTATCAGATACTCGAGGAGCTTGCCCATCGCGTCAAGTAAACATAGCGGTCGGTGGGATTATGGGTCTTCCGGCGGCTTATTCCCTTTCCGGATCAGGACGACTCTGGCCTTCCTCCATCTGCTCGGGAAATTCCCACTCTCTAGGGCACGATTCATTACTCTTAAGATGTCTCCCGGGTATTTTTCTGCAACTAGCTTGACTATTTCAGGCGGAATCTCGTCTAAACCTGAAGCTTTTCCACTTTTAAGTCTGGCACATGCTGCCTCCAGCTCCTCCTCCGTGAGTGGGGGGGCCACATCCACTTCTACCGCTCTCCATCTGACTATACCCCTTTCTGGAAAAGGGCAGCCACGACTTCCGCCACTTTCTCTGCCGGCAAGGCAGGGGGGGATTTCTGATCTGTCGAGTCGCTATCTTGTAGCCATCTCCCCAGACATCTCCATTCACAGTGTCGCATAATTCCCTCCACCTCTCTCTCTTTGATCTTTTAATTGCTTCTCTAAGATTTTTCCTGGCGTTCCGGTACTCCTGGAGAGATGGATTCTCCCCAAGTCCTGCTCTCCTATTCTGCCTTATACCCTGCCGACGAATCGCGATACATTCCGTTCTGAGGGCTGCGATCTCCTCCGTCCACCAATAGACCTCCCTCCTGGTCTTTCTGCTTCCCTTCCTGGGCATTGACTCGTTGCAAGCTCTAGTAACCGCATCGGTGAGGGCCTCCTCCGTTTCAACCATACCTCCTCGGAAGGAACCAGCCAGACTTCTTTTGAAGGTATCCTTGTTCAGCCTACCAAGCTTCCACCCTCTGCCTTTTACCACCTGGGTGGCGCGGTTCTGTCCAATCTCATATGTAATATAGCGGTGGTATAGTGGCGGATTGACCTAAACATATCGGACAGATCTATATTTTTTAAGAATTTTATTTCAAATAAGTAAGCCAATATTTTTAAAATTCCCATTCGATTACTAGTACAAGATATATTAAGCAGATAAGTAGACAATCCGTAAAAGCGTGTCAAAAAGTGCATATAACTTTTGACGCAATGGGAATTCTTAGGCACTAATATTTTTTCCGTTATGATTCAACAATATAAATCAACAATAAAAATTCCAGTGGAATGTTTTCGCTGAAAAAAATTGAATCAATTCGACTGTACTATTATAGCAAACTAAACCCAGTACATATTTTAGGATATAAGATATAAGTTACAAAAATATGTTTCCTGTCATGAAATAAATTATTCTCGGAAACTGTGGGTGTAGATTATGTAAAATATACACTTAGAAAAATATAATGTAAATATCTACATGCCAATGTAATACATTTTAACTGTACAGTGTGTCCGACATAACCTGAGTATTCTTGTCAAATTTCTAGCTTTATTAGATAAGATCCAAAAAAGGAACTTGTTTCTATTTCATGTTACTTTTCCTGAGGAATCCTTTTACGCGTACTGGAAAGCGATAGTGTGGAATAGAAAGATATATCAAACGGCACCGCCTTGTTTATCTAAAACTGTAATCGAGAATTTGAAGACGACAGATTTGTGGTGTCGGTTTTTACTCCTTAACGGCTAGTGTTTAAATTTTACTAGGAACTTAACACCTCTCAAATTTTACGGCGTCTACTTACTGAATGATGTAAGTACCCTGCTGTAAGAAATTTGTGCATATCTATTATTTTAATAATAAAACTAAAATGCATTAATTTATCAAAGAGGAACTGATACAAAACTCACTTTAGCTTCCTTATTTTTGAAAAATATGAATTTTATTGTTTTTGCATCATGATGTAGAGGAAGTAATGTAATTTTTGTATTGGTATGAAATAATAATACTAGAGATTTAACAATTGTGTTTTCGATAAATGAAAATATCGTGTCTTGTCGAACTCTGATATTTGTGCAATTTGTACTCTCTCTTGTGATATTCTCAAATAATATTTTAGTTTATGTCGTTACTTGGTTAAGTACGTACACACGGCCTACCTGTTCGTAGTTTTTTTATGTTGCTTTTATTCTTTTTGAATTTTGGGCCACTGTATTTATAGTTAAGATTTATTTTATTCACTTATCTCTCAAATTGTTAAGTTCTTGGTTACGTACAGACATTATTTACTTGTTCGTCCTTTTTGTGTTGCTTTTTGGATTTTGAACCAAGTGTTTCTTTTTTTTTTTTTTCGTTATTGACAACGTTAATTTATAGTTTAGTGTGCTATTTTAAAACGCAGCTTTTGGATATTTTGGGCCATTACACTTATCGAGGTCGTGGATATGCACTTGGAGAATGTTGTGGAAATGCAGCTGCTACGGAACAGCTTTATCGTTTAAGATTCCCTAGTCGAAGTCATCCTTGTGCACGTACATTTGTTAGCAATGGTCAGCGTCTTCGAGAAACAGGTCGTCTCTATGGAGGAGAACGAGGTCCACGACGCGAGTACAGGGAAGAGGAGGTTCGAGTTCTGGAACTCGTAGAGGAGGATCCAACATTAAGTATCCACGATATCCCGAACCATTTAGTATCCCATTTTGTGGTATGGAAGACATTGAGAGATAGCTCTAGAACCTCAAAATTTTGGAAAGCGAATGGAATTTTGTAGGTGGATTTTGGGAAAATACGGGGCAAATGAAGATTTTTTTAAACTTTCTGTGTTTTTTCGATGAGTCATGTTTTACCAGGAATTAAGTGTTTAACTTTAAAAATATACGCTATTGGGTAGACGAAAACCCGCATTCTCAACGACGGTTCGGCGTTAATTTGTGGGCAGAAATTTGCGGTAATGAAATAATTGGACCCATACAATTACTCGCTAGATTAAGTGGTGACGTATACTTATAGTATATTAAGTATTAAGGTCAGTAAGTGTTCTTTACTGGTTGAGGATCGAGACGAAGTCGAGATCTTCAAAACATCCGAAACCAGTAAATCACTTACTGACCCACGTTTTTTGCACGCCCAGATATTGAATAAATTTTATTAAAACTAAAAAATGTAATGTTTTAAAAATATATAAAACAAACAAGTCGTACATGGAAAAGTTTTCGCTTTGGTTACTATAAGACCGAATGTCAAGTGACACATCTGCCGCCGTCATTAAAAATTTCTCGAAGATAATATTTTTGCCACAACTTAAAATTCTTGTAAGTTATGATTCAGAATAGAACGTTGTTTTAAATCCGAATTCTATTGCTCCAATAAATTTTAATAATTGTTCAAATTGTAATTTTAATTTTGTCTTTAATAAAACCTGATTTTTAAATTTCCATATTTATTAATTTACTTACTGCCTCGCTAATTTGTAAACATCACTTACAAATGTCTTAATCAATTCAGTAAAAGTGTCAAATTACCTGAGCGTGCAAAAAATATTTTACCTACGATCACTACTGTAAATAGTAAAAAACACACTACCTGCCATCTATGTAAGTTGAATTTTACGTATTGTAAACAAAACGCACTGTAAACAAATCGCACGGTAAATAAAACGCACGGGACACGCAATTATAGGTGGCTTATATCGCTGACGCGGGGTTTCAAAGAACAAATGCGCCTATTTAATTTTCAAACATTCAAACGCTGTCAAAACTGACAATATTTGTGGAATAATATTGTTGACTAGTAAATTAAAACCAGATTTTACTAAATAACTAAATAAATATGATCATAGGTAAAGTATAGTACATAATTCGATTTCTAAGGCAATTACGCACTCATGGAAATACGCACTCGCCGCTACGCGGCATCGTGCGTAACTTTTCCATTTGTGCGTAATATGCTTCTTACATCACTCATTACGTAATATACTATTACAACAAACATTGCCAAAGTTGGAAGATGTACTGTCGTGCGCAAAAAAAATGGGACAAGTCTTATAACGTATTTTTGCTTAAATCTAGTTGTGTACATTTAACTTTAATTTTTGTGACATTGTCAGTTATTTGTCAAAATTCATTGTAAGTGTGCAAATAAATAGAGACAAATTTACATTGGAAAAAATTAGTTGTCCTATTTTTTTTGCTCACACTTATGACAGTACCTTTGGCAACGCGCAGAAGAATGTGATATATGCAGGATGGTACGCCAATCCATTTTAGTCTGACTGTTCGGAATTTTTTAAACAGAGAGTTTCCTCAACGATGGATTGGATGTGCAGACCAGTACTGGTAGTTTTGTAACATTTAGTCAGAGAACTTATACCACAGAGAAGCGACAATATCGGCGGTTCCTTTGATATTTTATGGCCCGGTTATAATGACATTGAATATGAGTCAAATATAACCTGTTACACTGAGAGAACTTTAAAGTTTGATGTACACTGAAAGTCATTGAGTATAATATGTACTCAACACAATCTCTTACACTGAGAGAACTCAAGGGCTTTAGGAGGTTTGTTTTCTTCCTCTTCATTAATCATGTCAGTTATGTTGGTAGATTTTATAGTCATTAATAATTCATCTAAATCATCCTTGCAATTCATGTGATCCGAATAAAAATAGTTTTGGCACAACTTACGGAATGCTCTTTGAAATTGTATTGGGGTCGGGTTTAATCAAACGGGTTGTTTTTAAATTTTAAATGTTGCTTTTCCAGGAAAAATGGATTATACAGAGATTATGGTTCTCTAGGGTTATACCGGACACCGCAAAATCATTCCCCGAAGGCACAAAAACAGTTTTTTTTCTTTGTGGTGTATTATTTATGAAAGTTTTTTGTTTATCGATTTTTACTTCTATTTGTACATGTGTTAAAATAAAATATATTTTAAATTTTACTTTTTACTTTCCCCTTAAAGAAACCCTCCCTTCAAGTCTATTTTTAATAGCATTTACCTTTATTTTTTTTTAACAAAATTATCCGATTCGGGTGTATAATAAATTCTATATCGAATAAATATTAAAATATACACATTTTAAATGCAAAAATACAAGTTTTCTATATATCCCCAAACCAGAGGTTATATCGGACGCATTTAAAAAATAATAAAAAAACATATTGCTCACCTTAATTTACTTTTTTTAAATTAAAAGTTCCCTAAATATACCTCTATCAACGTACTTAATCAGATTTAAATTACGCAGATTCGTTCTTGAAATATTCAAAAAAATCTTTAGAAACCACTAGATATATCCCCGATTGACGGTAACTTTCAGAGCAAGGGACACACCACTGGTGCTCTGTTCTCTAACCCAGAGAATTAGACCAATGGTGTTTGGGTCGTCTTTGACGCAATGTAAACATGTGGAACTGACAACTACACAACCTATTTGGCACAATTGGCACATGCCACGGTACACGCGGGAAGCCTTGCTGTCGCTTCTCCGTCTTATAAGTTTTCTGATTTAGTTCTGTTGACTGTTATGTTATGTATTATTTTTTTTGGTTACCATTTTTTTTATATTTAATAAAGTTATTTATTTTTTTGAGTTTTGTTTTTTTATATTCTTTTTGGTTTTATTTTTTCTTTATTTGTCAAGGTTAGTAGTCACAGTTTATGGCTTCAGAGGTTAGGACTTTAGTCATTTCGGGTTATTGGAATATTTGAGCAATGATTTCTATTATTACCATGAATTTATCAAATGTGTCTCTCGCATTACGGAATTTATTTATAGCTTGAACGAATTTTTCTAGGATTGACTTTAGATTGATTTTTTTTTTAAAGTTGGATATTTCATTCATGTTGTTGTGGTCGGTTTCAGTATCTGGGAGTTGATGAGTTTTTTGTTGGTTTCCTGTGGAAATACTGTGGCGTCAAGTAGCACAGGCGGATTTTTATTTGTCGGTTGTTTTATTTTACTTTTTTTAATAATCTGTACCAAACGAAACCGTATCAAGAAAATATTCGTATCGAAAGATTCGCATGCCTCGTACCGCTACCGCTGGGCGCTGCGCTGGCTGCAGATCATGCTATCAACTCAGTCCATGCAATCCGGCTACTTAGTTTAGTACAGTATCGCATCGCAACGAATTGCAATACCGGTACCGTAATACCATATTCGTATTAATCGTATCGGCGGTTACATTCGTATTTCGTTTCAAGAATCTGTATTAATAAAAATCGCATTCGACTTTGGCAAAATATCTACCGAAATTTGCACGACACTAAAAATTATGCATTATCGAATGTCACATTCTACAATTTTCAGCAGAATATTCAACGAATGGCGACTTTTACAATAGAGATTCGAGAATTGAGCTCCTATGAACTGACTCGATTGTACAAATGGATACGGTTACAACGACGATACGAAATGTACAAATCTTTTTTTGTGGGATTCGGACCATTCGAATCACTGCAAGGACTCCTACCAATGATACGAATCATATACGAGTACTACCCATCTCTGTTTTATTTGGTATGATCTTTTGCGTTTCATAATACTTCTGTCACGCCATAGTTTGCTCAACTGGCAGGTTGCTAATCATGCGATCTATATTTTTCATGGAATCTTATATTCGCAGTTGCCTCCTATTGTCCACAAGGGCTCGAAGGTATACCATCTTTTTTACGACCTCACAACAACCAATTTCGTTTTGATATAATTTACACTTGAGCTGAAATCAAAACTTAGTTTCGTAGTTGAAGTTAGCCGTGCAATTATAAGCGCTCCTTTGTGACCCTTTCAGGTGACAACTGATAAAAGTTAAATACGAAGCGTAGAATATACAGTTAAATTACATAAAAACCGTAATACCGTCCCGGGGCACCTCAGAAAGAGAGCCCCCACAATTAAGTTCCCGGTAGCCCGCCGGCTCAGTCCGACTCTGGCTCTAAGTCTGACTGCAAGCAGACATACGACAGACAAACAATGTTTTTAAAATACCTTTTTGGATTAACAGGACTTAAAAAAATGTAAGTCCACCAAAAACTCAAAATAAAATTTTACAAATTAATAACAAACTTGTTCATACTGACCTGAAACTTTATAATTTTACTCAACATTCAAAGTCAGGATAATTGATATCAGTCCAAGGGGAAAGTTCAGATTTTTTCTTTCCACCTTGTATACTGCAATTTTGCCACTTATGTTTCTTGTTCTAAATATTTTCCAGTAGTTTTGACCTAAGTTTGTTCATTTGTTTCGATTAATAAGTGAGGTTAATATTCATGTCCAGGGTTGCCAACAGGTTAACACAAAATTACTGGCAAATGTTTTTGTATGCCAGGAATTCCTGGCAAACATAAAAATGTTATATTGGAAGCGATTTTTTTCTACTATGTTTATACTTTTCATCATTTTTTTAACGAATAGAAATAGATCAAGACCGAATCATTCCTGGCATAATTACTGGCAAGACACATCATTCCTGACAAAACCAGGAATTCCCGGAAATTTGACAACTCCGTTCAGTGTTCATGTCCCAATAAGAAACTAGCTATTAACTAATTTCTTCTGCTGAATCTTAATGTAGAAGTATGTGAAGATCTCATTTCCCCGTAATAAAAATAAATAGTTTAATTTTCGTTATTCGTCTCTATGACAGAAGAGTTATCATTTTAAAAAATAGGAAGACCGAAAATGGAATAATGCAATTAATGGAATTAATGAAAACATTATGTGTTCTGAAGTGTTGCATAAGGTAATTAATTACCTAGTTAATTTAACATGGTGAAGTTTTAAATAACTGCTTAATTGCCAAAGGCTCTAATTTTTTTTATTAGGAAACCGGATATTTCTTACCATTGATTGCATGCTTTCTTTATATCTTTGACTGTGGTCCTATCCATAAATATATGGAAATTCTTTCAAACGATAGCATCTAATTACATTTCTCATTACAACTGAAAACAAATTGAGTCGAAAAATTGTGAGCCACTGAATTAAATAACTATTTTTTTAATCCTAGGAAATAGGTCGGCCAAGTATTACGTTTTTTATTAGCTTATAACTTTTAATCTACTTTAAAAAAATTTTAAATGGAGAAGATTTTCAACTCGACCTGTATGTATGTTCTGTTATTTTTTATATTCGTACAATGATTACTTTTGATCGGCTTAAGCGATTTCTATGAAATTTTTCTCAAACCACAGGGTAAAAAAAGGGAAAAAATTTTCGTGGTGAAGGTATTGTCAACCAGTTCTACTGATATCATTATCCGTTGTAATTTTTTTTTTCAATGGACAGTTTGTGATTCAAATATGTTTTACTAGTGAATCTTCAGTGTTACTTATCCCTGCACGTAGGACACTGAGACATCATTGGTCTATCGAATACATGAAATCAAACAACTTTTGACAAACAATTCTCAATATTATTTGAGATAATCAAAAAACGAAAATAAAAACATGATACATTTTTTTGTGAAAGAATATTCACATAATTTCATTAATTCATTATTTGTCAGATAGTCGGGTAGCCCTCCCTAGCTGTACGTGCACCCCCCCCCCCCCCCCGCCCCATCCTTAGGGACAATGTTTTTAATAAAGATTAAGGCCTAAGGAACAATTTAAGACATGTCTTTTTGTTGCCAATGTTGTTTTTGTCGTTTAACACAAAAAATTAGTCCAAAGTTAAGAAAACATGGAAATTCATATATCGGTAAATCACTTAGAGGTAGTAACTTTGACAGTTATTGTAAGGCGTATAATATAACTTTATATTATAAACATAAAAATAAAATAAAATAAACTGAAAAAAATTAATAATAATAATAATATAATTTGCAGATATTTATCTCGAAAACGGTAACTCCTATCCAAATATTGTATGGGAACAAAATTATAGAAAATTTTATGCACTTTGTTTTTTGTGCAGAAAGTTTTTCTCCATCTTTCTTAGTTTTTGTGTTAAATGACAAAAACCATATAGGACATGTCTTAAATTGTTCCTTAGGCTTTAATCTTTATGAAAAACATTGTCCTAAAGGATCGGGGGGGGGGGGGGGTTCACGGGCACTTAGGGTGGGCTCCCGTAGTAAGAGTTCATTTTTTGCGTACATAAGGTGGTTCCACAGGATAGCCACTAGTCCACAAATGGTTTTAACTGACTTCAACATCGGTAAGAGGTCCATTTAACTGCACTATGAAGAAATTTTATTTCATAATTTCATAAGGCAGCTCAATTTCTCTTTCCACATTTTCTTTTATTTCGGTTTACTAACTCGTCTCTGAAATATAACGTTCTTCCAGGGCTTTATGCTTTATGTTCAAGCGTACATCAGGAAACTAATCTATAACTACATAGTACTCTTAATAGAACTTAATGTGAAGTAATTACTTCACATTAAGTTCTATTAATTTATTTACACGAAATTTCGTGTAGTATTCATTATTCTTTTAATGACACTTTCTGTATCGCCCATACCAGCATTTTTCTTCAAATGGAAGAGCCAGTAAGTCAAAGTTTCGTTTAATACAAAGAGATGGGTAGAACGCTTCTCCCTGTCAAAAAAAAAAGATATCTTGGCAAATAACAAATGTTTTGCAGCTTCGTTTTTGATTATTAAATTTATTACCACTAGGTGGGAGTGGTGATGAAAACAGAGCACTTATTCCAGAAAACGTCCTTCTCTGTATGATAACATTTATTTATTAATCATTATTCTGTTGGATGACTATCTTATACATTTTTTAACTGAAAGTATATCAAAATTTTTTTGTATATATGCAATAGTGAAAGCTACATTCCAAATTTTTTCTATTTGTTTCTTTTTTTTTAAGTGATCACCCTGTATGTTTTTCACTGAAAATATATTAGGTTTCCTCCTCGATAATTGCGTATGCGCCAAATATCATTTCCACCATAGTTTCTTAATTATTTTTTTAGGATGACCACCCTGTATATATATTTCATATTTTTCGTCCTTGACTATTATGTTAACGATATGCAAAATATTACTCTCGGTCATATTTTTTTCTTAATTGAAGACCTAAGTGGATAAAGGTGTTATGTCACACTTTTAAAGTTTTGAGTAAATTAAAGAAAACGGTTTTGAGTTGGAACTTATTTATTTTGTCTTCGATTCAAATGAATAATACCTCATAAAACAGATAATTTTGGGTTATGTTCTTTTGTTTACACTAATATTAAAGAACAATATCAAGCTGTTATGAAACTAGATTTTTCTGTCAAAAACTGTGTACATCCACTAAAATTACTGGTTGTATGTAAGACATGGCGCTTTTATAATTAAAAAGTTTCTATAAAATATTACAAATTTAGAATTCACCGTTTATTGGGTGTTAAATCTATATCGGGGGTGTTCAAAAATTGCATAAAGTAATTTTTTTTTAAAATGCGACATAACACCTTTATCCACTTAGCTCTTCAATTACACCGGCACCCAAAGAACAACTTTTCAGTCCCAGACATGCGAACACTTGCTTCTCATGTATCTTTGGTCGCTGAAACTGAATTTAATGCCAGAATCGACCGATTGGCTCTGTTTTTCTTCAAAAACAGTATAATGATGGTACATTACAAATTGATTATAATCATTTTGTAATGTACTATCGTAAGAATAATGAACACTTTATTGATGATGTGCAGATCTCTAACAAGATGAAACCTTCGACAAGCTACTCTTTCAAATAAATCGGAGACTTATAGCGTTTTCCAGTAACTGCACTTTATGAAACTGAGTGCAAATTTCATATTCCAGTGAGAAATTAAAACGCATTTTGGCAGTTTCTTATGTTCCAGTGGAAAAATTATTTTCGTTTAGTGTGCACCGAGTGTACGTTTTTGACACGAGCTCTGGCAGCTCTTGCAATCGTGGAGTGCAACATGGCGCGTATACCCCAGTCAAATTAGAACTAATTTCGATGTTTGACGTAAAAAACCGATGAAGTTTTGAAACTTGTTCAGTTAAGTTATTTGGATTAAAAGAGACGTGACGGGTGGAGAGGCAGACGGACGGATGAACGGACTGACAGAAATACGGATCCATGACGGGCATTTTAAAAGTTGTTGCGAATGCTATGACAACATAATGATGTTTTTTTTTTCTCTACGAATGATATTTACAATTTTTGAAATGTGTCGATGAAATGCAATATACACTTTGCCTTGGTATTTTCAAAGAGGATAATAACACAGCCCCACAAAAAAAAAAGGTCTGTCCGGCGATTCTGACTGCGGATTCGGTTTCAGCGGGTCCAAATATATAAAGATACACTGGTATAGTCCGTCGGACAAACCACTTTTTTTTTGGTTTGGGGGTGTTTTTTTTTTTTGGGGATAAGTGTGAAAAACGAGCCAATCTGACAATTCTAACTTCGGATTCGATTTCAGCGGGTCCATAGGATACATTGATCTGGTCCGCCTGACAGACCACTTTTTTTGTGGGGCTGTGTAATAGAAAAAAAATGCACATAACACATTTTGTATAGAATTTTATATGCTTAATGTTTTATATAAACATAATTTGGATATCGCTAATGACAGAGATATAAGCAAGAAAACTGAATCAGAGCGCCATCTTTCCAGGATGGCGGCTCGAGCGCAACAGATTGAGCTGGGGACTTTTAATATGTTTAATAATAAACCTTAATGAACATCTTTGCCAAGTTTCAAAACTTCATCAGTTTTTTCCTCTAATTTTCCCTGTTTGACTGGAGTAGTATGATTAATCTAGAAAGAATGAGAAATTTTACTATAAAATAGATGAAATTTTGAAGAGTTCCTCGAATAGAAGTGAGGATGAGATTATGATAACTAGCACAGTGAAAAAAAAAGGTTAGTGTATCAAAAATTTGGCACTGCCACTAGTGTCATTACTATGATAATTCGTGGAGTGCTTGTCGTCATTTATATGCGCACGATATGTAGTCAGTTTTGTTCACTGGAAAACTTCATAAGTTTTGATTTAAATGACTGGCGCATTCGCCAAAAATTCGAAAAATTGGTAATTTACACCGGCACACAAAAAATTTTTTTAAAAAAAAAAGAACCAATCAGCCGATTCTAATATTAAATTCGGTTTCAGCGACCAAAAACACAACGGCAACAAGTGTCCACATGTCCGCCCAAGGAACAATTTAAAAGTCATTTGGACTTGAGGAGGTTTTAAGAAAGGTTTGTCAGGGTTAGGAAATAGTCTTGTGCTTTATTAATGTTGTAGTTAAGGCCTTTTAGGCTTCAAGTATACTTGCTCTTATATAGTAAGTTTTAAAGCATTACAGAATGCTTTAAAACCTAAGACCTAATTATAAAGCTAATTTGCTTCTAGGCTAATATGTATTTGTAATGAATTTATCACAACCTACATAAAACTCTCCATAAAGCTAATTAGTTTTATGAACGTCTTAAATTCCATTTAGATTTAAAGAGGCTTTAAATTATTCTTTATGGTTTTAATATATTTGCAATAGATGCATTTTAAATCCTTTTTAAAACTAGACATTTTCAATGCCTATTAGTACTTATTAAAGGCCATTACAAAACTATACTCTTAAAACATTCTTGATAAATGTTGTGATGAAACCGTTATGAAGAAAAAAAGGCCTCTATAAATCTAAAAGGTAAATTTTAATTCCATAAAACACTTTCCAAAACCTCAATAAAACATTTATTATAAAAATAATAAACAATATGTCTGCCTGAAGTGTCGTTGATGCATGTGTGTTTGTGTGTTAATTAAAAGCATTTCACGACTTTCTCATGTGTAATTAAGTCTTTTTTGGAAAGGTGGAAGAAAATAAAAAAGAGTGGCCATTTTAAAAGGACTGTTAAAACACACACACATACAAATTATTTTGAGGTTAAGTTTTAAGTTTTTTGTATCAAATGTCAACGTCCCAAACGTTTATTTATAGCTTTTATCAAGTCCATGTGATCTTCACCAAGTGCATTTGCATTTTTGTAAGGAAGGGATTATTTGTGATAGTATACAAAAAGACTAAAAGGGCTCATTTAGAGTAATCTAGGTCATTACCATTAGTAGAATATATATAGTTTAATGAGAGGATCAGTGTTGCCAGATCAAAATTTTAAAAGTTATCAGACGACACTTTAAAAAGTTACTAAATCTTACTAAAATTTCACTAGATTTGAAATTAAAGTTCTCGTCTTTAATTTTCAAAAGTTGTAGTGTCTGTAGAACACGTAATTTTCTTGAGCTCTCTGAGCACAGCATAGCTTTGAGCGTCCTCTATCTGATTATTTCGTTGCCAGACTTCGTACTCTGTATTGTATTAAATGGTTTGTAACTAGAAAGTACTGTTTGTCTACGAGCCGCTAGAGGCCAACGAGCCCAGGCTATTCGATTGTAGCGATTCACGGTTAATAAACTATACGGTTACCTCAATTAGCAGCTTTTAGACGAGAGAGACGCGCGGAGCGGGGAATCGAATAAAAGAGACAGACATATCTGATTTCCGTGCAAAAGACAGAGACAAAGATTCTGTTAGGGTCTACAGCCTACGTCAGCTGTAGACACTACAGACATCTTTGTCTGTGTCTTTTGCACGGAAATCAGATATGTCTGTCTCTTTCATTCGATTCACCGCACCGCGCATCTCTCTCGTCTAAGAACTGCTGATCGAGATAACTGTAGAATTTACTGACCGAGGTGGCGATTAACGTGAACAGTTTTGTATTAAGTGGATCGCAACTCGAATTTAATGTTTGTCTATCTACCAGTAGAGGGCAATAAATTGGATGATTCAAAAATCATTAAAAATGGGCATTTTCATAAAAGTTTTCACTAAATCACTAGATTTACAAAAAAATCACCAGATCTAGTAAAATTTCACTAGACCTGGCAACACTGGAGAGGACTGTAAAATGACAATTAGGTTTTCAGTTGGCCGGTCATGTTTTTCTTATATATAAAAATATTCAAGGTCAATCTCACAATTATGATTATCAATAATTATCACTTTTTCGTTAGCAAATTAAGGTATAATTACAAGAAACGACTGAAAATTACCTTGGGAACCGAGAAGCAGCCCACTTTTTTAAATTTGCTGATTACGTGTCTATAAGCAAATTTTCTACGGGTATTAAAATCATTATTATTTCTGAGGGGCTCTTGTTTTTTGTGCCTTTCTTATGTAGTTTTAAAGATAAACTGCCGTTGGTTTTCATTTTTTGTCATACCTGATGTCTTGTTATTACCTTTTAAATCGGCCTTAGAGAGGTTATAGTGCCACTCTGCGCTTTATAAATTTCAAATTCCATTTTATCTTCTATAAGTCTGATGGTCTGTTTGCTTAAATCAGTTTAGAAAAAATAAATGCAATAATAAAATTACTTGGATTCCTTCGTGGACATTCTTATAGCTTCTCAGTTCTAATATGGACTTATAAGAGTTTTAAAAACCAGTTTTAAGGTAGCCTTCTAGGTGTTTTCTAGAAATGCAGGAAGCTAATAGAAAAGCTTCTGACAGCTTTAAAATAGGTTTTAAGAAATTTAAAAGAATTTAAAAAGGCTTTAACAACATTCATAAGGGTGGGCCCTTTTAGTCTACCAGTCGCTTTATGATGGTATTAAGGATATTGTTACAGCAAAATAGATTTTTCAAGGCATTTTATAAATAGTTTTATAGCACCCTTGTATACATTTAAGAAACTAAAATTGCTCCTTGGGCAGGACTGAAAATTTTTGTTTTTTGTGTACTGGTGTTATTTTTTTCAACTCCCACCTAGCTACGACCTCGTCTTTACGAGTTTCAAGCACCCCTGGAGTACTCATTGAATCGACTCGACGCAACGGAAACTTTTGATCAGAATAACTACATTTTCCACGGAAACACGATTTCCATAAGGGTTGTTCCAGGGTCCTTTACCATTCTGAATGGTTTTTTGCGGGATATCGATTTCTGATGACATTGCAGCTCAAACGTTGTCTTTGGCTCATTTTAAAATAAAATTGCATTGGGAAAACTTAAGTCCAAACTCACTATCCTCTCCCTTTACATCTACATCATCTTTCCTAAATACTTCGTGCATGTCTCCAAACAATTTACTATCGTTGATATCTCTGGAGCCAAATACATACATTTTCATTTTCAGCTGCAAGCACACTGGCGTAAAACTTTTGGAGTTTTTGTCTGATAAAAAGAAAATTACTTTAAAGTTATTTAGCACGATTGTATCCAAGGCAGCGTGATTTACGTCTAAATTGCAGTTTTCGTTTTCAATATCGTGGCTTTTACAGTATATGTGATGTGATTTTTCAAATTTAGATTTTTTTTGTGGCACCTCCCAGAATGGTTCAATTCCATAAAAAAATACTTTGTGTAAAATTTTAGCTCGATCGGATTACATTAAGGGGATGCCGCAACGCCCCCTTTTAGACAATAGAATCCTTATGGATTTAAGGTTAAATCGATTGTTTCATCAATTTTTGCTATACATTTTACACAAAATAGGAAAATACCATAATATATTTGATTGAAAAAAATAACATCAATTCCCTTACATCTTGCTTGGATAAAGTTTCTTTTTTTAAATCGGGGAATCACAACATTTCAATTAATTTTTATTTGTACTGCATAGAGGAGGATGTTGCCTAATCTGAGCTCGCTAATATACTAGTTAGGTAAATACTTTAAAACACTCATTATTGGAGAACAAATCAAAACAACTACTCTTCTAGCTAATGCTGACGAAGTATTGAATTACATGAGAGGATTCCTAGAATTTCAAGGCAAAAAAATATATTGAAAATACTTGAATCATTTATTGAAATTCAGTCATTCACAACAATTATTATTGAACATTACATACTAGAATGAAAATATTTTTTAAAAACACAAATATTGGTATGTAGGTAGCTAAAGTTGTCAGTGGTGCTAAGAACCAAGCTTCTAAGTAAACTTTAATGATAAAAATGGAAATATTTGAAATACTTTTTCGTTCTGAAGCCGTTAAATGGAATTCATCCTGAAATAAAAAATCTTTAAAGTATAAATCCATCCACCGGGCATGATGCATCGCTTCTTGAACACGAAGGGATATATTTCGCGGAGGAACTTCCCCCAACACTATAAATGCTAATTCCAGAAACTCCTTATAATCTTCTTGGAGTTGACGTTCTGAATCTTCGAGAATACGACGTATAAAGTGGGAAATTCCACCTGTATTTTGTGGATGGTCGTTGATATACAAGTCTTCAAACCCAGACCTGATATATTCTTGATTCATTTGCCATTTGCCATTCCTGTTGGATTCTTTTAAAAATTGGAACTAACCGCTCGTTACTCCAAATCGTTCCTCTGTGATCTAAGGACTAACTCGTAAATGTGGTGTGCGCAAGCCAGATACAGTATGTCTCTTTCCAGCAACTGTTCAGGTAGAACACAGGTACCATTGAAAATTCCTGTATTTGTAAACATAAACATATAGCTTGCGTAATATCCTGGAGACTCCAATCGCAAAGGATTTCGTAAACTGTCATTGCTTGCGCCTTTCCGATTGCGGACTCTAATGCAGGGACTCCCAATAGTTGTTCTCCAGCTTTACGGTCATTAAACCATACGGTTGTCTCAATCAGCAGCTTGAGGGCAAGAGAGACGCGGGGGGCGGGAAATTGAATGAAAGAGACAGACATATCTGATTTCCGTGCAAAAGACAGAGACAAAGATGCTTGTAGTGTCTACAGGTGACGTAGGCTGTAGCCCCTACCGGAATTTCTGTCTCTGTCTTCTGCACGGAAATCAGATATGTCTGTCTCTTTCATTCGATTTCCCGCCCCCCGCGTCTCTCTCGTCCTAAAGCTGCTGATTGATGTAACCGTATCGTTTATTGACCGTGAGTGACGACCACATAAGTCTATCTACAGTTTCCTTCCCGGTTAATGATGGGAGTAATTTCCCAACCTAGTGAATAACGGCAGATTTCAGTTCACATTCTTTAAATGCTGCTTTTAGATTATCGGGTCGTTCTTTGAGCAAGCGCCTCCTGTAACTCCAGATGGGAGTTTTGTTAAGTACAATATCATTAAAGTCTTCTCCAAGGTAAAAATCAGGCGGCATCTCTATCGCTGATTTTGCGCTTATCCAATACTGCCACTAACTTTGATGTCAAAATTTGCTGGCGTGCTCGCTTAATACTTGACGATCCAGATTCCGCCATAGATTCCTCCCCGAGTTGGGAACACACAGCCCTTTTTGGAGCTTCCAGGTCAGGATCGTCCAATTCCATAGCCGAAGTTGAAGGGACTTGCGTGCTTTTGCCGCTACTAGACGAGCTTTACCACAACAGCCATTCCAGATGATTCACTGTTACTCCCTCTAGCCTTCTATTTGTCCATTTTGAGTTAACACCTACTTACCTATTGTTTACTTCTTAGAAAACGTCAATTTGAAAATATGTGGCATTTCAAGAAATTCAAAATCTTAGCACGTTTTCCCCTTAACCGATTTGACTCAGATTTTCAAGGGATTACTTCTTTAGGAATTGGAACCATTGTGGAGGGTGCCGCAAAATAAATTCGATAATTTTTTTCTGATCAAGTGTAAATATTGGCCACCCTAGTGAGGACCCTGTATATACAATGAGTGTTAATGCGATTGATAGCATGTGTACAATAGTTACCCGTGCATTATTACCAGACAAAACAATAACACTCGTGTTCAACACCTACAATATCAAAATAATCATTTCCTGCATTAAAATGTTATTATTAACTTAAAATAATTGCACAGACGGTTGAATAACCTTATCGCTTATAAGGGAAAGTCTTTAAATATAATATGTTATTAATCGTTAGAAAAAAAACTGCATTTGCCTTTAGCATTCAATGGTAATGTGCTTTATTAGTAAATAAATCCATTTGAGTATACAACATAATTAAGGGGTGTGAATATTAAATAAATTTACATACCATATCATTATAAATGTTCAATTTGTTTTACAGGCTCACAATACTAATTAGCATTTCTATATTTACATAATACGTTAAACGTCGTTCAATGGAGGTATAAATTAGATGCGTTGTCTTTCCTTTTGCACATGGCAGGCGTCCATTTTTCATCTAGCTTCTCGACCCTTGGCATCAATTAGAAGTCATGATTGTATGTTTTATATGATGGATTGATTGCAGCGGGAAATAATCCTAGACAGGTTCAAATTAGATATAACTTTATTTGAGTGTTACTGGCCTACAATGGTTTTTAGTTCAGTTCATGACGTATCTTCTCTGATATTTCAGATATATGTTGCTAGGCCCTCAATTTTTTTTTAAGCCGAAATGATGAAGATGAGGGTAGCAATTAATTTCACCAAAAACATTATTACTGTGCAGCGTAGAGTGGGAAATTAAAAACTGTGAAAGAATAATTACTTCGATATCTTCAGCCATTCAGGAAATATTTCATCATTCAAGTCTCGATATAAGTACTCAGTTCTCAGCAAAAACGTAATACCGCTGCAACTTTGCGATCTCACTTTTTTCGTTGGAGTCTTGACTTTGGAGGTGAGTGTCTTCAAGATCTTTTTCTTTCGTGTTTTTTCTGTTTGGGCATTAGGCCTGCAACGAGCAGCGCCGAACATAGTCTAGTTTCTTCTCACTTCCACACAACGTAGGTATTTCGAATTTTTATAGAAGTCACTGTAACTTTTTATAGATAAATCTTACATGAGTTTTCACAGCATCTGAGGGTTGACACTGTAGGGCGTTGATGGTACGTAAGTTTCTAGTTCTATTTTAGAGTACTACGCAAAATAGAAATCCTGTCGGATTTTACATTTTTTCTTGTTTTGTGTCCTTTAAACTTAAGGGTGGTTGTTCTCTATACGGGCAGTTTATGAAGATTACGTCGGATCTGATGCACTTTAACTAAACTTAGACCTTTCGAGCTTTTTCAACAGTCACTGTTTTGGATCGATTTTTTTATAAATGGGGGCTAGTTTTCACCCCTCACTGGGGGTGTGTTTCATATCTATTGTATGTACGCTGCTTGCGTAATTCGATAGATTAGGATGTAACAACTATTCTCGTAGCTTAATATTCTTTTTACCCCAGTCCAGGGGTGTTTTTTGGCTCTAGCTCAAGATTTTGGGGGTGTACGAATTTTTTTGACCTCGGATTCGGATTCAGCGACCGAAAATACATAGGGATACATGGGTCTGGTTCGCTGCTCTGAACTTTTTTTTTTTTGTGGGGCTGTGTAATTTACCTTTTAGAAAACAGCAAGCTATAGCGTATAGGCGAAAATTACTAAAAATTACTGCGGCGGAACATGCCAAAATGGTGGTTTGAAGGTGTACGGATGCTTCTGTTCAGAAACTCCGTTATAGAAACTGCTAAGTTTTTTTCGTCATTGAAAGTTATGATAAATATATTTAGTTATCTTTAGGTTTAAATATTGTTTATCTATTTGAATGAAAATTACTAATAAATTCAAAAGCACAACGAAAATGACAAATTACATGGAATGGAATTTAACATCTTCAAATTAATATTTAAATAAGAGAAATGTTTTTCAAATATTTAATTTTATTGATTATAAAATATTTCAAATAAAGTTGCATACAAATATATGGGGCACTTAAAAAACTCAAAGCTCCCGATCCAGCTAATATAAGGGGAGACCGGGGCATGCTTTATTTTTCTACATTATATTAAATAATAAATATAATGTATTACTTAATAGATAAAACACCACTACTCTTATATAAAGTATGTTCTGGCATGACTAAGATAAGAAATAAACGGAAACACGTCTTTTTTGATTGATTGATTGATTTACCAGCGTGCGGTAGGAATTGCTGCCACTCCCAGGGTTATACAGCTGGGCCTGCTACGTCCACGCTGGGTTGGACTAAGGTCATGCTTGTTGTCAGCAGCGAGTGCCACATGGCGCATGGTAAAGGAATATGGGATGGGAGGTGTAGGTATTTATGAGATGCGTTACGTCATTGTATCATGAGGGAGCGTTTAAGCTCCCTTTTTTTGTATTTTTGGTTCTGGGTATCTGCCTCTTCTGAATCTTCGTGTGAAATATGTGTTGTGTCTTGATATGGAGTGTTGGTTACTGTTTATGCTCCTCTTTTTGTGTTTCTCCTTTTTCGAATCTTCTTTTTCTGAGTCTTCTGATTCCTCGATTTTTGATGCTAGGTTGGATTTGGGTCATGCTTGTTGCCAGCAGCGATAGCCATATGACGCATGTTTTTTTTTTTTCATTTTTTCCCTCGCTTTTCTTTCCCAGTTTGTTTATGATCCTCTCGATTATTGTTTTCTACATGTAACATGGTCTCCCTATTTTTAGTTTGCTGCTGTTCAGTGTTAGCGTTTTCTTAAGTAGGTTTTCTGCTGTCCTTTTTGCTTTAACCGTCTTGATCCTTTCCCTTATCTCTTTGCTTACCAGAATATGGTCTATTTGTGTGATTGAGCTTCCATTACTCCAGGTGTCAATGCATGTTTGACTTTTGCTCCATGTATTTCTTATTATTAAGTCAAACATGTGTGCTAGGTTTTTCAGCGCGTTTCCATTTTCGTTAGGCCATATGTGGAGTATATGTGCATTGAAGTCTCCAGGTACACGATTTCACTGAACTATATATATATATATAAACTATGATTTACTGCGTTAGAGGAAAGCACTGTGGAAAGTTTTGGTTTGTGTACCTAATTAAACACTAACTAATATTTCTTATCAAGCTGAAAATATTCCGAGGTATAAATTATTTTACAAACACTTTCACTTATACAACCTTAAATATAACTTCTATACGTTGTCACTTTGTATTTAACTTTTACAAGCTTTTATGGGTATCCATGGTGACAGAACACTATAAGTCATCTCGCTGCCTACTACGATATGATCTGTTTAGTGTGTATTTAAGAAAATACACACAGAAAAGAGCAAGCGCTTGCTCTTTTCTGTGTGTATTTTCTTAGAAACCATTTTCCTGAGAGAAACCTGTATCACGCATACCTACATTGAGGTGCCATAAGGATTCAGTCTGGACGCTACACACCGACAGTGCCCCATTGATAATTTCTGATCTAAACCAAATTAAACTCGTTTGAATATTTTTAGTAATTATGAGAACCTCACCTGAAAGATAGGTATACTTTAAGAGTAGTGCGCCACTGATCATTACGTGTTCAATTGTAATTAAATTTGTTTGAACATTTTTAGTAATTATGAAAAACACACTTGAAGGTTCACACAGGAAATCTGTATAATCACACTTTAATAGCGATGCATTACTGATTATTTCGAGTTATTATTATCATCATTTTTATCGTGCGTAATTCTCTTGATTGGCTGAAAGAAATTCGGTTTTGGCTATTAATTATTATTTGTATTATTGACCTAATAGTATGCCTCTGGTTTACTCAATACTATTTAAAATATTAGGTTTTGAGTTAATAAATTAGGTTAATAGAGATTAAGTTGATAAAGTTATTACAGTAATTAAATTCAATAAAATAAAATAAATTAGTTTATAGCTTAGCTTTCTGTGGCTTCTCGCGGTGTGATTGCTGTTTCTTATTCCCTCTTCTTTTTGGGCTTAGTACACTTAAAAAACTTTCCAGTGCACCCACAAATTTATTATTTATTTATTTACACTTTTACGTCTAATATGTCTGCATTGCTTTGCATTATAAACACGTGTTGTTCACTTTTGACACTGAATATTTATTGCTTTCTTTAACGCAATAATGCACTTGAAAGGGTCTTTTAGGTACCTATATAGATAGGCCTATTTCCGTCGACCGTCAACTAAGGCACAGCGTTACACTTTATTTTTGGTACTATTTAAAAAACACTAATAGTAATTTTCAGTTTATTAATTGTATATTAACTTTTTTCCTATTATGACATGTCACGTTACGCAAAATTTCTTAGCTCACCGGTGGCTTGAATTTGATTAAGTTTACCGGGGTTTTAACTAATTTTTAGCACTTATTTCGGAAGCGTCTTACGATGCGTCTATACACGCCGTTTGTCAACTTTCGAATCCCAAACGGAAACACGTCTTTTTTAATTAAAATTTCTAACTCTTGTGATATAGTTACACGAATCGCCCCTAACTAGAATGGCGCGGAGTTTATTGTCGGCGTTTGTACCAAGCTAACGATGAACAGCACATTGATATTTTTATGGCCAGTTTTATGTCCTTTATATATGCCTCATGCATTTGTAGGCAACTATACATACAAATAAGTGAAAATCGATCTATATAATATAAGGCATTTTAATGGTATTAAAAAAATAACAGTAAATCAAATATCCATTTAGTTCCAAGGACATTTGGCAAGATATAATTACTTATGTCATCCAAGTTACAATTAAATCTAATATGACTTATAATATTATCACAATTAATGGACATAATATAAGGTGGATAAAACATCAAAATATTTGCTCGAGGAAGAGATAAAACCATTTTTATCAAGCTGAGAACACACTAAGGAGTTCAGGGCAATCAATTTGATTATGTGATATTTTAAATAAGAAAGTTACTTATCGGTTTATATTAACATTTTCCATGTTATACAAAAAATCATATGGGGTTTTTCTTTGAGGATAAGTGATGACACTGCACTTTCTTACATTATGTATGCACCAGTCTACCCTAATCGTTTAATAAGTTGAGACGGTTGATGGAGTCTTACGTTGCAGGCTAATGGTGTTGTCATTTATGAAAATAAAGAAGAGTAGAGGCCCCAGTAGGGAACCTTGGTGCAGCTCTGAGGTAACAGTGAGATTAACAGGAGGTATTACACATACTGATGTCGGTTAGTCAAATAGGACACAAACAATATTAAAGAATATCAGTTAACCCAAAGTACTCAATTTATTAAATAGTATGATGTATGTATGTATCTAGTTTCTCAAATGTTTTTGAAAAGTCCTTATAAACGACATCACCCTGACCAGCCACATCATAAAAGTGTTCACATTGAGACAAACAGACCCAGCTACTGCAAGTAACCATAAATAAATATAAATAAATCCATGCTGCTCCAAAATTATATGAGGGTTCATATACGTATACCCGACAGAGGTTCAAATACCTTAGTAAAATTACACATTAGAGTGATTAAGAAAATGATTTCGTAATTCGACAATTTCTCCTATATTCCTAAACCGATTAAAACATTTCATTATTGGCTTTTTAGCCCAGTCAATGAACGTTCGATAAGGGGGTCTAGAGGGAAATGCCGAGATCACAATTTTTGGCTTGAGGGCTGTGTTTGGACTATTTAGGAGGTAAACATACCAAAAGTTCCCGAACATAGGAAGTGGGGGGATGCAGGGGGGCACGAAGAAGATCCCGGTTTTTGGTTTTTCGTTCATATCTCGAAAACGGTTAGCACCAATCAAAAAGTGGCTATATGCAAAATTAAAGCTGACTACATTTTCTACAATAATGTTTCTATTAATTTTTTTCGTATCTGTTATGGTTCAGTAATGAATTGTATATCTTTTGACTGTATTCTAACTTTATTATAAATTGAAAATAAATTTTAATAATCATCGTAGAAAAAATTTCTTGTACAGATATCCGTTTCAGCAGACTGAACTGAAATATCGAATAAAAAATGTCTTTGCGTCTATAAGTGTGTGTGTGCGTATATATCTATGTGTGCGTGTATATGGTTCTTGTAAAAACGATAACTTCTCTTAGACTTAAAATATTTGATTTCAATTTGGAACATATGTAAAACAGCATAGTACCATAATCCCTTTTGAAATTGGGCCATATCTGTAAAACATGGTGATAACCAGAAGCCAACAAACTCTCATACGTAAAATACGTTTTATTTTAATTTCAGAGCAAAATATTACTAAGCATACAAAAATAAGAAGACGTATAAAATTTCTAAACCGCAATATACCAGGTGTATGTTAGGCAAGCCAACTTTATTTAAATTAGGTGATATATCAGTGTTATCCTAAAATATGGAACATGGTATTTTTGATAACATTATTATGAAGTGAGAATTGTAGGCCTCTGGTTATCACCATGTGTTACAGATATGGCCCAATTTCAATAGGGATTATTGTAATATGCTGTTTTACATATGTTCCAAATTGCAATCAAATATTTTAAGTCTAACAGAAGTTATCGTGTTTACAAGAAGCGGTATACACGCACACATAGATATACACGCGCACACACACACACACACTTACAGACGCAAATACATTTTTTATTCGATATTTCAGTTCAGTCTGTTGTGAAACGGATATCTGTACAAGAAATTTTTTTCTACGATGATTATTAAAATTTATTTTCAATTTATAATAAATTTATAATAAATAAAGTTAGAATACAGTCAAAAGATATACAATTCATTACTGAACCATAGCAGATACGAAAAAAATAATACAAACATTATTGTAGAAAATTTAGTCAGCTTTAATTTTGCATATAACCACTTTTTGATTAGGGTTAACCGTTTCCGAGATATGAGCGAAAAACCAAAAACCAGGACCTTCTTCGTGCCCTTCTGCATCCCCCCCACCTCCTACGTTCGGAGACTTTTGGTATGTTTACCTCCTAAATAGTCCAAACACAGTCCTTTAGTCAAAAATTGTGATCTCAGCATTTCCCTCTAGAAACCATTCATTGACTGGACTATTTCGAGAAAACTTGATAGAATGATACAAGACTATTGAAATCAATAAAAAAAAATGCAATGCACACTAAATGAACCTGGATGTCTTGTCTGTAAAATTGCCTTGTCCTTGTCGAAAATTAAGGTGAGATCTTCATATATCTTCACAAGCCTTTCCTGTCCATCTACACCCCTTAAAACAGTTTTTAATTTGTATCCCAAATTTTGTAAATGGATTATTTCACTCATTAACGCTATAGCCAATGAGAGCCCGTTTTTTCACAACATTGCACCAATCAAACGTCATTATTAGTGGCAATTCAAGCTAGATCGGCTTTTGACAGAACCAACATGCAAAATTTATCGCTCTAATTTTTTAGGTCGCTACAGCGGCAAATATGCGAAAATTTTTTTACGTTTTTGTCGTGAAATGTTTTTGGCAAATGGGGCTACTCGAGCTTTTAAGTTTTATCTATAAATATCTTCTCTAGCTTATTACTAATTGTTAACATACCTTGTAAATTGTAATATTGTATTATGTAGTAGCAAACAAAAACACACCTCAATTCCAAAGCGAATCTTGTCTGAAATATATAGGCTGTAACTTTTGCCTATCTGTAACTATTTCAGTTTTCCTACTTTTCAATCGGGTAACAATTACATACAAAGATTGTACTTAATATAGCTCATAATACAGGAACAAGTCAAGCACAGCTTTCAATAGCTCAATAACGTAGTTACAAAGGTAAGCAAATCATTTATTATAAATGTCAAGTACACCTTCGCTCTGGAACATACTAAAAATGTATAGTACTTATTTATGGTAATCTACCAAAAAGTAACTCGTTGAATCAAAGCTGTGCATCAAACATTATAATTTGTTGTATTTAAAATTCTCTTTGCTTAACAAAGCAAACCTCAACATAATTCATAAACTTCGTAAGTTAAGAGTAAGGATTAAATACGTAAATCGTAAATATGAGTCGATGAACATTTATTATGGAATATAACTTGTAGCGCTAGATGGCGCTCTCTATGTCAATCTCGGAACCATGGTGTATATTTTATTTGGGCTAGACATCGGTACTAAAGTAGTGCTCTCTCTATCGTTCCTCGTCATATTGCACCTCAGAAACGCCTGAAGCCTGTTAAGCCAGTCTATATATTATAATATCTAAGGTTTCAACTCGTTTTATTTACTAGTTGCCATGGAAACGTCACTAGATTATTTTAAAATATAGCGAATCTCCGTTGTTTCTACTGCGTTTGTTTCAGATTTGCTGTTTTGACAATATGAGTCGGTTTGGAAATATTTCTGTATATCAAATTAATGATGAAATTGAAAATAAAGGTCAGTAAGCTCCAAAAAGTGACAAGAAAACGTCTGAAGGCAGTTAATGAGAAAACATAATATTGAAGATGTACTTAATGAATTATTTATTCTTGAAATATTCTCCTCAAATACCACTCGTGCTTTAAATTTTATCTAAAAATTTTTTCTCAAGCTAAGTTACCCCTAGTTAATATAACTCGTGCAAATTGGCAGTTTATTATCAAAGATTAAATCCCTCCCGCTAAAGCAGTCGGGATTTAATCAGATAATAAACTGCCAATTTGCACTCTTTATATTACCAGGCAACAACGCTTTCGAAAAAATTTTCGATAAAATTTTAAGCACTAGTGATATTACATACGAAAAATATATTCGATTTAGCACATCTCTTTTATCAATAAAAGTGCATCTGCTTAAATTTTGTCATTCTTCTAGCTTGTTTACAAATGGACGAAATTTTTTGCTAACGTTAGTAGTTTAAGAGTAAATAATTCTTAAATGTCTAAAATTACTTAACTTTGACAAGCTGTATCTCAAAAACTGTCATAGGATTGGCTCAATGTGATAATTTTTTATCAGCATGACTTGAACTACAAAATAGCAGTTTCAGCCGATTCCACCAAAACACCATTTTCATCGGTTTTGTTCCGGGATCCTTTTAAGACAAAATGTATCATTTATTAATCATCCTTTAAAATTGTAAAATTGTAAATTAAATGTCTGTGCATTATTAATTTAAAGATGGTAAATATATATACAGTGTGTACTGAAGTAAAGTGTGTTTTACTAGATTTTAATTAAAAATGCATTTTAATCCAAGCGGAACGCTTTAATTTCTCGAAACATATTTTTGCCTACAAATTTTTTTCCAGTAAAAAAAGTTCCACTACATTTCCTGACTAATACTATCCGCACGGTAGCTCAGTCAGGTAAGGTGTATTTTGTGGCGAATATGCTGGTCGTACTGTCTATCGCGTATTGGGTTCGAGCCCCAGCTACGGCATTGATATACCGGTGGGTATGGTTGTCTGTCTCTGATTTTCCAAATGTGTAACCCCCTTCCAGACAGCCTTACCTCGGGATTTGGGGTATGTTTATGTTAATTTAAACAGATACCTATACCAATCCAAAGCAATGAGCATGATTAAATTAGCTTTAAACATTTACTAGGCTAGTGTCAAATTTCAGTTTGACAAGATTACATAATTTCTTGATTTTGTATTTAAATAATTATTTTGAGATAACAAGTAAAAACGGTTTCTTACCACACCTTTTTAAGGGGTGTAGTTGGACAAGGAAAACCAAAGGAAAACCAATTTACCTAAAGAAATTGACTGTTCAATGTTTACACTATATTGCGAGACACCCTATATGTAACTCTAGAAGAAATGTTTCCAATACTTTGAAAAAACCTTCAGTATCAGTTGCAAAGAGAGTTATAAACACAAGGACGACGGTTAATGATCATTTTGTGGTTTTAGTGGTATTCATAATAGGTACCTATATGAATAACATAGGCAAACACAAGTTACTTTAATACCTTCTAAACATACGTAAGACATAAATGAATGAGAATAATCTTAAAAGAATACATTAACGTGCAGTAAATTATTATACTCTACAATTCTCATTATATTGATGTATATATGTAATTTTACAAGTTGCAAATTAATTGTTTATAATCGAGGAGCGAGACCTCTAAATGCTACGCAACTCTCGAACATATAAAAATATACTGTTGTTCCCTGTATAAAAACACCTCAGAAATCATATTTTTGAGGCCGTGATTTGATTCGGAATTGCGAAAGTGGAGAAAATGACACTTTTTCGTCTTCTTTACGAAAATAGTATATTGTGTATTTAGGTGTGAAAGCAATACATTCCCGAACGACGATGCAAATTGTTGGCCGAGGCGCTAGCCGAGGCCAACAAGCATTGAAGTCCGGGAATGTGCTTTCACACCGAAGTACACATACTATTTTTTCTGAAATCACAATCAATATTATTATAAATTAAGAAATTTGTATTAATGCATAACATTTCTTCATTACAATCTAACTGTTTACTAATAAATGCAATTTTAATGTGAGTTGGTTTGTCTGCGTGTATTTATTTACTATCTAAAATATACATAAAAAACCGTACGGGAATGTTACTTTCCCGTGCGGTTTTGTTGATTGTTGCTTGGCAACGGATCTTTTCAGGTCTGTTTCCTAATAGTTTCTTAGCAACGGACTAAAATACTGGAATTGTACATTTTTCGATCTGAAATTGCGCCGAAAATGTAAACATTGCCGATTGATTTCAGAAAAATATTATTTTCAGGTTTTTCATGATTTCACCCCATCCTCTATATCTGCTACTTGCTATCGTAAAAACTTGATAAAAAACGTGATATAGTTATGATATGACTGAAAAGTAAATAAATATTAATGGAGTTGCCATTCTTGCGTAATTTGCAGCGAAAAAGTGCGAATCGACGTAACTTTTGTATTTTTCAAAACAGCTACATTCTTTAAGCGAGACTATAGCTAATAAAATGAGGGCATTTTCTTATTCGGAGCATCTTCTTATAAAGTTTTTAGGAAATGAGGAAAATACCTTGTAACACCATTTCTCTGCGCGCAATCCCTGACCGTATCAGTCAACAGATTGTTTTCATTTTATTACATTTCTACGTGAATATGGAGAGTTTATTTGTTGATTTTTTAGGATATATTATTGTAAATATTATTATAATTTAAAAAACTAGATTGTTTTATTTTTAACTGATTTATGACTAACCGTAAATGTATAATATGAAAAGATCACATGAGAAATTTTTACTATGAACATATTCAGGAATACGTAAAGTATTGCATCCACTAATTTCTAAAAAAAAATTTTTTGGGATGCCGTCCTTAGGTAAAATTAATAAAAGTGGCGCATATAAAATGTTGCTTCATAAAAGTATGTAGAGTTTTCAAGTCTTCATTATATGGTCGTTCAAAAATCATGGAAAGTATGAACTCTTCAAGAGCTCATTTATTTTTAAGCTAAAATATGTAATAAAGAAATATCAGCTATATATAATTACAAATATGTGTATTCATTTACAGTGGCGGTAGGTGAGGCAGTGCCTCACCAATAAATTTGCAGTAAATCTGTAAATCGGTACCTAATTTATAATTTTATAACCTGTTTTATTTTTGAAACAATTTATAAAATTTACTAAAAATATATTCAACTGACGAAGTAGAGAATTCTTTAACAAACCTAACTGAGTACTTAGAGCCCTACCTTATTCGCTTGTCATGTCACCAGCCGCCAGTGTTCATTCAAAATATTGTATTTGAAACGTATTTGAAATATGCATTATTATTAGAGACTTCCCATCTACGGAAAGCGCATTTCGTTGTCATATTCTACAAAATAGCCCTCGTTTTAAACGTCAATTTTATCAAAAACGAAAAACCTGATAGAATTGAATAAATTTGTTCGTTATGTGTCTATTGCAAACCAATCACTGAAATTTTAATAACTTACGTTGAAGAGTTTTGAAGATCTGCTAACTTATATTGAAAAATGTGCCAGTTAACCATACCAGCTTTTAATCGGTTGTATCTCGGAAAATAATACATTATATGCGAATAATATTTTATATACCGCAGCTTTTTTCGTACGGTGAAATTTTTTTATAATTTTTTATTCAAGATTTTCGTAGCAACAACGCTACTTCATTCTTATTCCGTTGGTTAAAATCTCTTTTTCTATATAACCTGGCAGATCTTTAAAACCGCTCAACGTACATTATTTATTCAAATTTCAGCAATTAGTTTACAATAGTTAAATAATGAACACATAATTTTTTAATTTTTTCTTAGTTCCTCCGTTTTTAGCGGTTACAGTGAGGGTCTGTTGCATCGGTAACCCAGGATTCATTGCAGCGCGTACAACGCTCAAACTTATTACATTTCTATGACCACCAAATTGTTATAAATAGCGATTTTTGGTTTTTCAAAATTTAAATCGGACTTTTAACTACATTTCACTCGCTTATATACTAGCACTCTATCTTCAATAATAATAAAGTTCCTCAATACAAACTTTCAATGCAGCTACTGAAAAATCCATGTGATCTCGAATGAAATTTTTTTCTGTGCTAGATATTTTACCTTTGGTACGATTTTATGTGTGACAATCAATTCACTGTATTTCAGAATATATGTGCCCAAATTTTCAAGCCACGTTGATGGTTAGAAACAAAGTTATGGAATAGGAAATGTAGAATACTGTATCTCCGAGAAATTTCATAAAAAAGTGGATTTTTTTAGATTTTGTAATTCCAAATCGAATCGTATCCGGCAAGTTATTTTACATAAGAATATGACATCAGTTCTTTTATTTTGCATATTTCAAGGGTCTCGCTCTCCGGCTATTAAGATCTACCATAGGATACTAGTTTACTTTTTGTTCTTTGTTGCTGTTGGCTTCTGAATCTTATAGCATAATCGCAATATAATTCATTATTTACTTACCAAGTAAAATATGCAAACATGATGAAAAAACTTGTACACTTCTGAGAATAGTGTCCTGTTCCGCCCCATCTAAAATAATGTTTGTCTTAAGAGTGACTGATGATGCTCAGGTATCAGTAGTTAAGTTCTTGGTACTGCAATTAAAAAACTTAATATGACTGCAAGAATAGCAAACCAAGCAGAGACTGCAAAAAGTGCATAGTGCATACCTTGAATGTCATGTTGTCAATCAAAACATTCATTACTAAATCACTAGTTAGACGTGGCACAAGTGGGTATTGTGAGAATATACATGCAAAATGCAAGAACATCGTGTGGGGCCCTCACAAATAAATGACAAAGATAGTTTATCAATGCAATTGCCCAAGCATAACAAAGGACATCTTCATTCATTTTCTTTACCTGTATTGGAACGGTCGTTTGGTTTGTTTTATGTTAATCAGGGTTAACCCGACATATAAAGGATTGCTACAGAGACATAAAATTAGAGACATTAATGTTTTGCGGCAAAACAATGTGATTTGTTCGGATTCGTTGTCGTCATATATTGCACATGCAATTTTCAAGAAATCATTCTTATTTGAAGTGAATTATGGCTTTTCTTGGAATACACGACGCTCACTTCGGAAGATATCTTTTTATTTGTCTGAAGACGATGTAGGTAGGCGTTCCGTGAATAAACTTTATTTATCGCATTATTAATTTAGATTAAATAGAAGAAAAAGTTCAGTAACTAGATATTTTAGTTTAGAAAGATTGTCATATGAATTAAATTTCTGGTTTTTTTTGACAATTTAATAGTAAATGCACCAAAGAAACGCGGGTACTTGCTAATTTATAGGGGGCGGATGACACTTCTTTTGAGGAAGTGGCACCCAACAAAGAATAACCATTAAACTAGTAAGAGAATTGAATTTTGAGAGAAAAGGGCTCTATGTAGTTATTCTTATAAATTGGTAGTCTCTAAGTTATAACTTGACTTGACTTGAAAACTGCGATTTTAACTTGAGAAAAGAGGTATTTCAAAACGACTTTCGTCGATAACTCGAAAAAAATTATATTTAGCCAAAATAATACTACAGGCCAATAAAAAAGTTTATAAATTGGCGATGATTTTGACTTTTTCTTATTTGTGTCGGACTGTTTCGGAGATATTACTTATTAAGCAAAGTGGACGGTCCCGCAAAAAGTCCTCCATTGGTTTGTTAACCTATATAGTGCGGTCGGATAGCATTAAAAATCATAAAAATATTTCAGTGCTGGCGGCGAACGTGCCCTTTGGGATATAGATACTATATATACCAAAGATGAAAAAACGCCCCAGACCAGACAGTTTCGGACTCCCCACCACCGGTAATGACGTCATGAAATGAGAGGTCGAGAAACTGGTTTTAGGCATAGACTGATCCACTTAAACGCCATATTTTTTAATAAAACCCACTTTTAAATATGTGTTGTATACTAAAACATGATGTCTGTAATGTTTTTTATTATTATTTTTTAACATGATGGCAAAAATTTGACATTTTATCTGCATATTCGTGTTTAGTATCAATTTTTGTTCTTGTGGTCAATAAATTCAGTGGTTGTACTCAAATTTTGTTCAGATGGATCTGTAAAGAGATAGTTGCCCCTCCCCCTTAAGTCTTCCATCCTTTGAGTCAAGAAAAAGAACAAAAAAGTTAATTTTAATAAAAAATTGTTTTACATCTAAAAAAGAAAATATTTGCAACTAATAATTTTGAGAACAATGTCTTCCACATGCGCACAATTGCGTACACTGAAGACCCTTTCTGACGCATTTGCATACAGAACACGTTTGTTTGCAGCTACAGGCAATTAGTTCTTCACAACTTTTTGCGACATCGGGAATAGTAGACCACAATGGCTGAAACCCGTCATTAGTTTTTTCCCATTCCCAAGTATCGGGCGAATGAGTTTGATAGTCTTTTTCCAGACAGTGCTTCCATATAAGGGCCTGAAGAGTGGCTCGCTTGATATGTTGAAGTAAAGTATTTTGCGTTGGAGGTATATTCTAAATTGGTCTACTTTTTTTAATGAAAAGGAATCGTCTATGCTCATTAACTGTGTTTAAGGAAGATGTTACATCGTACATCATACAAAAGAATCACAAATCTTTGCACGGTACGCATGATATCTTCATCTGGGTGTCTTCCCATTAGCAGCTGCTCAGAAGCGGAATTAATATTAGGATCTGCCATCCACATCTTGCAAGATCCTTTCTTGCCTACTCCACAAAATGAAGACACGGTATCGCAACTTGTTGCAGAATGAAATATCGGCAAAAAGCTACAGATCTTCTGTGATAAATAGGTCATAGATGCCTATTAACCTACGATTTTTCCCAGTTCCAAAATCAATCCAAAGTTGTTGAATATTTTCAAAATTTGAAAAGGTGTGCAATGACCACAACATCCGAATCTACCGTTCTAATGCTAACGCAGCTGTGGCCATTATCATCTGCATGCTTAGCATGAAGAAGAAGGCGTCCGTCCGCTTCGTCATGCCATGAGGGTGAAATAGCTGATAGATCTAACTCTGCTGAAGACGATATTGCTCTTTCCTCAGCGTATAGATTATTGTTTTTCATTCAAAATGTTCGTTTTTTAGCTGTTCTGCCAAGAAAGTAAACAACTGTTTTTTGTTTTTATCTACTCGTAAAAATTCGTTATATTTTTGTGGAATTATTGTGGACGGTGTAACTCGTATGTGTACTCCAACTCCTCTTGATTGTCGTGTGTCATAGTCGACAAATGTAGAGCTTAAATATATTGTTATAATATTCCAAAAACGTTTTCACATTTCTTTCAACTATAAATGGATAATAACCACACCGTCCAGTACCAGTTTTTGCGGAAACTTCACGGTGTACAACATGAAACACAAATACTGACAAATACTTTGGTATTCTGTTTTTACTGCTAAACACTTAAAGGTTGCATATCCACGCTAGACTAAAAACTTTGCAACTCTGTATGTATACGTAAACACGTTATAAATACAACAGATTTTAAGTATATAAAACATATTAATATTGAATTTTACTAAAATAATATTGCCCTTAAGTAAGTTAGTCTATGCCTATGCATAGCTTTTTGACCCTCAGTTTGATAACGTCATTACTGGTGGTGGGGGAGTTCTAAATTTTTTGGGTCTGGGACCTTTTTTGATATATGTAGAAACTATATCCAAAAGGGCATGTTCTCCGCCAGCACTGAAATATTTTTATGCTATCCCATTCCACTAATAAAAATCAAAGAATGAGGAAATATTTAATGTCCATAATATAAAGCTACAAATTGCCCCCACCCCCCGCGCTCACAAAAAAAAATGTTTTTCCATTATGTCTTGCATAACAAGATTCAAATATGGTCACTTTAGGAGAGATGGCGTCCGAACGTTTATAACATACATAAATTTAGTTTAAATGTTGAATATCTCAGAAACTATGACACTTACGTCAAAAATGGCGTAGATCAAGATTGAAGGTAGGTAGTTAACGTGTCAAATGTATTGGAGCCGCCATTTTGAATTTTTTAATTTTGATTTCAGATTCGTAAACAGTGATATAGGCCAGACGGAATAAATGGAAAAATATTATTTTACGAAATGTCGTTTACCCGCAATTTTCTTTTTTTAAAGTATAGTTTGGGATGTCCACAAACATATTCCAACTATCCGCAAGCGTGACAGGTGGGGCAACATACTTTAAAATTCAAAAATCGTCCATGTTTTTGTCATTTTTCGCTTTATTTGCAATATAACTTGTAAATGAAGCATTGTTCGAAAATATATCAAGAGATAGAAAAGTTGAGAAAACTGATTTTGAACATTGTACTATTCTTTCCCAGAAAATTCTTCAGTTAAGGGCTACAGACGAAAGAACAATGCTACTTTTTATCTTTTGATTTTTTTTTAAGTGAGTATAATAAATATTAATACGAAATATAGCATAGGTATAATGTAAATTATGTTTAAATAACCAATTTACATTTGAAATAAAATATATTTGCAGACCTATATATAATTTACATGTTAAACAGAAAAAAAAATAATAAAACTTTTCAGGTATTGAGGTATTAAAATGATGGGAAAATAAACAAACAAATATATATTTTCACAAAGACTATTTATTTTATGCCTAATACAGTGTACATACGTTTCATGTATAACTTAATAAAATAGAATAGAATAAGTTTATTTGATAAATTGTTCTACTACAATGTAATTGTTAAAAACTGAAACATTATGATAAATGAACTAAGCCCCCACATTAAATACTATTTAGAGCACTTGAGCGTGCACTGGGCACACAAAATAATAAATATGCACTTAATATGAGTTCATTTATCATAATGTTTCAGTTTTTAACAATTACATTGTGGTAGAACAATTTGTTAAATAAACTTATTCTATTCTATTAAGTTATACATGAAACGCATGTACACTGTACTATGCATAAAATAAATAGTCTGTTTGTGAAAATATATATTTGTTTATTACTTCCACATCCGGTGAAAGTATAGTAACGACAAAAAAATTTTATTGTTCAAATAGGCTTAGAATGTCATGAAACGTCGAGATTTTAAGTTTGAGAAAAAAAAAATTTCTGTCTGTCTGTCTGTCGGTCTGTCGGTCTGTCGGTCTGTAGGTCAGTCAGTAACTTCTTTTGTGCGCACGTTTACTCTGGAACCGTTTGAGATATTGACTTGAAATTTGGTACACATATGTACTTTAACGAGATCTAGAACTAGATTATATTTTCATCTTGATCCGTCGAAGTGTTGGGGGGGTAAATGGGGGTAAATTTGGGGTAAATAGGTAAATCAAGCGAGTAAGAGTCCATAAAATTGGTATTTAGTATATACAAGAGAAGCTAAGGTCTCAAAAAAAATTTTTGGAATTAGCCACCCCCATTACCACCCCCACTCCATTATTAAAGGGGATGAAAAAAAATTGTGATTTAGTGTATGTACAAGAACCAGAAACCTCAAAATATTTTTTTTACTTCATCCACCCACTACCACCCCCTATTACCATCCCCAACCCACTACCGATGTGGAGTATCGTTTTATGGGTTTTTGGATAGAGGATTTCAAATATTATATTATTAAAGTTCCATAAACAATTATTTCCACATTCAAAATTTTTTCGTTGTGAGTGACTTGGATAGAAAATCTGGATGTGGAAGTAGTGATTGCTTGGGCAGCGGTTTTTATTTTCCTATCATTTTAATACTTCCATACCCGAAAAGTTTTTTTTTTCCTGTTCAACATGTAAATTATATATATAGGTCTGTAAATATATTTTATTTCAACTGTAAATTGGATATTTAAACATAATTTATATTATACCGATGATATATTTCGTATTAATATTTATTATATTCACTTAAAAAAAAAATCAAAAGATAAAAAAGTAGCATTGTTCTTCCGTCTGTAGCACTTAAACGAATAATTTTCTGGGAATATGTCAAGAATAATAAAATGTTCAAAATCAATTTTCTCAAATTTTCTATCTCTTGATATATTTTCGAACAATGCTTCATTTACGAGTTATATTGCAAATGAAGCGAAAATTGGCAAAAAAATGACGATTTTTTAATTTTAAAGTGTATTGCCACGCGTGTGGATAGTTGACATATGTTTGTGGACATCCTAAACTATATTTAAAAAAAAGAAAATTGCGGATTAACGACATTTCGCACAAAAAAACTATTCCTACTGGTCTAATACGAAAAACATAGATATTAGATACACTACGTTTTAAAAATAAACCGGCGATAGATTTTTAAATGTGAAGTTTTTCGATTTAGGGACAGAGTCCACACTTTGGTGGTATGAGTAAGCGTTGGGACTATATAGATATTGAAGAAAATACCTTTTACTCTATCACCCATAAGAAATTATCATTTTTATGGTTGTTTCTAAATTTTGCATAATTTTTACCTCTAGGTAAAAGAGGGTGTCATATTTTGTATAAATCATGTTTTATTATAATTTTAGAACAAAATTTTACTAAAACTCTTGGGACACAAAAATACGAAGAAATCAAAATGTCGAAACTGTAATGTATTGTGTATTTCCCAAGTTCGAATGAACTTTACGTAGATTAGGTGATTTATTTGTTTTACTGTAAAATGTTATTAAGATATTTTTAATAAGACTATTACCAGTGAAAGTTGTAAAAACATTGTCTACTGCGAATATCTATTTGAATAGTAAAAATAAAAAGTATTGGCACCACTTAAAAGTGAATTGTACCGGTAATAAAATAGGTCACGGTCACGCCAGACTGCAACTTTACTAGTTTCGAACTAAGATTGAAAAATTTTCGGGTAGTTCAAAACGTAGCAGGAAATGGATTTATACCCTAAAGGACCCTCACACCATATAGGGGATTTCTGCCTCCCATCAAATTTAATCTAACCCACATAAAAATGTTTTTTACCCCCTGAACGAACGTTCAAATGCAGCCAGGTCCGAAAAGGTCTTCGTTTTGAGATATGGAGCCCTAAAGATCGTTCCAAATCACGAAATCGCCGCGTGAAGCGCCCAAAGTTACCTTGTCGTAATGACTAAATTCTATTGCTGTTTCCATAGAAATCAATAGTAAAACAAAGAAATATTAAGTTTTATTTCACAGTTTTTATTTATTTTTCACTTGTCAATAATGACATTGTTTTGATTCATCATTCAAGCTATCAAATAAATGACATTTTAGGATATGGCGTTACAAAAAATTATTTAAGGTTACAAAAAAACGAGCTGTGTATCATCTCAAGCTTATATTAACATCCCAATAAAATACGATTATAAATACTTTTTGAGAAACTAGTTAACACATACAATAGGGGTTTTCGTTATTTTCATCAGCTAGTTATCAATAAAACAAAACAGTTCATCCTGGACACTCTTAGTAAGAAAGTCGCGCTGAGTTTGAGGTCGGTTCGCAGTGAAAAAAATTTCCCTCTATCCAAGAACGAGTGTGTTATTTTTTAATAAATCTTGGCATTTTTCTGAGTACGTGGATACAGAAAGTTTTTCAAAAAAATGGGTCGTGGTGCATTGTTTGAAATAATAAACGGTCAAACGGAATGACGAATTACTGTTATTTAAGAATTAATTATGAAGTTCTGAATTTCCATAAAATCAAAGCCAACTTTAATTTAATTTTTTTCAATTTTAAAACGTATTTGAAACGAAGACCTTTTCGGACCTGGCTGCATTTGAATATTTGTTTAGGGGGTTCAAAAGAACATTTTTGCGTGGGTTAGATTAAATTTGACGGGAGGCAGAAATCCCCTATATGGTGTGCGGGGTCCTTTACCTATATTTGTTTCCACACAAATGTACTGCTCTATTTAAGATGAGTAATTATTTCTTATTACCAATTCATATCGTACTGTCATCTTCAGTGCTCCCTATCGAGCCATCTTAAGTGAGAATATAGACGCGTGGGTTGTTACTAATTACATGGTAGTAGCAATTAAAAAGCCCTTAAATATCACGGAACAAATCAGTTATGGTCTGATTTAGAAAATAAATAACCTGCCTACACGATCTTTAAAGTGTATTTACTCACAAGGTAAAATTTATTAACGTAGGTATTAATATTTTGGTCCGATAGTGCATACAAGAATTATGTGAACTTTCTCCCATAAAAATGTCTATTATACACGTAAAAGTGCGTGGTTAATGTGTAATATTTTATAATATAATTCGGAAGTTAACATAAAACAGTTTTCCAATGGTAATTAGCAATTGCATTTCTTAATATTGTACTCTTCATGGTAATATGTGTCAAGAATATGATATTTTTAGATTTTCCTGTAGGTGTAGAAAAAATCTGCTGTAGCTTGGGAATAACTGATAAGCCGTTTATTAAACTTTGCTGTTATTTTCTATGAAATCATCGACTATTTTTGGTATATTTTGATTTTCTCATATACAGAGTGTCCAGAAATTATATCAGAATTTTTGGGGACTGCATTAATCGCAGAGAAATTACAATAAAAGTTCAAATCATTAGGCACGAGTCTGAAAATGCTTCCTGAGGGAGTTACGGCAGCTTGAAGATGGCACTCGAAATTTGGTTTTCATTTTTAATTCCAATAATTATTTTCAGCAAAACCATAAAATTTATTTTATTCAAATTGATAAAAAAAACCAGATCCGATAAGCCCCCGCAAGCGTAGCACCGAAAAATCGGAAAAAGAGGTGGTTCTTTCGATTTGGGGGTAGCAGTTGAACTCTAGGTCGAAAAATATTGTCACCATCGTATTCCTCGCCTTCGAAAATGGTCTACTGCTTTCCAGCTGATTTTCGTTGTTTTCGTGGTATTTAGTAATTAGCGGTGAGGGTAGATTCCACACCCGGGGGTGGGTTAGGTCACCTGTGGTAAATATTTAACTATTTGATTCTAACTGACTAAAAAAAAACGATACGACAGGCCCTCGCAAGCCTAGCACCGGAAAATCGGTATTCAGGTTTAGGGGTAGTGGGTGAAAGGTAGGTCGGGAAATGTTATCACCATCCTATTCCTCGTCCTCGAAAACGGGGATATACCGCTTTCCAACTGATTTTCGTTGTTTTCGTGACATTTAGTTATTGGGGGTGGGGGTAGTTTCAACCCCCAGGGATAGGTTAGGTCATCTGTGGTCAATATTTACGTATTTTATTCAAACTGACCAAGAAAGGCCCGATCCGGCAAGCTCTCCCAGGCGTAGCACCGGAAAATCGGAAACGGGGGTGGTGTTTTCGATTTAGGGGTAGCGGTTGGACGCTATGTCGGAAAATATTGTCACCATCGTGCTCCCCGCCCTCGAAAACGGGGGAATCCGGTGGGGTAAAAGCTTTACCTCAAGGGACTATTGATGACTTAAGAAAACATTAAAAATAATAACAGCCCCACGTTGGGCGCCAAAATATACTATCTTAATTTATATTTTGTTAAATTTATTTTATTTATTTTTCTAAATTTTAAATTTACTCTCTCTCTCTCGGGGCCAAAAAGTAGGTTCAAATGTATTTTTTATCTATTGAATAAAAAATATTTATAATTAAATACAGATTTATTGAATTAGTCTAAGAGTTCAAACAATTATGTTAATTTCACCTAATGCCCTATTCGACAGCTAACTTATATTCTAAATTCTTAATTACTAACAAACATTACCAAAATTAAAATATATGAACTATCTTTTATAAAGCACAGCAGGATATAAAGTTTATTTTAATAACATTCACATAAATACCTTCTCTCTTGATTATTTGTTTTACCAAGCTTGACATTGGTAGCTGATTATCACCATAATCATAATAATGACGTTCCTTGTAGTACTTTCCCCTCTTGCAAATTAAACTGTTTTATTATGATCAAAATTCCATGACGTGGGAAAAATTAGCTTGTATAAAAGGTGGCTCCCTTTAGGTCTGTGGTAGTATTAATCACTCACACAAAGTTTTTCATGTATTTTATTCATAGGATATTTCACGGTCGGTTCTCCGACTATAAGTGTAGAAGGACCTCACACACAGTGTCTAAAGGACGCGACATTAATTTATTTATTATAGGTGCACGTTCCCACTTGATTGTGTGGGGTTGTTTCTACTCCCAGTCGAGTTATATATATTTAAGAGATGTTTGATAGACGAAGAAGGTAAAAGCTGTACCTTAGATTACTAACAGCCAGTTCCATAAATATAAACAAAAGCGTCCTTTTAGAAAAGTGAATTTTTAAAAAAGTAGACTTTTAATTATCTGTAAAGTCGGTCCTGTTCCATAAAGTGCAATGCATGTCCCGTTGGGTAAAGCTTCAATTTCTGATTATTTATTGTGTTTGCGGGCCTGAAAGTTACATGTGATATTAGCCAGGACGCAATATAACAGCATTTTATTTAATCATAACCTAACATGTTATCGTCTTATTAAAGTTGAAAAGTGAAAAATAGCAATCATGTAAAAGGCTATAGCGGGATAAGATGATGAAAATTGCCCCCGTCTGGAATTTTATTTCGAATTGGCCATTCGAAAGGACATATTTGAAAACCCCTTCAGCCAAATTTTCAGCCCCCTAGGTGCTAATGGGGTGCTTCTATCGTAAAAAACGTGTTCTTTCGAAAAAAAATTCTTCTCCTCGACTGTTTGCTCCAAAAAAACTGAAAAAATTTATGGACGTATGTTATTGAGAAAGAAAACACCCTGATTTTTTTCAGATTTTTCGGATCAAAACTGGGGCCAGGAAAAATATTTGAATTTTTCAATGATTTTTTAAGCAATCAAGGTCAAATTTGGCTAACTTCTAAATAACAATTTCTTGTGTATTTTTTCCCGTACTTTCGAATGCCGGTGTCAGAATTACCATTTTCAGATCGGAACATGCTGAAAATTTGAAAAAACCGTTTTTTTCCGCATTTTAATCTCCCCACAATAAAATTGTGGGAGGTTACTAAAATTGGTCCAAAATCGAAAATTGAGATAACATCAAATCTTTACGTTTTGAGATCCCAGGAATCCAAAAAAGTGATTTTTGAAAAATGTCTGTGTGTATGTATATTAGCACGATAGCGGCGAAACTACTAAACGGATTTGGATGAAACTTTGCATGAGAGTTTCTTTAGAGAGAGAGTTTTGGTTGAGATCGGATTACGTTTAGTGCTGTTTTGGCACAATAAGTTGTTTATTTTATTATTACTAACAATTTTTAATGGAACCATTCAAAAAGCAGTAAAAATTCCGATTTCAACGATATGTCACACTTGTACCCTTTCGATTTGGTTTCCACGAAAAATATTAAAAAAACAAAATAAGATATATTTTATAGTCTAACCTAACGTTCGGTAGACTAGTGTGTTAAAGTATGCAGACCGTCATACTCGTTTTTTTTTAAGAACGTCATGCCAATTGTGTTGGTTGTGAACTTAAATTCCGCTGCCGGTCACTATATATTTTGAAAATCTTTTTTTGACAGGTGTCAGTTACTTTCGCGTGTGAAAGATTTTTGACAGCTGTCAGATAAAATGCGTCTAAAAGTTGTTAGTTGGAGAACTGTCACTTTGACACCTGTCAAAAAATTTTGTCACTAACTTTATGGGGGGGGGGGGGAATGTCACTTTTACAGCTGTCAAAATTTTATTTCCAAAACTTTCCTGGGAGAATTTGTTTTTTGACAGTTGTCCAAAAATTTTTAAGGCGATATTGCACTTTGTTTTTAGGTTATGATTGTTTATATAGTTTTAAGGTTATAATGAACAGAAATGTTTCCGGCGATGCGTCGGAAATAGGTTCAAAGTTTTTGGACTTTTAATGTCAATGTCACTTTTATTCTGATTAGATGAAAAACTCACTTTGGACCCAGTTAAGGGCTGTCCATAATCACACGGGTTCCTTATGGGTTATATAGGTTCCACACAGCTACCACCGGCTTTAAACTTTCTCTTCTCTCTCTCTCTCTCTCTCGAAAAAAAAAACAGTTGGCTTGAAGTTCTTAAAAAAACGTATATGGCAGTCTGCACGCTTTAACACACTAGTCTACCGAACGTTAGGTTAGACTATAAAATATATCTTATTTTGTTTTTTTAATATTTTTCGTGGAAACCAAATCGAAAGGGTACAAGTGTGACATATCGTTGAAATCGGAATTTTTACTGCTTTTTGAATGGTTCCATTAAAAATTGTTAGTAATAATAAAATAAACAACTTATTGTGCCAAAACAGCACTAAACGTAATCCGATCTCAACCAAAATCTTTTCAGATCTTCTGGAGCACTAAAGAAATCCTCATGCAAAGTTTCATCCAAATCCGTTTAGTAGTTTCGCCGCTATCGTGCTAACATACATACACACAGACATTTTTCAAAAACCACTTTTTTGGATTCCTGGGATCTCAAAACGTAAAGATTTGATGTTATCTCAATTTTCGATTTTGGACCAATTTTAGTAACCTCCCACAATTTTATTGTGGGAGGTTAAAATGCGGAAAAAACTGGTAATTCTGACACCGGCATTCGAAAGTACGGGAAAAAGTACACAAGAAATTGTTATTTAGAAGTTAGCCAAATATGACTTTGATTGCTTAAAGAATCATTGAAAAATTCAAATATTTTTCCTGGCCCCAGTTTTTATCCGAAAAATCTGAAAAAAATCAGAGTGTTTTTTTTTTTCAAAAACACACGTCCATGAATTTTTTCAGATTTTTTGGAGCTAACAGTCGAAGAGGAGAAATTTTTTTCGAAAAAACACGTTTCTTACGATAGGAGCACCCTACTAGCACCAAGGGGGCTGAAAATTTGGTTGAAGGGGTTTTAAAATATGCCCTTTCGAATGGGCAATTCGAAATAAAAATCCAGGCGGGGGCGATTTTCATCATCTTATCCCGCTATAGCCTTTCTTGGCACCCTTTGCATTTCTTCATTACTTACATACATTTTGATCTTGTGGGCATGAAGCAATTGCTTGCGAAAGTCCCCTCACAATTCGACAGGTTGAAGTTTTCGAAATACTCATGAAATCCCCAGCTGTCACCAAAAAGTTGCGAGTGGTATAAAACCTTAATGTAACCAGTGACTGATCCGTTGCTTGAATACAACCACCCTTATAATTATTTACATTTAAAATAATAAATAAACATAGTTTGAGAATTATATCTACCTCGGTATTTGTTGAAGCAAGGCTAATGCCGTAGGCTTTGTTAATCGAAAGCGCTGGAAAAATTCTATGTCGCCGTGATTTTTTCTCTTCTCAACACCATTACATCTTTCTCACTTTCTGAGGATGAACTTGAAATTGTTTCCAGTAAACGATTCATCGTATTTCAAACACACCAAGCCCAAACTACCACTATTTCCCAGACCACAAACTGTTATATTTATTAAAAGCAGATTGACAGTAAATAATGAATTTATAGGTTATATTTACGATAAAGTCGACTTTTTCATCTCAAAAGGGTCAAAATCGAGACTTTACCGAAAAAGGAAACTTTTTAGTAAAAGCGCCTTTAAAATCCGATTATGGAACACGTTTTACAACTTAAAGGATACTTTTAAGATTAAAGGATGCGGTGTCCCGTCAATATCTACATTTTCGGCGCGATTTCAGATCGAAAAATGCACAATTCCAGTATTTTAGTCCGTTGCTAAGAAACTATCAGAAAACACACCGGAAAAGATCCGTTGCCAAGCAACGATCAACAAAACCGTATGGGAATGTTACTTTCCCGGCCTAGGCCGGGAAAGTAAAATTCCCGTATAGTGTTTTATGTATATTTTAGACAGTAAATGAATACACGCAGACAAACCAAGTCACATTAAAATTGCATTTATTAGTAAGCAGTTAGATTGCAATGAATAAATGTTATGCATTAATATAAATTCCTTAATTTATAACAATATTTATTGTAATTTCGGAAAAAATAGTATGTGTACTTCGGTGTGAAAGCACATTCCCGGACTTCGATGCTTGTTGGCCTCGGCTAACGCCTCGGCCAACAATTTGCATCGTCGTCCGGGAATGTATTGCTTTCACACCTAAATATACAATATACTATTCCCGACCTAGGCCGGGAAAGTAACATAACGTACGGTTTTTTATGTATATTTTAAACAGTAAATAAATACACGCAGACAAACCAACTAATATTAAAATTGCATTTATTAGTAAGCATTTATGTTAAATATATGTAAAAAACCGTCATGTTGCTTGTTTTCATTCACCTCTAAAAAATGAGATGTTTTTCTATTCGATGAATTGGAACGTTTTTTACATACATTTTCTTCCACATACTCTGCAGTAGTAACCTTTGCTGGTTCCTGGGTCTGAAGTAGCTCTCGGATATTGCCGTCTTGGCGACCTCGCAGAACGTTCGCTGTGACGTGGACCACTTCTTGCCCCCCTCGTTGTAGCCTTGACTCGATGGATTTGAGGTTCCAGTTTAACATTCTGTTCTAAAATGTTTAAACTTTCCTGGTAATAATTCCTCGCCGATTCAACACTCTGGGCAATTTCCACTACTTTCTTAAAATCGAGAGTATTACTAGATTCTTGTAAAATTTTCTCTAAAGCACGACACTTCTGCATACCAAAAATGAATTTATCTCGGATTGCTATGTTTACACATGTTCCAAAATCACAATTTGTGGATAAATGTCTTACTCTTACCGCCCAGTCCGTAATAGACTCGCTATTTTCTTGATGAGCTTGATAAAATAGCATTCTCTCGCCCCACACACTTTTCTTTACGCAGAAATGTTCGTCAAATTTTTCCTCGATATCACTGTAACTTACTTTATCGGGCTCGTTTGATACTAATAAGTCACATAAAGTACTATAAGCAGATTCACTGAGGTTATTTAACAAAAACGCCCTTTTTAAATTAGGATCGGTTATACTGTTTATTAAGAAAAACTGCGATAATGGTTTCTTATACACAATCCAGTTGTTTACGTTTGGGTCAAACTCGCGGATGCTTCCAACTGTCATTTTAAAACCGGCGTTGCTGCTCGCGTTTGCGTCTTCCGCATTTATGCTACCACCTGTCATGTTTCAGCGTTCTGAAAACTTGCAATTCAATAATTCTTCCGTAACTCGTCGCCACTGTAGTGTCTTCGCACTACCTATAAGTTTAGGTTTCACTACGTGGGTTATTTATAAATTAAATAAGGTGGTTACCCCTAACAACTTAACATTTATTCACATACGTTACAATACATATGAAAACCAACATACTACTAACTACTACAAATCATGCGTGATCTGAATAGGCGCTCTCACTCTAGTGCGCAGACCGGAGGTACTACAGTTAGCTTTAAGGTTTCTTTTAGTGATTATATCATTCACAAGAACGAAGTTTAACTATTTTGCTTTCCTGCCTCCTTTACGGCGACGTACTGGCCCCATATAGGTTCGAATTATGGTATGTGACATGACCTTTCGAGCGACATTTTTGCAAATGACCTTTTTGTCTTACTTATGTACAAAGCGGTTTTCTTTATAACTTTGCATCTTTAAACATCTGCATTTGGTTTGGCTACCATAGCTTTCTGCCGATTCTCCAAGGCACTCGTCCAATTGACGAGTCGCTGTATGAATCTAAATTTGTTTTATTCAAGAAACCGGCCTTGACCGTTTCTACTAATTTTCGTCTAATAAGTGCATTTAGACGCTACGCGCCATTGCCGCATTTTTCGGTCTCGTCTTTTCAGTGCGTCGCCTCATCAAAATTTTATTATCATTCTTTTGAATGATATCCACAATGACTATGTACCCAATTTCACTGTTTCGTGAAGCGATGAAAAATAAAAAAATATTTAAAAAAAGACTTTTTTGAATTTTACGCCTTTGGACATGGTCGTCGCCGAATGACGTAAATTATTTTTGGCGTATTTTTGAATTGTGTGCCTTGTTCACTTTCGGCGTACTTCTTAAAAAGTATAATTTTTTTTTCCTTGTCCACAAAAAAAGTGAAATTTTGGCGTACTTTTGAATTGGGCGCCACGCGTTGTGCCCTAGTTTTCCGTTAACGTGTTTGAGTCCTTTTGTGCCAGTCTTCTGCGCTGATGTCTTAAATATGTTTAGTTATGCTCTAATTGTCTTTTAATAATCTTTTTCTTCGGGGATGTTCTACGACATAAGAACCAGATAAAGGTCGAATTAAAGCTTGTCAATTGCCTAATTACCTAATAAAATAATAGTAAACGAATGGGCCATAATAACTTCACCTTTTGTTCCTAAAACTTTTATTTGATTAATAATTTTAATAAAAACGTAAAATGTTCCTCCATATTTTACTTTAGGTTTTATCTAAACGGAATGCGTACTTTTTGTATGTATTATAGAAAGATGTATTTGAAAATATTTCTTGTTTGTTATAGCCAGTCGGAAAGATACTGACTAAAAGAACTTCAAATATATCGGAACCATGTAAATGAACTCTTTAAATATGAATGTTTAGGTTCCGTAAAAATTAAATAGTAAATATTTGTTTCGTAAAACATCAGTAAATATAGAATATACGTCAGTTAATATTGATTATTGAAACAATGCAATGTTTACGTAAATATTACAATGCTGCAGAAATATGTGGTTTATACCCATTAATTATTTTTTTGAGCGATTTAACAATTTTCCTTCTAAATTTAGCATTTTAAACCTTGGTCTGACAGAATATCGAAGCATATATAAATTCTGACATAAATTTAAACGTATTTGATTTATCCTAACATCCAAAGGCTGGAACGGAAGCATGGGCAGCCCTGAGGAGCACGTGTTCAAAATTAGTTGTACCCTCCAGTGCCCCGATTCGATTTAGGGTTCTTATTATCATATTATTTGTAAAAAAAAACTCGTTTCTTATTATTAGGTTTTTGTTCGCTTTACTCAGAATTTTTACTGTTCATTCTTCTTCTTTGTGTTCACAACGTCTTGGCACACGTTTTGTGATTTGTGAATTATTCTAGCAGTGGCGGCTCATGATATTTTGTGCAGAGGAGGCTTGTTATTTAAAAGACAATTAACTTGCAATATGATTACAATTTGTACATTTCCTCACCATCCCTGGATATGCTGCTAGGGGAGGCTCAGCCTCCCCTGCCTCCTCTGACGAGCCGCCACTGTATTCTAGTTAGTCTAGAGGAAAAACTCCACTTTTAGCAGGGCTTTTCCTATTCAAAAATTGAAATTGGGGCAAGAAAAATGTATTATAATTAGGATTAAACAAGCACAAAATAGCCCAAAGAGAGTTAAGTAAATTATAAATGAGTTTGGAGGTAAAGTCCACCGTTCTATCAAAACAACTATAAATCCGAGTTACAAGAATAACTATTATTGTTCAATCTGATATGTGATAAACTAACTAGTAACATAATTCCTCCAAACGATTCCCTGAGTTATTCGAGCGAGATAAATAATGAACAAATATTATGTGTCGTATTATGTTCATACAACACAAATATAACAATTAAAAAGAACTATTAAGGATGTAAAATATTCTTCTGGTATTAACGAAATATCTGTAAGAATATTTGAAAATCTACCTGTCTTTGCTCTGGATATACAGGGGTGATCTACCATAACATACGGAAAACTTATCAGTAGGTTTTCCTCACCGAAAGGAGTTAAAAAAATGAAGAATTAAAAAAATATAACCAAAAAAATGATCTTATTTTTTTTTTGTAGAAATATGCGCCGTCAATGACCTGACCTAACTCGGTACAACCATATTACTCCTCCTCCCCCTTTATAAGACTTAGGATTGGCACTATCGTCAGCAAAGCTGGAGAGGGTAGAAGTGACTTTTTCGTTTTAATCAAATCACACTACAAAAATAGCAAAATAAGTCGAAAAGACATTGACCCTATGCTAATGAACAACAAGTAGATATAGGAGATATTTACTTAAACCCGTCGATAATACAAAAACACCAAACTTCGACTCAAGGCCGGCCCGATGGGCAAGCGAGCCAGGCGGTCGCCTGGGACGCTAGATCATGGGGCACGTCAAAACGCAAAAGGCGAGTGATTTACCACAAGTCGGTTATGGTTTCCGAACAATTAAACTTAAAATTTTAAACGAAAGCACGTATTCCAAATAAGTCCGCCCCTACCCGCCTACCGATAAGCGTGCTGTTTGATTGTGATTACAAAAAATCAAAGTAATACCGCACGCCCGGCGGTCGGCGGAGCACAAAGTTTGGGACGTGTCTTCGTGTCTATGATATTTGCATTTTATCGTTTTTGCATAGGGCGCCGACGCCGCCGACTGAGTTTTGAGTTTCTAACTAACTAAAAAAGCAAATTGTTCAAATCAGTCTATTATAGTGTTGGTATGACCGGTAGTGCGCAGAGCTGGGCAGAGTACCGCACCAAAGTACTCACGAGTACTTCACAACAAGTACCTATAAAAAGTACTCCTGAAAACTTGAGTCCGAGTACTTGTTTTTGAAGTACTCTTCTAAAAAAGAGTAACGGGTACGAGTACTTCGGAAGCTATCAAATTAAAATAGGTAATAGAAAAAAAAAATTAGAATACCTCTTATAGTACAGTATCTAGAAGTAAAAAATATGCAAAATTTCGGAATAATTTCATATATAATGATATTTTTCTTTATGGGTTATTATTGTAGTAAAAGATATCGTCTTCAGTTTCTATATGGACCAGATACTTGCTCTTACCCTCAAGGGGTGAAAACCACCCTTAAATTTAAATATTTAGTATTTGTAAAAGTATTAGTAATTTATTTTTGAAACGTATAGTACAGTAACTAGAGGTTTTAATATTGTCATATTGAACGGATTTCGTTCATTTTTGGCAGTATAATAGTAAATGCTTCACAGAAAAGTTTTTATATTGTGCGGGGCTTGCTAATTTATAGGGGATGGATGCCACCCCCTCTCTATATATATATATATATATATATATATATATATATATATATATATATATATATATATATATATATATATATATATATATATATATATATATATATATATATTTATTGGAGCTGAAATAGAATCAAATTTTAAGAAGAAAAGATTCTATGCAATTTTTCACATAAATTGATAGTTTTTAAGTTATAACGACATCAAAATTTTCACTGATCTTACTTATCTCATTAATTTCACTGATCAGTGAAAATTTGAAAAACATTTCAATGTTTTATTTGTTCAACTATAGTATTAAACTATATGCCGATGTACACAATATTTTTAGTTAATAGCGAACATGCGGAGTTTGATATAGAGGGCGCCATAAGTACAGAACTCGTACAGTTATTGATTTATTTATTTGAATTTGTATTTGTATTTGGTTTTTACATATAAAAATAACAATAGGGAAAATAAAAATTAGTGATGACACATCCGTGGACAGAGAGTTTTAATTAAAAAAAAAAAGAATCGTCAAAGTCGATCTACTTGGGAGTCGCTAGCGAATCCGGAGAAAAAATACACCTTGTGATGTGTTTCCTCCTCTTTTTAAAAAACCGCTGCCCAAGGAATCATTACTTCCACATCCAAATTCTCTAACCAAGTCACTCACAACGAAAAAATTTTGTATGTGGAAATAATTGTTTATGGAACTTTAATAATATAATATTTAAAATCTTCTACCCCAAAAACTCATAAAACGATACCCCACATCGGTAGTGGGATGGGGGTGGTGATAGGGGGTGGTGGTGGTGGTGGTGGTGGTGGATGAAGTAAAAAAATATTTTGAGGTTCCTGGCTCTTATACATACACTAAATCACAATTTTTTTCATCCCCTTTAATAATGGGGCGGGGGTGGCTAATGCCAAAAAATTTTTTGAGACCTTAGCTTCTTTTGTATATACTAAATACCAATTTTATGGACTCTTACCTGCTTGATTTACCGATTTACCTATTTACCCCAAATTTACCCCAACCCTTCGACGGAACAAGATGAAAATATAATCTAATTCCAGATCTCGTTAAAGTACATATGTGTACCAAATTTCAAGTCAATATCTTAAATAGTTCCAGAGTAAACGTGCGCACAAAAAAAGTTACAAACAGACAGATAGACCGACAGACAGAATTTTTTTTCGCTCAAACTTAAAATCTCGACGTTTCATGACATTCTAAGCCTATTTGAACAATAAAAATTTTTTAAATTTTTTTTGTCACTATGCTTCCACTGGATGTGGAAGTAAATTACACTAATTATACCATTTTATAAAGCTGGAGACGTAGAAATCCCGTGTAAGTATCCAACCCATATCGTTAATTCCTAACCTAAGTTAGCAAATAGTCTTGAAAAACTAATAGAAAAAGAGTTATTGAGTTTTTATTTTATTATCTAGAAATCTGTTAACTAACCTCAATTTGGATGTCAACGTATTAAGACCATTAATGGTGCAATGCCTTAACTCTGTTATTGTGCGTTGAAATAGCTGTTGAAGTATTTTGTATTTAATAATGGTATATTATGTAACGAATATTTAATGGTGGCTATTAAGACACGAGCATGAGAATTAACATATGAGCCGCAGGCGAAGGTCATAATGAATGCGAGTGTCTTAATAGCCATTAAATGTGAATTTCATTGTTGCATATACTATTTTTTCTACGACCACTCATAATAAAATAGAAACTTAACATTTTATTTCTGAAATTTATTAATTATAGATTACAATTTAGAAAATATGAAAACTCAGGAAATATTTTGGATTATTATTTCAATTTCACTTTAACTATCACACATGTTCACTGATTTTAATTGCACAAAGAAGCACAGAACCACAAAGTTTGAAAATTTGCTAGGTAAACAGTAACTATGACTTGTCAAAATTGAAAATTTTAGACGAGCCAGATAATCAATATCAAGGCAATAGTTGATATTGACAAAATATTGCTACGTGTCTGTTATGTCCTGAAGCCGTCCCTGGTATGAATTATTATTAGAGTGGTAATATGTAGCCAACATAATAGTTGGGGATTGTCAAAAATAGTAACTTTTTCCAGTAACTTGAGTTGTGTTCTAGAATGTTCTTTGTTTTGTAAATCTTTTAGTAGTCTTTTTAATAAAACCTTCCCCAAGGATCTACGCATTATTTTGATATACAACATTGGCGCAGTCCAGGAACCAGTTTTTATGATAACCAGTGAGGGGGAGGAAGATATTAAAAAGAGCTGAAAAGAAAACCAGTCCAGAAAACATGGTAGCGATAGGGCAAATGGAAACGTTCAATCACAAGGAACCTGGAAATTGGGAGACGTACAACCAGAGGTTTGAATTTTTCTTGGAAGCTAATGACATAACGGATGAAAAGAAAAAGAGAGCTGTTTTCCTCAGCCTTGTAGGACCAGCTACGTATGAACTCATAAGATCTCTAATTGCTCCAGAAACTATAGAGAAGAAAACCTACAAGGAAATAAAGCAGGTACTATCAAATCATTTTGTGCCAAAAACTTCTGAAATAGTGGCCCGCTTTAAATTTTACCGAAGAGACCAGCTTCCCGATGAAGGGATATCAGCATACATTGCTGAGCTTAGGCATTTAGCAGAAACATGCAACTTTCAAGCCGTGTTAGAAGACATGTTGAGAGATCGATTGGTTTGTGGTGTTCGTGAGGAAGCACTCCAACGTCGATTATTAGCAGAACCAGAGTTAACATTCGATAAAGCCCAGAAGCAAGCAATTGCTTATGAAACTGCAGTGAAACATGCCAGTATGCTTAGAGAGTCAGCAAGTAACCAGTCAACTTCAGCTCAGGTACATAAAGTAAACAATGGTAATCAAGCCTTTACGAAAAAGAATGACACAAAAAACAGGAAAAAATGTTTCCGTTGTGAAGGTCCCATGCACCAGATAATTGTAAATTTAAGACGGTGACCTGTAACTTTTGTCGTAAGGTGGGACACATAGAAAAAGCTTGTATAACAAAAAAACATTCGGCCAAGAAGAAACAAGCCAATTCTAACACATGTTTGCAAACTGAAGCCACATCGGACCAAGGAAATGACACATTGGAAATCAGAGAAGCCCACATTTTTAAAATACATTTGAACAAAGTCGACGAACTTGTTGTACAGCTCCTGTTAAATGATCGTCAGTGTCGAATGGAGGTCGACTCCGGGGCAACTTTTTCTGTAATGGGAACACAGATATTTGAAAGTTTATGGCCAGATGGGAATAACCGACCGACTCTAGAACCAGCCGTTGTCGCACTGAGAAATTATCAGAAAAAGAGGATTGAAACGAAGGGAATGATACATGTAAAGGTACAGTTCGAAGGAAATTGTGTTCGATTACCACTAGTAATCACCAGACAAGGGGGTACCAATTTATTAGGCCGTAATTGGTTTGAGCCACTTGGTATAAGTTTGCAAGGAATAAACCAGATTTCATCAGAAACAGACATCGATGGAATTGTCGAAGAATTCAAAGAGGTTTTTTCTGAGGAGATAGGAGCCTATCAAGGACCACCAGTTTCATTTAATTTAGACCCTGCAGTTAAACCTTTGCAAAGCCAGACGCTTACCATTCGCCATGAAAACCTTAGTAGAAGCAGAGATTGACAAGTTGGTTAAATAAGGTGTGCTGGAACCAGTAGCGCATCCAAAATGGGCCACCCCAATTGTCGCAGTAATGAAACAGGACCAAACTTCTGTCCGAATTTGTGGAGATTTTCGTGGGACCCTGAATCGAGCATTAAAAACTGATTGCTATCCAGTGCCGTCCATAGCAGATATTTTAGCAACGTTAGCCGGTGGGAAAGTATTTGCCAAGTTGGATTTGAGACAAGCGTACTTACAGTTACCAGTAGATGATGCCGCTGCTGAAGCACAGACTATTATTACACATAAGGGTGCTTTTAAGGTTAAGCGATTGCAGTTCGGAGTTAGTGTTGCACCGCAGATTTTCCAACGAACCATAGATACTAGGTTATCAGGAATAGACGGCGTATTGCCTTATTACGATGACATTCTCATTATTGGAGCAAATAAAGCAGAACTAGCCCAGCGCCTGGGGGAAGTTTTGAAGCGTTTTAAAGAAGATGGATTAAAATTACGTAAAGAGAAATGTATTTGGTACACGGAAAAGCTAGATTTTCTGGGATACAGAATCACAGGTAATGGCATACACCCTACGGAAGACAAGGCACCAGCGCCCAGAAATAAAACAGAACTTCAAGCTTTTTTGGGTCTACTCAACTTCTACCACATTTTTCTCAAGGATGAAGCTACGGTAGCTAAACCGCTGCATCGATTATTGCACAATGATGTTCCCTGGCGGTGGACCAGTCGAGAAGAAAAATCATTCTTAGGAGTAAAAAAGCTATTGACCTCAGATACATTACTAGCACACTATGACAGTAAATTGCCATTGATTCTAACATGCGATGCTAGCCAATATGCAGTCGGATGTGTGCTGGGCCAACTGGATCAAGAAGGCAGGGAAGCCCCGATAGCTTTCCACAGTCGAACGATGACCAAAAGTGAACGAAACTTTTCGCAACTTGACAAGGAGGCACTCGCTATCATAGTAGGACTTAAAAAGTGGCATAACTACATATATGGCAGGAAAGTGGAAATCAGAACCGATCATCTGCCATTATTAGGTATTTGGGGAAAAAACAAAGCGACACCTCAAATAATGTCACCCAGAATGACGCGTTGGTCATTAATGATTTCAGCTTACCAGTATGACTTGATTTACAAACCCGGCAAGTCTACCGCAAATGCTGATGCGTTAAGTCGTCTACCAATGCCCGTAGAAGATGAAGAGTTGCCGCCAGTTGGAGAAGTCTTAATGTTAGAAAATATACCAGAACAAGTGCTCACAGCGAAAGATGTTGCCGCTGAGACTAGCAAAGACCTAGTATTAGCAAAGGTGCTGAGATGGACATGGACAGGTTGGCCGAAAAGCAACCCCGGAGAAGAATTTAAACCATATTGGACCAAACGGACGCAGCTTTCAGCATATAAGAATTGTTTATTATGGGGTAACCGAGTAATAATTCCACCTGGGGAGAGAGATCAAGTCCTCAAAATATTACACGAAGTACACCCTGGAGTGGTAAAGATGAAAGCCCTTGCCAGATCTTATGTATGGTGGCCAAGTATGGACCAGCAAATTGAAAATTTGGTTGCAAGTTGTTCAAAATGTCAGATCAATCGTCATGCACCACCAACAAATCCGACACATCCCTGAGAATGGGCTAGAGCCCCGTGGACAAGACTGCACATTGACCATGCCGGTCCATTTCAAGGGCAATACTTTTTGATCGTGGTCGACGCATTTTCTAAATGGTTGGAGGTGCGGAGAGTCCCATCAACCTCTTCGGAGGGTACAATCAAGGTACTTAGGGAGTTATTTGCAACTCATGGACTTCCAGAAGTAATCGTGTCAGACAATGCTTCTTCATTCACTTCTAAGGAAGTAGCAACCTTCCTACAAAGTAATAACATAAGGCATGCACGCATTGCGCCATATCATCCATCCTCAAATGGACAGGCTGAAAGAATGGTGCAGACAACTAAAGAGAATCTCAAGAAGCTAGACAAAGGAGATTGGGAGGTTAAGTTAGCGAGATTATTGCTAGCCCAACATGTGACACCTCACACGACAACAGGTTTATCTCCAGCTGAACTTTTAATGAGACGAAAGCTACGAACAGCTTTAGATTTCCTACAACCTGACCTGATTAGAGATATGACTGAAAAACAAGAGAAGACTCCAGAGTGCAGGAAATTACGAAGTTTCTCAGAAGACGATCCTGTATTCAGAAGGAATTATGCAACAGGACCTGTATGGATTCCGGTTCACATAGAGGAGAAAACAGGCCCGTTATCGTACACGGTTAGGACACCTCAGGGTGAAACTCTCCGAAGACACTCGGATCAATTACGTAGCCGAGTAGAAACTGATACGTCTGAGGATGTAGTAGAGATGAGAACCAAACCAGGTGAAAGCAATGAGAAATGCTCGACTGGGGAGACTACACCAATGGCAGGTCCCACAATCATTGAATCAAAAATGGAACCTGCGACGTCAAGGCCAGAGAGAAGCCGAAGGAAACCTCCATACCTACAGGATTATGAGGTTTAGGGGAAGGGGTGTTATGTCCTGAAGCCGTCCCTGGTATGAATTATTATTAGAGTGGTAATATGTAGCCAACATAATAGTTGGGGATTGTCAAAAATAGTAACTTTTTCCAGTAACTTGAGTTGTGTTCTAGAATGTTCTTTGTTTTGTAAATCTTTTAGTAGTCTTTTTAATAAAACCTTCCCTAAGAATCTACGCATTATTTTGATATACAACAGTGTCGCATTTCTTTTGCTTATAAACTTGTATCTCAATGAAAAATTTGTATCTTCATGAATCTCATTAAAGTATAGATAGGGAATGTCTAATAAACGAATTAAAGCATGGAGTAGAAAAATTAATGTTTACGTATGGTTTCCGTATGCTTCTATAATTAAAGAATTCTTCTTGGTATATTACTAGATCCAGATGATTCAGAGATTCCGGTGACAAATTATCACGTACAAAATTGATTGTGTGAGACAAAATTGAAACTCGATCATCTCCAAGGCTCTCTGAAAACGGCTGGTGATTATCTAGCAGTATATTCTAGAAGCGCTTGATAGCACACCAAGATCTGTGCAGGAAAATGCAAATCCATCTTGACTAATGTCAACTATGATGCTGGTACTTTGGGGGAGGCAAAATATCACCATGATTTAGGGCAAGCCTGCCTATTTAATGCGGGAAGTTCATGTAAAAATATATACATACAAATTGTTTCGGATTTATTTATGAAATGTTTTTTGAGATTGTGTTAGAAAACCTCCGATATAAAACGTTATTCTAAGAAATATCTGTCTCTCTGCAGTATCTACCTACTAAGGTATGGGATGATTAGAGATAAATGTTCCTGGAAGTAACATAAGGTGATTGAGTCAATGCCGTATAGTAATTAAAAATAAATGAAGTATGAGAATTGCGAGATATACGAACGAATTAAAAATTATACACGTTTATGTAGTTGTATGAGCATAAATACAGAAATTTTATTATTGATGGTGAAAGCAAATAATGTATTTTATGTTGTAGTTCTCGGTAGCCTAATTAATGTCAAGACTAAATGGTTTTTTCAGTATTACATTGTAAATGTCCATCGATTATTTCTGGTTAATTAGAGATTAGTAATTGTTAGTATGTTAATTAATAGTTGTTCGTTTAAATATTAAAGAATATGTTTTATCTTTTTGGCACTGCAACTAGTTGAGCTCAATCTCCACGTTTATAAAATAATAATTTCTAGTGTTAAGAAACCTATATATTTTATGGTTGATGTGTATAGTGTGTATCATTAATTGAAGTACATGTCAATGACCAAGGTGCCTAGTTTTACCATTAACTATGATCTAAAATTCTAAACAAGACACTGACAACGAGATAACTATTAATTAATGGAAGCCCAGTCACCTCCCTCCCGTTTTCTTCTTCTTCTTTTAGCGGGGCCACAAAAGGTCGCCGCACTCCGGCCTTGTGACCCATTGTGCTACCGCTACGAAATTAGGGGATTCCCGATTCAGGTCGAATTCCATCCCAAAGGCCAAAATCCGACCTATGGGGGCTTACCTTACCTCCTCCAGCACCGAAAAGCCGATGCCGAAGTGTGTGTGCGCCTTACGCCCATTAAGCAGGAAGTTAGGATGTGGATGGAAGTTTCTTCTTCGTCCCCGCAGAACCTGCAGTCGGAGTTGTCAGCCACCCCCGTAGTGCGCAGGTGCTTTCTGAAAGACTCGTGTCCAGTCAAAAGACTTGTCACGATTCTGACCTGTTTCCTGCTTGGTCGTAGGGTTTGTTCTAATCGTTTCGACAAGGACCCTGAAATAAGGAGCTTCGCTTGCCCGAGTCCTGGGTGAGAGGCTCAAAAGCCAGAGAACTGAAACGAGTCCCGTTATCTATTGACTTCTTGGCGTTTGATTTGGAGTAACCGAGAGCCGGCTTCGAACCTAGCAGGGCCCCTCTCTCAATATTGCCGTATCCAGGCACCCAGAGAAGTTTGATCCTGTTGAATGAACCAAGTTCATGAGCCTGTTTACAGTTTTGAACCAGTATTGACTTGGTCCTAGCTGATGTAAGGGCCTTGAGGCCGCTGGACTATCACTACATATATGTTTGTTAGAATATTTCCTACGTATATTTTCCTGTGCACATACCAAAATATCAAAGATCTCACTCTGAAATACCGTGGCAAATTTACCCAGGGCATAAGAAAGTTCAACCCTGGATATTTCACCGTATATCTCCGCTCCAGCACTTTCCTCTTACCTCGGTCCGTCTGTCAACCAGACAATATTGTCAGGGCTGAGTATGTCCATGAGTGGGTTCCAGTCATCCCTTTTTGGGATTACAATCGAAAAGGATTCTGAGAAGGAGAAAGGGGACACCATATCATCACTTTTAGCCTTCGGAAGTGATAGGGCCCTTGTGTGACCCAAAGGTTCTCCTTCACTGACCGCCGCACCTAAGTCTCCAGGCCCAATCACAGGTGAAGGCCAGAAGGACCTCCAGAGCTGCAGTAGGAGTAGTGCGTGTCACTCCTGTGACTCTCAAACAGGCGAGTCTTTTGAGCTATGTTAGCTTCTGTTGAATGCCTAGCCTGTTTAGAGCCGGCCACCAAACAACAGGAGCACGTTTAACCCCCATGTATTACCAAAGATCCGTCTACACACTCGAAGACTAGTAGTGGCCCTTTGTATTTGTCTCTCTATGTGATAGTTCCAGATCAATTTAGAGTCCAGGATGACACCCAGATACTTCACCGTTCTGAAGATCGTAAGAGTAGTGTCGTAGAGTACGAGTTCGACAAAGCCGTCTAACCTGCGTCCCTTAGTGAAAATTACTAGTTCAGCCTTAGAGGGTTTGACTCTAAGACCGTGGTCGTTGCACCATCTCTATATGATCTGCAAGGCCCTTTGCAAGAGCCCACTAACCGTATTTGGGAATTTTCCCGGGATGATAATGCCAAGTCATTTGCATATCCTTGCGCGAAAAGATCTTTAATCTCAAGTTCTTGGAGTAGACCATCGAGAACGAGGCTCCATAGTAGAAGAGAGAGGACGCATCTCTGTGGGTAGCCTCTTCTTACTGACCTTACCTCCGTACCTTATCTCCCACCTTGCGATCTAATAAAAAATGAGATAAATATTCTTTCTGTTTCATCTGAAGTTTCTTTCTTCATTGTAACATTACTAGCTATGTGTAATAAAATTAGATGTTGGTTAGTAACACTTCTTTAATTTAGATTACCTATTCTATGCATTGATTAACTAAACCGTAATAATAATAACGACTTCGACAGTGAGCGGGTAAACCCAAGCTCTGTTACCGAGTTGGGACCCGCTCAGCTTAAAGCCCATACAAAAGCAGCTGAGCAAAACAGATTCCTGCAGCTGCATAAGGATAAGCCCTTGCATGGGGTCTTCTACAAGAACATTGAAGACAGGGGCTTATCTAAAAAGCTGACTTTTGCTTTTCTAAGGTCAGCTGGGCTGAAGTCTGAGACCGAGGGTTTCATCATGGCTTGCCAAGACGGTGTCTTTAATACTCTCGTCTATCGAAGTCATGTCTTGGGTATGGAGGTCCCTGATGTAAACTGCAAGGCCTGTCGAAGGGCGCCGGAGACACTCATGCACCTTTTGTCGGCTTGTCCGGCATTCGCTGTCTCGGTCTATATCCATAGACATGATGGAGCATTACGAGTGCTGTATTATCATCTACGACATACGTATGGGATAGATGAGACACCAGTGCTGCCTTATACTCCGGGGGATATTGAGTCCGTGGTGGGGAACGAGCAGTGCCTAATATATTGGAACTACTCTATTCCCACCCTCAGGCAAATACAGGCCAATAAACCTGATATAGTCCTCCTCGACCATCAAATCAGGACAATGTTTGTTATTGAATTCTCTGCTCCAGCGGAAACAAACATTGTTTTAAAAGAGGAGGAAAAACGGACTAAATATCGAGATCTTCTCTTCGAACTCCGCAGACTCTATCCAGACCACACCGTTAAGCTAGTGGTATTAATCATAGGATCCCTCGGTGAGGTGAGGCATACACTGCTTTCGGAATTGAAGACGATACCGGCATGCCGAAACTCGGCAGAAATCTTAGCTGGAAGAATGCAGAAGGCCGTTATCCTTGGCTCGTTACGCCTGCTCAGAGCACACGATTCGCGGACCCAGTGACCACTGACCCTACGGCGTAGGGAGTGGTCTCTGGTATTACCAGCGTACTCTCTCTGGCATTGGAGACAGAGAGAAGGGCGACTGGCTTCACCAAAAAAAAAATAAATAATAGTAATAATAATAATAATATCTCTGCATGGTCCGAGACCATGAAAATGCAGGGGTAGGAGCCTTTCTGTTTAAGGCAGCACAGAGAGCAGCCGATGAACTTGGTCTCTCCTTCGACGTCGAGTGGGTAAATCGCGACTCTGTCACCGAGTTGGAACCTGCTCGGCGAAAAGCCCAAATTAAAGCTGCAGAACACAACAACTTTCTGCAGGTGCACACGGATAAGCCAATGCATGGAGTTTTCTATAAAAATATAGAGAACCTTGGCTTATCTGAAAGGCTGACCTTTGCCTTCTTAAGGTCAGCCGGGCTGAAGTCTGAGACCGAGGGATTCATAATGGCTTGCCGGGATGGTGTATTTAACACCCTCGTCTATCGTAGTCGTGTCATGGGTATAGAGGTCCTGAAGTCAGCTGCAGGGCCTGCCGCAGGGCGCCAGAGACTTATGCACTTGCCGTCGGCTTGCCCGACATATGCAGTCTCGGCCTATATCTAAAGGCACGACGGAGCATTACGAGTGCTTTATTGCCATTTAAGGCACTCGTATGGGATAGACGAAACACCAGTGCTGCCTTACGCTCCGGGGGATATTGAGTCCGTTGTGGGAAATGAGAAGTGTTATTGGAACTACTCTTTTCCCACCGTCAGGCAAATACAAGCCAACAAATCAGACGTAGTCCTCCTCGACCATCAACTCAAGACAATGTTTGTCGTGGAGTTCTCGGCTCCCGCGGAGAACAACATTGTCTTGAAGGAGGAGGAAAAACGGACAAAATATCGAGATCTGCTCTTCGAACTCCACATACTGTTAAGATAGTGGTACTGATTATAGGAGCCCTCGGTGGAACGAGACACACATTGCTTTCGGAACTTAAGATCATACCGGCATGCCGAAATTCGGAGGTCTTAGCCGGCAGAATGCAGAAGGCCGTCATTCTCAGTTCATTACGTCTGCTCAGGGCATACGATTCCCGGACCCAGTAGTCACTTACCCCACGGGTGTGGGGAGTGGCTGCCGGTACTCCCAGCCCCCTCTGTGAGGGTCGGAGCCACAGAGAAGGGTGACTGGGTTTTAACAAAAAAAAAATAATGATAATAATAAAATGAGTTGCCACTGAGTTTAAGTACACTGCCAATATTTTTTTATTTTTATTATTTAAATAGACATTCGCAGACGGCTATGTCCAACCGCAGCTTTCACTTTTTTTCGTAATATTCGTATTAAAAAATACCTTCTAGCAACATTTTAAGATAAAACTGATATATGATCTCATTTATGTGAAGTTCGTTCTAATCAGAGAGACACAGTTGTTATTTTACACTTTCGATATCTTGTCAATATTGTCAACTACACTCTAAATATTGTTTTCCTCCATTATTTTCTTAATTGGCTACTTTTTTAGGATGACCACTTTGCACACTTTCACTAAAAGTATAGCAGGTTTCTTTATGACTATTGTGTTAGCTATATGCCAAATATTATTCTCTTGTCTGTCTTATCTGTCACATTTGTTTCGTCATTTTTTTAGAGTGTCCACTCTGTACATTTTTCAATAATAATAGTCTTGTAGATATAGCGTCAACAGACAGACACCAGACCAACAGACAGATAGAGAGACAGACAAACTGAAGGAATTGAATGACCTCGATTTCTATAATCTACATATTCCGCTTTTTTCATTACAATACTTCCCTTCGGTAAGCGAGGGAAGTAAAATCCTTAGTAAATTATACCAGAAAGGTATAATAAAATACAGTGTATATAATCCTGATTGTTCACACGCATTTGACGATCATCCTGTATAACGGATTTGGCCAAATTTCAGTAGGACCATGATATTTTTGGTATCTTTCAAATAAACCTAACACAAGTCATCGCTTTAATATGTATTAGCAGTCGTATAGTGAGACTTTCATTTGTTTCGTAAGACCTCAATAGCATGTTTAATTAAAATCAATATTCGAAATAAAAGGCTGTGAGATTCCAAAGTCACATTATAGCCAAACGTCGGTTATTCCAACGTTTTCGTAGACAAAATTTAGCTGTGGAAACCTCTTAATGGTTCATACTGTGCTACTTGGGAATGCACGATAATGCAATGGATACATTGCATCGCTTCCGAATTTCCCCACTGCAGTTTTATCGGATATACACTATACGGAAAACTTACCGACAAAAGAATATTCAACTTCAGTAAAATGGAAAATTTTATCACGTACGAAAAATTGACTCATACTGCAGTTAGATCTATTAAATTAAACAGCAATGAATAAATATTGTATAAAACAAGGGTCCAACCATTTAAATCTTAATAGCCGTCACAGAAAAGCCGCACTACGTAGGAACTGAATGTAATAGACGCAAGATGGACGCAGTAAATACTAACAAAAGCTCGTGTGCGGTATGCATTGTGTGTAAACATCCATTACGCTTGTATAAAATTACAAATGCAAGGCAATGAACAAATGTTAGCACTTAAGTGTTTAATGTTACCTTTTGTTGGGCGCCAAGGGTGGCCTTTATAAATGATAAGATGTCCACCCTGAGAAATTACTGTTATTTTCATAATTAGTATTCATCAATTATGTTATTGCAAACGCCCTACAATTACACCGACATCTCTTTGCATAGCGGCGTATTCATTTGTTTCATAAATTACAATTGAGTTAAATTATTGCTTGGCTTTGTAATAAGAATATGCAATTATGGTAATTTTGTTTTATTTATGATATGAAACCTAAGCCAATTTTAATTCTATGAAAGTCTCAATTTGTGTTGTAAACTGATGTTATTATGAACAGTGGATGCCCATGGTTATAAATTTGTCGTCATAGTGTTTAAATTACAAATAGTTTGCTTGGTGATTGATTTATTGCGTACGTTGTTATTATAATACCACTAAGAACAATTTCTTATCTAGATCGCTTACACACTTTTCAATTGGGTGAAACATAACACTCAGCTGTCAGTAAAAATAGTTTGTACGGTAATTTAACAGTAACTAAATAGACATCGAACCAGAAACTAGATGTACGCATTTATACCCTTCACTGGTTTACTGAAGATTTTATATAAACCTACAATCTCCACATTTTACGAAAATTGAGATGAAATATGCATCCTATGTAGAATTTTAAACTGAAGACAACTATGACTTCATACAGTTACAAAACGTTCAATATAGCATTGTATTTTGCGTTTAAACATTAGATACAGTTTCAAAGTGTACAATCTCCACTGATAAGTGAGCTTCAAAACGTACGATCTCCAGACAGCCAATAGGATGCAACGACTTAATCACATGTTGCATAATCGAATTTGTTGAATAGAAGCGCTAGCAGTATTATTGCAGTGTAAAGCTCATTATGGTGAAAAGCGGAGAAAGGATAAGAACTGCAATTTTAAAACTTAATTTTGGATGAAGGAGAAAAACAGCATACAGAAAGTGAACAAGACAACCTGTGTGAATATTTTGAGGAAGAGTGTTAGGGAGCAATTATACAGATTTTATTACAGTGAATAAGTTGAAATAAGTAATTAAATTGGCTTGTCTGTCTATTATTCTGCTTTTTTTTTCTTGTAGACATTGACTTTCAAAACGTACAACAATCCACACTGATCAGTTTCATAGTGAACAATCTCCAAACTTTTTTGTCCAGTAGAGACCAAACCTGTAATTTTTCTTTGAGATTTCGAATTGACAGACGTCCGTTATAACTGTATTAAGTTCTTAAATTATTCAGAATTACGTTTTTCTCAATATTCTGATTAATAATCGTTTTTCTCAATTTTCTTAAAAAAACATACGAGGGCATTGCACGTTTTGATTCTAGACTCAGGTTTAGGTATCTGAAAAAATATAAATAAAAACAAGCTAAAAACGTAGGTACCCTTCGCCAATTTATTGAGCTCTTTATATAATTGTTATACATTCTATAGGATACTCTTCGCAGTTTTTTTGTAAATAATGTTAGTTTTTGGACATCCTAAATTTTGTGATACCAACTTTGTTGTGAAAAAAATATATGAAAAAAAAAACATCCAACCTGACTAGGATTCGAACACGGTATCTGCAAAAATTTAGCCACTGGACCATCAGAGATCACTATAAAAACTGAATGTAATATACAGTATGTCCACGGATCGATTTGCAAAGAGGAAAAACTTTTTTATTTTTCATTTTACAAGAAAAATGTATTTTTGATAAAAGTTTTTGCATGTCCCAAAACTGCCAACTCAGTTTTAACCACCTTTTCAATTTTTTTTTTTTTTAGTTTCAGAGAAAAATCGAAAATAGGTAGATTTATTTGAAAATTTCCAAAAAATAAGTTCTCATTGTCATAGCAATTGCCATTATTTATTTATTTTCATCGACTGTCAGTTAGGAAAATCTGCCCTAATCGTTGAAAATATTGTCAAAAGATCAACGAATTCAATGCTATGGGAAAGGTTATAAAAGCGATCCGTCGAGTTGTCGAAGAATTTAATCAAAAGTTTGCGGATATTTACATCTCAAATGAAGGTGCACGGAAATTGGTCAAAAAATTCCTATCAACTGGCTCCATACTGGATGTAAAAAAAACCAAGATAGTACGCGATGAAGATGACGCCGCCACTCTTGTAATGCACTCAGTAGTGAACTATCCAAAACTTTGTTTGCGGCGAAGATCGCTCCACTTGGGAATTAGTAAATCGCTCAGATTTTGAAACAATGGAAGTTCCATCCCTATAAGCCCATTTTTAATCACGCATTAGAACCCGGAGATCCTGCGAAACGTTTGGATCTTTGTCTGTGGATGGGCGCTCAAATTATGGATAATTAGTACTTTTACAGAAACATTATTTTCTCTGATGAGGCCACGTTTTCTACTAATGGTACTATTGCATCTCAACATGTGAGATATTGAAGCGATTTCAATCCGAATTTCCGAATCTCTCGTAATCGACAATATTCGGCAAAAGCTAATGTGTGGTGTGCAGTTTCTTACCATGGTATCATTGGACCGTATTTTTTTTTGATACGACTGTCAGTCAGTATACGTACTTGGACATGCTGCAAAATTTTCTTGTCTTGAATCGGCAATTTGGACAGAATTGGATCGGCCGAAAGAGTCCCATGTTATGGCTACCAAGGAGCCCTGACTATTAGTTCAGGAATATTACGTTTTTATTCCGACAAAATTCATAAAGATTTGAAAATTGGTGGGTATGTTGGGAATAGCATAAGGATTACTAAACCAAAAAGTTCCCTAAATAGTGTGCTTCATCCCCCAGGACGTGCTTTCTACCCCCATTTTGAGTTTTTCTAGATTATCTCGGCAACGGTGTAATTTTCGACAAAAATACCTATATACGAAATTGTTCCTTGGAATTCTCTATCAAAAAGGTTTTTACCACTTTTTTCCTAAAATTAATAATAACGTGGGAAATATGGCGCAAACATAAGGGTTGGTTCCGACTAGCACTCTCTACAGTACGATCTACCTTGAAGTTTAACGTTTAACGCTTAAAATAGCAGTAGGCACTAAAATTTATTTACAATTTTAATAAATATACAACTTCCACCCCCTCACCTCTATAAAAATACCGTGTTGTACTTATTTCCACACCACCCTAGAGGTAAAGTACTTGGCGCGTTTTTTTTAAGTGGTATCCCCTGTAGGCCTAATCCACTAATTATCAAATGTTAATTATAAATCTTGGTCGTCTTCCACAGATTCAACATTCAAGCATGATTGTCCATGGCAATGATAACACATTGTAGAGCAACGCAAGCCTGCTCTTCTGCAACTACACCTGTATTCGCACCCTAATTTACATGAACATGAAATAAGCGTTAAAACAGATTCGGGAGCTGGTTCTTTTATAGTGATTATTGGGATTAATATACCGCCAACTTTTTTCCAACCCTCAATCGGTAGCTTTGAGCGTCACGTTTTTCCATGTTTGAATTTGGTGAAAAACTCGATAACAGTGTTGCCGAGCGGCAGCAGAAGTTGGTGGAAGTTTTGGCAACATAACATACTATTGCATCTGCGATGAAGTACCAACCCGTAAAGGGCAATGACCTATGGAAGTGCGGAATGATGTGCTGCATAGTAACACCGAACATTTCGGTGATGGTAAATAGATAACGAATTATATGACTTGCGCTAATTACGGCCCTGATTTACCAACGTACTATTCGTTTGAGGAGAAATGGTCTAAAAACCTTTTTTGTAGAGAATTTCCTGTAGAACACTTTTGTACATAGGTATTTTTGTCGTAAAATGCACCATTTCATGGATAATTTTAAAAAAGCGAAAATTGGGGTGAATACTATGTCGTAGGGGATGAAGCACACAATTTAGAGGTGGGAACTTTTCGGTTTATTATTACATATGCTGTCCTGATTATTTCCACCAATTTTCAAAACTTTATGAATTTTGTCGGATATATCGCAATTTGAACCGTAATATTACTGAATTATATGGCTAATTTTTATCTTTAGGGCCGTTTGAAACAAATAGTTTATGTGAATAATCTTCCTCCGAACGTAGAGAACTTAAAGGAGAGGATTAGAGACGCTGTGATGTCTTTAACTCTCGAAGAAATTCAAAGAAGATATATGGAATTGCGTCGAAGACTAGAATTGTGCGTTGAAAAAAGCGGTGAATGAATTGAGTAGAATAATTATTGGTTATATTATTTTTGTTGTTAAGTTTATGAAATTAAAATTTAGTAGACAAAAGTCATGTTAACAATTATTACTATGATAACGTGAACTTATTTTTTGGAACTTGACCAACATGCAAAAACTTTTATCAAGAATAAATTTTTCTTGTAAAATGAAAAATAAAAAAGTTTTTCCTCTTTGCAACTCGATCCATGGACATACTGTATATCTTTCGAGAATCATATTTCAACGCATTAGACATATTATTATAAAATATATATTAGTAAAATGCATAAACAAAAAAATATATATTATAGAGATATAGAGATAACATTCTATATAGTGTTTTCCTCTTATTCACAACGCCTTGCCAGACGTTTTGTGATTCATAAACTGTTCTAGTTAGCCTCCGGTTGCTGCCTAGCACGTCTGGCAGCATCACGCTATCTGTCGCGGTTGCCTGTTAGGCACGCAGTCTCACCAAAGCTCATTCCTGGCAGCTCTTTGGTGACATCAGCCCTCTGTTTTGGAAAACGTTTTTTTCGCCTATCGCCATGTGATTTTTCCTGAATTATTAACCGTTCTATATCGTTCTCTCTTCTGTTGATATGGCCAAAACATGAGAGGGTTTGGGAGAATACGATGCTGGAGAGTCGCTTTTGGGTACGTGTTTCTTGGAGAATTGAACTATTAGTGCGATTGGCTGTCCAGAGAATTCGTTGCAAATGTTTCCAGATTCACATCTCGAAATCATCAACGCACCCTCTGTTTGCTTCCCTAACGGTCTATGGTTCAAACGACTCGGACGCATAAAGAGAGATGGAGAAAAGCACGGAGTTAGTGTAGATGATTTTACCATCACTCCTCTGAAAGACGTGACTAAATTTATTTTTAATAAGGGCGCAGCATAGTTTTATCTACTCTCAGTGGGATTCGGTTAATAAGTTATATGATCGCCAAGAACCGGTGTCTTATAATATTTTACTCGAAAAACTGACATTTGACAAAATCGCTCGACCTCCGGTGTCGCGATTTTTTCATGTCAGTTTTTCTCATAAAATCACTGTTTGGCAAAATTATTTCGTTACAAAGAGAAATTTATCCGATAAAAAAAAAGCTCTTGTGATTTAACTGTTGATAAAATGTACTCAGAAGAAAATCCCGAAATTCCTGATAACATCCTAGAGCAAGCGCCACAAGCGAGCGCGAATTTATTACCAGTAAAATCCAGGTCAAGATATGAACACGAATATCAACTTTTTACTGAATGGCGAAATCTGAACAAAATCAAAACTGTAAGTGACGATATTCTTCTAGTTTACTTTGTCGAAAAAGCAAAGTCTATGAAATCTTCCACGTTATGGAATCGATTCTCAATGCTAAAAAGTTGTTTGGCCATAAAAGAAAATGCTGACATCAACATATATCCAAGAACTATTGCTTTCTTGAAGCGTCAAGTTGTAGGATATATACCGAAAAAGTCCAGAGTTTTAACAGCAGAACAAGTAACCAAATTTTTATGTGAAGCTCCAGATGAACAATATCTACTAGCAAAAGCAATTTTAGTGTGTGGGATCTTTGGTGCGTGTCGAAGAGATGATTTAATACGTTTAAATTTAGACAATATGGTCGATGATGAGCGCTTTCTGTCATGTTTTTACGAGATGGAAAAACTCCACCATTACCAATGAAGGATGTACATTTGAGCTTTGCACGCTTTATCGTAATGCACCTCTACGACCTAAAAATATGAACAGCAGAAGATTATTTGTTGCATATCGAAACGGCAGGTGTTACGCTCAACATGTTGGATGCCATACCATCAGTGGTGTTCCAAGAATTGTTGCAGAATACCTAAAACTAGAAAATCCCAGAGAATATACCGGGCATGGACTAAAGCGTTCTTCGACAAGCATGTTGGTGGAAAGCGGCGGTGATTTACTCACTCTGAAAAGGCACGGAGGATAGCGTTCTTCTAATGTAGCAGAAGGATATATAGAAGAATCCATACAAAGAAAAATTGAAGGTATCACGACAACTGTTTAACCCTTCTCATTCGCAAAATACAACAAGTGTATCAAGAAAATAAAAATAATTGTGCGAAGAGTCTGCTTCAATAATTGCAGTTTTATAAACTGAAACTCCAAAAGGACTTAACCTATGCAATAATTAAGCGATCCAACGACCTATCAAAGTTTTTTTTTCAATATAGCGTGGAGGGCAAACACGTGTTTATTTTTATTAAATTCCGGAAACGTAGCCAAGACAACAGAAAAACACAAATGTTTAACGAATGAAAACGAATGTTTGCCCTCCGCGCCATGTTGGAAGTCACGTGGTTTGGATTGCCTAATACCAATTGCACAATAAACATAACCATTAATAATAACAATTGAAGACACAAGTGGATGAAAGGTCTATGTGACATTTTCGAAAAAAAAACGATTTTTGTATATGAATGAAGGCTATAATGACACAAAATTCCCTCAGGTACATTACATTTGTTTCTAATGCAAAAATATCTGATTTATAAATTTATAAAGGATCTATGTACTGTTAAAATTAGTAGGTTGTTAAAAACTTTGAGATCAATTATCTCAAAATCACTTTGTTGAAAAAAACGAGTTTTTTATATGCATGAAAGCTATAAGTACACAAAATCCCCCCAGGTACATTACATTTGATTCTAATGCAAAAATATCTGATTTATAAATTTATAAAGGATATATGTACTCGTGAAGTTGGTAGGTTGTTAAAAACTTTGAGATCAATTATCTCAAAATCACTTTGTTTTTACATAGACCCTTCATCCACTTGTGTCTTCAATTCAAACTAAAAACATTATTAGTTGGAGCTCTTATTATTAATAGTTAGTTAGTTAGTTAATTTTCAATATTCCTACTCTAGTATTTACATGTTTTTTTATTCCTATAACTTATGAAAATAAAAATGTTCCAAATTTCTTTCGTATGTCTTTTTTTGTTATATTTTGTTTTTATGTTATCGTTTTCAAAGAAGTATAATAAAAAATATCGTTCATTACCCGTCCAGAAATAGATGCTTCCGTGCTTGCATGACTTCCCGTATTCGGCTTCACCTCACACGAGAATTTGTCACACGCGCACGGAAAAATCCTTATTTCCAGACTCCTAATGAAATATACTATTGCTCATTTCTTCTCTCACTTTTCCTGCTGCTGCCATGTACCATATATATTTAACGCTTAGTCTGACCATAGTCTTCCAGTTTTTGCACTGAAAAATCAACAAATCGACGATTTTCGGAGAATTACTGTTTTATTTTTTAATCTGACTGAGACATGGGAAAGATAGTGACATGTCTGACGTCTTTACCAACTTTATATTTATCGGAGTTTGTGCTGAAGATGAATTTTCTTCATACAGTAGGCGAATAATAAATATCCAATAATACAGCCCACAATTTGTCAAATTCGTTTGTAATAGTAGTGTTATTAAAAATACGTTAATAGCATTTTTTGAATTCAGAGAACTTAAAAACGTGTCAATTCATCAATAACTGAAAATCGAATTTGCGCACGATCAAAATACTTTCCCTGTATACTTCCTAAGTGGGAAAGTAAAAAATGTATTGGTGTTAGCAAACTACTAATAGGTACACTATTAAACATGTTTATAATTGCGTGTAAAATAAACAAATGAAAATAGCATTAAAGTTTTGTACTGCGAAGAAAAGTGCAATCAGTTTATGCCTGCTTACAAATTGCCTTTTTGTCATCATTACTTATAGTACACGCAAATTAGATTAAAAAACAGTGAATAGGAGAAATAATTTATAAAGTAATAATTTTTGGGATGCTACTCTAGATAAGGTTAGAAATAGATACCCGAAAAGTTCCTCCCCAATTCAGAGGTAGAATGTCCTTTTTTGCAAAAAACCACCCCCAACGGGGACTTAACGCTGGTTTTTCACTTTTATCTTGTAAATCGTTCGTCGGAAGAGAAAAAAGTATAGGGGAAAATACATAAAAATCATTTTCATCAAAACCCGCTATATATGTGCATCTTGTAGAGAAAATTCCGCTCTATAAATTCATTCCTGAGCATTTTTGTCGTTAAAGTAACCGGTTTTAAGATATTCGCTGTGAAATTTGGAATAGGATCGATTTTTACCTCTGCGCCCCAAACTACCTCTCTGTTCGGACGCTGTTAGCGTGAAATAGGTGAGGATAAGCTTCAAGGTTAATAGGACATCTTATGCCCAATTTAATGACAATTTTTTTTTATTTCCTATATTTTTTTCTCTTCCGACGAACGGTTTACAAGATAAAAGTGGAAAACCAGCGTTAAGTTATTTTTTGGGGGGAACTTTTCGGGTATATATTTCTAACATCTAAAGTACGCATCCCAAATATTATTACTTTATAAATTATTTCTTCTAAAATATCTAATTTAGGTGGACTATTACTTAATAGCTAATACTTGTAACTGCATACAAATTACAGATTTCAGTTCTACCCATATTTTTATTTTCAGGTGATTACCTTCGAGACAAATACGACGGAGCCACTGAAGTCCGAGTGAATCGACGGGGACGTCTGCAGCTCCGTGACCCGCAGGTCAGCATACCCACCACCTACGACTTGGTGTACTTAGAAGATTCCCCCAATTACTGCGTCAAAGACGACACGGTAGGTTCTCTCGGTACTCAAGGTCGCATCTGCAACAGAACCTCGCCCGACATCGACGGCTGCAACTTGCTATGTTGCGGTAGAGGTTACAACACTATCAAGAGCACCATCAGAGAAAGGTGTCACTGCAAATTTAAGTGGTGCTGCCAGGTGGAGTGCAAAACGTGCATACGCTCGATGGACGTACACACGTGCAAGTGATCCGAGTGTTGTTTAATAATAAACAGACGCGGGTCGAACCTATTTAGATACTTATGGTCGGTTTCTATGTTGTTTTTGTAGTTCCAGTTCGTGTCAATTATTGTGGAAAACTTTCTTGAGACTGTATTTAACGTTGAACATCCATTTTTATAAAGTTATATGTAAAAACTAGTTATTGTGTAAGGTTGTGTATTATTTTTATTTATTTATTTGTTATACATATATATTTGTTTATATTTTGCTTTTGTATTTATTTTGTAGCTACGTATTGAGGACTTTTTGATAAATTAGTTATAGAAATGTTCTCTTGTACACTGTAACATCAATAATTATACTTGTAAATACAGCAAAATGTCACTATGCGTTTTTTTTTCAATCAATTTCAAAACAAAAAACGGAGGAGGTTCACAATTCAACACATATGTTCGTTATTCTATTATTTGTTTACTTCTTACCCTGAATTTAGTATAAACGATGTCTATAAAATCTTTCGCAAATTGCGGGATATGGCTCGGTGCTAATCTACGCTCGGTGGAGTGTGAGCAATAATTTGAAAAAGTTTTTTATATTGTCAGCATATTCGCAAATTTGGCCAGGCATAAAGAATAACTTGATTTTCGTTTTATACAAGGTGATTCAGAGTAAAATCCAGTTTTTAAAAAATCAAAGTAATTTAAACTGTTGAAGCAATTTTATTTTAAAATTTAGATACTACATACATGCAGATTTTATTTCTCAAACACTGCGTTATCCAAATATCGACCATCTTGCCTACAGCACCCCCCCCCCCCCCCAATCTGGTTCTTAAGTTTTGAAAAACTCGTCGACACGTTTCAACAGGAATATTGGTAATGACCTCCCGAATGTTGTTCTTTAATTGGTTCGTATTGGCCGGGGATTGATGTAAACAATACTCTTCAAGTATCCCCACAAAAAAAAATACGGGGGCTTTAGGTTTGGTGATCTTGGGTGATATTATAGAAGAACGCACTACCGGGCGTCAAAATGACGCGACACCAATTTATTTCTCAGGGGGCGCCAGTCGCGTGCTACCGTTCTTCTCCCTCACATGCGGTTTCGAGATAAGATGCACTTCGATAGCCGAATAATGGACCAAGGCTGTACTACCTCAGATCTTTAGCGGCGCTCTCTCTGGCCGTGAATTCCTCTATTTAGGTTTTTGTACCTTTTGAAAAGCTAAATTTTTGCATAAAGAAAATCCCGATCGAAGAATTTCTCTCCGATGGGATTAATTTTTGTCGTGTGAATCACGTTTTTGTCTGCTAATAACGGAATCTACACCCGAGGATTTCTGATAAAAACGCATAAAAAAATCCCTTTCGAACCTCCGTACAGCAACTAGATGGTCGAGTGTGGTGCATTAACTCGACACATCCGGTTTTCGGTACGAAAATTCCAGGGATTATAGACTAGCAACAAGTCTCAAGATCAATTAAGATGCAATAGTTCAAAGAATCCGTTTATTTAACAGATATGGTTATACATATAGCAAAATTCTTATTGTAAGAATCGCGCCTTCCCCAACTAAGACAAACAGCTTTCAGACCATACAAGCGAGAGCGCTTACGCTAACGATCGATTAGGTAGAAAAGATTCATGCATACCTTCTCAGAATCAAAATGCGAGCTTTTTAGAGAAGTCTTAGATTCTTTGTAATTTCATAATTACGACTGACTGATTATAATTTTAAAAAGTTTTACTAAATAAATTTAGTTTCGCTAGAGACTGCCTAGCTTTAAAGTTGGCGTTCAATTAGTCCACAACTTACTTGCCCCTATGCAGTTGTTCAATATTATCGATATGGCAGCAACCCACCTTCGAGCGACTTTTAGGCAAAATTGAATTTTTGTTTTTTTATGCACAAGGCGTTTTCCTCTATAACTTTATCATTTGGAAAACCCTGCTATTGGTTTTCCTACCATCGCTTTGTCTGGACTACTCAACGCGCTCGACCAAATTGCGAGCCGCTGAGTGAATCCAAACTCTTTCTATGCGAGAAACCGGCCTTGTGCATATTCATTGATTTTTATCAATTTTTGCTTATCGGCACTACGCTGGCTTTGTCAAAATCGTCTATTTTGCCTTTTAGATGCAATGCATCGCTAAAATTTTGGCGTGCTTTTGATAAATTAATTTTCAAGCCAAATTTCGATGCACTTTTAAAAATATTATTTTTCTAAGTCCAACTTTGTTGCGCCTCTGAAAAAGTATATTATTCATAAATCCTTTGCCATTATATACTTTCGCTCTCATATCCTGAACCAAAAATATTTTCCTAAGTGAAAATTCGTGTTTCTCCGAATTTTCACCTGGTCATTTCTAACGCCTTATAGCACTCATAACGGTCCTTATGGACTGGTCTGTGCCTCTGCAGACTCTTAAAAATGTCCTTAAATGAAATTTTTGCCTAAGTCGAATTTTGATTCTGTCTTCGACTTAGGTCGATTCTGAGGGTTCTGCAACAATATCACCAAATCTGGAAATAAGCACGCCTGCCTGGAAAAAATTCACGTAGACTGGTCATTGATGCTGCTGCGGTGTGTGCAGTGGCACCATGCTGTTGAAATCAGGTCCAATTGGGGTCGTATCCAGGCGTATCCAGGAAAGAAAAAAGTGCGAATGTTGAAATGTGTCGACGAGTTTTCCAAAATTTAAGGACCAGATTGGAGTGGGCAAGATGGCATTGCTTTACTCCTAATATTACCTAAAACATTCTTAAAAAGCAGAAAAAACTATTAAAAAAAGAAGCTATTGCATGTAGGCCAGTCAACGAAGATGTAGAGTGTGAGCAGGGACCTAAGCGATTACTATAGAAAGTTGTTCAGGGTGTTTAGGAAGTGAACATGCTGAAAGTCCTGACCTGTCCTCTAGGAGGTGAGCCGGAGGGGGGGCACAAAGAAAGTCCCACTTTTGGTTTTTTCGCTTATATCTCTAAAATGGTGGGCCGCAGGGAAAAATTGAAAGCTCATGATATTCTCTACAACTTTCATTTTATATACTTTTTTCGAATTCGCAACCGTTTTCGAGCTACACTCTCCGGAAAAGTGAAAATTTTTGAAAAACAGATTTTTACCTCTTCAACTTTAATGAAAAACAAGGTGGGCTTCTCAAAATTGTACTTAAGTCAGAAATCAAGGAAGTGGCAGTGATCTTTTACAACCATGGCTCCACTCAAGGCGAGGTTGGGAAGATTTGCTTCCTCAAATGGTATGGGGCACCAGCAAGACAGACCTCCCTCAACCACTTCCGCTTCCAGTTGTTCACGGGGTCAGTGGCAATATTAAGCCTGACATCAGCTCCCTCACACCAACTGAGAGCGCAGCTAAACAGTATTCCCGGTGCACCTGCCACCCAGTGCAGCAGTGGCTCGGGAATGAGCTGCCCCCTCGAGCACCGTTTTCGAAATATAAGCGAAAAAAGTGGGACTTTCTTTGTGCCCCCCCGGCTCACCTCCTAGACGTCAGGACTTTCAGTATGTTCACTCCTTAAGCACCCTGAACAACTTTCTAAAGGAATCGCTTAGGTCCCTAAGGTGGGGCTGCAACTGCTATTTGGAAATTACAAATTTTGACATTTCTGTTTATTGTGTATTTTATATTTTTTGCGTCATGTTTATGTTGTATGTTCGACTAAATTTTACTCTTTAAATTGTAGACATATGAAAAAAGAATTTTTGAGAAATTACACTGAAGGTCAAATATTTCAAAAACCAGAGATTTTTCGAAAATTGTTCATATTAAAAAAGCTGCTTAGAATATAATTCTCCATCTTATGCACCTAACTTTAACGTTCCTAGGATCGAACAATTTCTTTGCATCACAACGCCCAATGCACAATGTGTAAAATAAACATTTTTACTCAAAACTGAAGTCATTTATATATTCCATTGGATACGTTCTATAGAATTCAAATATCGCTTTTGGTTATCGAGAAAATGGCGCCGGGAGCAGTGGGACACCCTGTATAGTATTTATTCTGAGGATAAGACATTTGGAATATTATGACTGAAATTGAAAGTTTATATCACAATAATAAGGGAACTTCTTGTTGATATCTAGCTTGGTCAGATTTAGGTCAGTGGTATATGAAAGGAACAAATGGTTTCTTTAAAAGTTATCTGCTCAATACCCAAAATAATATTTTATAACAATAATAAGATTTAGCTAAGGAGTAATTTCTACTTCCCTCGCTTACCGAAAAGATGTATTGTAATCGTGAAAAAATCACCCTCCTAGATTTCTCCTATTTTCACGTTTCAGAGCATGTAGATTACGAAAATTAAAGCCATTTACTTCAGTATGTCTGTTGGCGCTATATCTGCAAAACCAATATTTGGTAGGTAGTTGATGCTACTGTCAACGAAGAACTGGGATATACTTCCGTTGAAAATATTCAGGGTGCACTCCGTAAAAAATATAATTAGGAAAAAATATGACGAAAGAGAGAATACTTGGCATGTAGTTAACAAAACTGTCAAGAAAGAGAAATATGAAAAATATACAGGGTGGTTACTACGAAAGATACTGAAGAATGTACGGATGGCAATAATATTTCGCATGCAGTTAACACAACAGTTAAAAAAGTAAAAGAATACATTTAAAAAATATTCAGAGTGGTAGGTAACTCTAAAAAAAATTATTCAAAAAATTTGACGGAGGACGATGATATTTGCATGCAGTTAACACAATTGCCAAGAAAAGATATATGAAAAATATACAAGGTGGTCATCATCTTATAAACAAAATATGCTGGAGGACAATAATATTTCGCGTACAATTAAGACAACTGTCAAAGAAAGATATAAAAAAATTTATAGAGAAATGAGATAATGGGACGGATGATAATATTATGCATGTACCTAGTTAACACAACTGTCAGGAGAATAATTTCAACTTTGAAAGTAGGGCGCTCATAAAATATTACTTCGTCATCTAATCATTTTGATTTACGTTTACATTTTATGAACGTCCAATAGTTTTCTATTTACAAAGTTGAAATTATTTTCTCCTTTTTATTGCAATTCGGTTTTAAAAGAAAACCATTGTTTTAAAAAAATAATAATCTATCTATTTTTAACTTTTTAGTCTTCGTCACGTAGCTTATTGTATTCTACTCGTCAAACTCTTTCATTTGATACCCGTGTCAAGGGGGTTATGAAGAAAAAAAAGGTAAGCCGCCATCTTGGGTTTAGAATGACGTCACGTAGCTTATCGTATTTTACTCACCTTTCATTTGATATCCATGTCAAGGGGGTCGTCTTGGGGCGTTCGCCATATTTGATTTAAAACGATATTAGATAATATTCTATATTGTATTGAGTATTGTCCTCAGAAGCAAAGCTATGTGCAAAATTTCAACTTGATTGGATAACGGGAAGTGGGTCAAATTTCAATCACTAAATTTGACCCATACATACATAGTATTAAGAAAACAATTGAAAAAAATATGAATATACAGGGTGGTCAAGAAGCAGGGCAGGCCTTAGTTCCTCGAGCGCCCTTGTGCGAAATTTCGAAAGGCAAGTCAGAAAATAAATTTTTTTCGTCCTCATCTTAAAATTGAGCGCGGGGGAGGAGGTAAAATCCCAAACAAAATTTTTTCGTCCTCATAAATTTTACTTGAAAAAAAAAAGTGACTTATATTAAGCTCGTGGCGCCCCCTAGGGTACGGCGCCCTCGTGCGGCGGGGCACAGTCGCCCCCCCCCCCCAAAGGCCGTCAAGAAATAAGGTGGAAATATGTTTGGACTGTAGTTGACACAATTACACAGTTTGAAAAAATACACCGGATTCTACCTAGATACCCAGGAGTTTTTGGGGTTGCCGATTCCGATGCTGAGGTCGGTTAAGCTCTATCACGTCAGTTTCAAGGTCATTTGAAGGTCAAACTAAGAAAAAGTGGTTGAAAAATCTGAAAAAATTCACACATAGGTTTTTGTGATCGTTGAGTCCGAATCCGTTGTTCGCTTACCCTTAAAAGACATCCAGAGGTCATTTCAAGGTTAATTTGAGATGTTAAGATGTCAAAAATTCTGAAAAAATTTATATATAGGTTTTTCGGTCGCTGAGTCTGCATCCGATGCCGGTTGACCTCTACCACGTCAGTTTCAAGGTAATTTGAAGGTCAAACTAAGAAAAGGTGGTTGAAAAAAATCTGAAAAAACTCACACATAGGTTTTTGGAATCGCTGAGTCCGAATCCGGTGTTCTCTTACCTTTAAAAGGCATCCGGAGGTCATTTCAAGGTTAATTTGAGAAAAACAGAGAGGAAGCTGTCAAAAAATCTGAAAAAATTTATATATAGGGTTTTTGGGTCGCTGAGTCTGCATCCGATTCCGGTTGACCTCTACCCCCGTCAGTTTCAAGGTCATTTGGAGATCAAACTAAGAAAAGGTAGTTGAAAAAAATCTGGAAAAATTCACAGAGTCCATATCCGGTGTTCGCTTACCCGGTAATTTCAAGGTCATTCTGAGGTCATTTCAAGCCGGCATTCATTCGCCAGCTTTAGCTGCACATGAAGATTCTTCAGCTATCTCAGTGCAACTCAATGAATCACCTACTAATTTTTTTTTGTGAAAGTTGATTCACTACATAAATCCTGTGGAACGCAAAGACTGGCCTTTAGGTATAGTTGCAGAAGCAGAGCGAACATGATAATAGAGAGTACCTTGAGTATTCGATAGATCGCGCATGCCCACCGCAAGTGAGTTGGGGCAGAAGAGGGATATAAGTTCGGCGCGAATCACGGGCGTTGGCTTCACTCACTTGAAGCTCAATCATGTCAGGATCAAAATAATTTAATGGCTTTTTGCGCCAGGGTTTTTAAATGTACATTTAGCATAAAGTTTTGGAAATTTAAACACATGTCAACAGCAAATTAAAGTATGGTTGCATCCAGGGCACCTCCACGTGGCGACGGTTGAAGGCTTTCAAAAGTTTTTTTTTTAATTTAGTTTTTGTACAATCACGCAAAACCGAGAGAGAATGGTAGGCAGAAAGGTAAGAAGACAAACTGACAAGGAGCCAAGAAGGCAGACAGACTGTCAGTGGACATTTAGACGGAGGATGGCAGAAAAACAGACAGATAGAAACATTTAGTCATTTAGTCAGACAGGAAGATAGACAGAATTACCGACAGAAAGGCAGGTAGAAAGGCAGGATGTCAGATAGATGGACAGAGAGAAAATGCAGGCGGACGATAAATACAGACTAACAAGCAGACAATCAGGTGTGCAGGTATAAAGGCAGACAGTTAAACAGACAATAAGTAGGCAGGTGAGAATTCGTATAATTTTTTTCCAATTTTTTTCGCCTCCTATTCTTAGTTTAACTTTCAAGCGATCTTGAACATGAGGTGATAGAAGTCCACCGACATCTCATTCTGACTCAGCGGGCCCAAAAATCTATGTGAAATTTTGCCAAACTTTTTCTCTGTCGAAGAGTAGGGATCTTTTACTTACCTAACATTTAATAGACAAGGGACCGACTGCTTTAGACTGGTGAAGGGTGTAGATTCTCAAAATTTTTAACAGTGTCTTGGATTGTGACACTTTTTTCAAGCACTTTCATAAATCTTTGTTTCAACAAGTACAAAACAATTTCATCAGAGCATATAACAGACAGTTAATATCTACAGCATTGCGACATGTAGAATGTCTCCGTACATACGTACCTAAGTATGTATGATTCATGATGATAATTCATGATTAAAATCGATTCCTTGCAGAATTAAACAAGTAAAAATTATTTGATCAGCGAAACTGAGTGTTGGCTCGCTGGGCGAAAACAGAGCACAACCCAACGTGAGACTGACGGGGACTATCCCTTCCACTTCTATTTTTAAAAAGACAGTTGTTTACTATTTCTATCACAAGCAGGTAGACAAATATCTACCATAATGAAAATCAACAGACTCACAGTATACCCGCAAAAAGGCTGTTACTTAGAGAATTTGACGGCCGCTCCACTTAGCTCAACTTTGGACGCTACTAGTAAAAATATGCATGTGGCGATAAAATTGTAGAGAATTGCATAAGCTTTAATTTTGTACATAACTATTTTTGACGAAAATTCAACGTAAAAGCTGGAAAAGGCGAAAATCCATATTCTTGTGACATTTTCCCCCTTAAAACAGGGTTCTGGACCTTGTTCGAGAAATTAAGTACTTCTCACTGACAACCAAATTAACTAATTGACACCAAGAAACTTCTTGTTTGAATTATTTCTGCTCCAAAATACCTGACGCCTGGGTATACTAAAAATTCTTAAAAATGAGAAAAAGACATTAAAAAGGAAGCTTTTGCACGTACGTAAATATAATAAAATCGGTTAAAAATAGGAAATGTAGTACCTATTAAATGTGAAGAAAATTCCCTCTTTAATTTTCGCATTACTAAGTCTGGGAAATTTTTAAATAATTGAAAGCACGTCCTTCTTTGTCCATAGCTTTTACCAAGTTTTTCATAAGCCCCAGTTTTATGTGGAGTGGTGGCAGTATTACCTTTTGTGAATCAACTAATGGAATGTCAGCAACATTTTTTTCTCCTGGTTCAAAACCCAGTCTTGGCGGTCAAATTTTTCTTTTGTAATGTTCTAATCGCGCTCGACTGTCCCACTCACAAAGAAAACTGCAATATGCATACCAAGTAAGATAGCTATCACTTTTAAGTCTGCACAAATCTGCCACTTATACTTGTTATATTGTATAGTTTGTAGCAATACATTCATGTTACTGTAATTTTCCTTCATGTGGAAAGCATGGTCGATTGGAATTGATGGCAATTTATTTCCATTGTGGAGTAACAGAGCTTTTAGACTAAGTTTCGAGGCGTCAATAGTCTCCAGTCACTAGGATCATGGGGAATGTGTAAAGCACTCATTAAACCGTCAATGTCCTTGCAGGCAACCAAGTCATTTTCCATTTTGAAAAAAGGTATAAGATCTTTTTGACGACTTCAATACATGGAAACTTTAACATTTTCTTGTAGTAAATTCCATTGTTGTAATTGAGATGCCAAAAGCTCCGCTTTTGCCTTGGACAGATCAAGGTCTCTTATAAGATCACTTAATTCGCATTGATTAATTTTGTGTGGTTCACCACCGGACACTTCGGCAGAGAAATCGGGATCTTGTGATGTTGATGGCTGGACTAAGTCGTCATCTACATTATCATCCGATTCTTCGTCAGAATCAAAGCTGTATTCTTGAGGTGGATTAGGAATAGGTAGTTCATCACTATGGAGAACCGGACGAATGGCAGATGGTAAATTGGGGTATTGTATTACCATCCTTTTTTTCTTGTTAATACCCCAGGTAGCAAGGGTACGTTATAATGACGTCAAAATCTGGTGATTCTGGTCAAAAAGACGTCAGGGTACTAAAAATCGACGACAGAATGACGTCTTATAAATGACATTAAAATGACGTGCTACACATCACGTCATATTGTCGTCTTTTTTGGTGTTAAATTTATTTATATTTTATCGGATTACAAACTTTAAAACTCGCTAATGGCATTTTGTTATCGTAAGCAGAGTCTAAAGTTTAAAAAAAAATAAACCGTGTCGTGAGGGATAAGTATTGGCGTTTTTATTCGAGGATATAATGTTTTTTAACATTATCCAAAATAATTTATATTCGAAAGAGTTTGCAAAGATTCCGCAGTTTATTTGTTCAAATTATATTTCTATCTATTCTTTTAATAATAAAATTAGATTAAAATGCATTAAAAAGCAAAATCTATCCGTTGCGTGTTCCAGTTCCAACTATAAAGTCTTTAGGTAAGTAGCCTCAGAAAGGTTGGTGGCCGAGTGCTTAAGGCGTCGTCTTCCAAGTCATGAGGTCGGCGGTTCGGCCCCTGCTCATTCCGTTTCTTTTTTTTATTGCGAAAAAAATTTTAGTTGTTTTTTTTTAAGGTAATAATTGCTTATTGTTTTTTTCAATTTTAAGTCGGTTTTAGACCATTAAATATTCTATTTATGTTGTAGATGACGATATTACGCCTTTACCGTTTTTTCTCCAACACGCTTCCCAGGTTTGTATAAGTACCTCAACTTAAAACTTTAATTCTTAAAATAGTTGACTCCTGGCTTCCCCTCCACCGCTCATCAAATTTGAGATAAGGAAAATTTTTTTTTCGGATTTCTCCCTCTCTGCTCTTCAATTTCGAGATCTGGGGAAAATATATTTTTTTTAACGAACCGCCACTAATACTAATTAATGTAATAATTACATTGTTCAACAACTACTCGTACTTCTCAGGTGACACTGGTGACAGTTTAATTAAATTAAATAAGTTCTTCTTAATAATTATAAATAAATAAAAATACTAGTAACTCGAAGCGAGAACCTGAAAGATTTTCATATATTTTAAATAAGGCAAGAAATTCAATTTCACATAATAAAGACTTCATTCACCACAATAAATACTGCTTTTAGCATCCGAAATAGCAGTCGCCAAGCAAGCTCAGTTGGTTGAAGCGTCAGAACTGTAATACGGACAACAGGAGACATGTAGGTTCAAATCCTACGGACCGCAATTGGTGTAAAGGGAAGTAAAAATGAATTTAATAACTTAATAAACATTATAATTTGCAGGCAACCCTTGTGAGAAAAAGTTGGAGTGGTGGTAAACAATATTAGATATGTTAATGTAAATAAAATTACGGATGGCTAACAAACAAATTCATTAGGATAAAACTTATTTATGCATTAATTATTTTATTTTTATCAAGTAGATTACTAACTAGTATGTAGTTTTATATGTTCCTATTACTAAAAACCTGTGGGGGGGATTACCAAATATAACCTGAAAAAGACGTCATTCGTCTGAGACATTAGGAAGTCATTTTCACGTTTCATTTACGTCATCTAACTCGTCATTTCTCGTCACCCCTGACCATTTTTTCACGTCATTTTCACGTGCCTTTGCTACCTGGGACCCTGTCTAATAGGAGGTATCACGCAAAAATAACAATCGGTAACATGATCTGTAGGTTCTCGCCAGATCATGGGCACAGCAAAAGCCATTGAACGTCCTCTTCCACTTAGCCAACTGCAAAGATTGTTCGCACAATTGCTGCAACATATATGAGGTGTCCATTTTTTGTCCTCATCTCCAATTGTACAACCAAAATACAACTGGTACGCCTTCTTAATTTTGGGAGTAAAATTACGTTTTTGATACGCAAAAGTTACTTCACCACAAATATAACAAAAGTTGTGTTTACACAATCTTGTGGCATATTTTCAAAATAGCACTATTTACTTTCGAAAATGAACGCTTATCATGCACAAGGTACAAATACGACTACCTAAGAATGAATATTAGTTTTAGTGACAAATAAAGAGGTAGGTAGTTAGTATGTCTATTTTTCGTAGAATTCTAATTCTACCCGTTATTTGTGATAGGACCGCCCATAAACTAGGGTTTATAAGGGGTCTACACACGATCCAGAGGCAGGGAGCCAGCCTTGTCGGCATGCTTCGAACTCATTCGTAAAAGTGAACTGGTCCGCTGGAATTTCAATTATTTTCAAAGCGTACCGACAATGTCGGGTCCCAGCAGCTGGATCGTCTGTAGACCCCTATACCTGCGTTACACTTTATTACCTGTATTGGGAAAACCAGAGCCAACATGAACTTTTGCTTTTTTTATTGTTATTTAGCATGACGAAGTTACTAAGAATTTGCTATTTTTACTTCCAATACATGTAGGCTGTAGAATAGTGTTATTATTGAATTGAAAGTTTAGATCACAATAATAAAGTTTAGCTAAGGAATCATTTTCACTACCTTCGTTTATCGAAGGGAAGTATTGCAATCGTGAAAAAATCACCCTCCGAAATTTCTCCCTATTTTCACGTTTCAGAGGCGCACAAAATAAAAAAGTGGTCTTTTTCTGGTACTCCATTGGGTTACTCCTATGTATTTCCACGTGCTGAACACAAATCAGGTGTCTGTTTAGCTCCATTGGCCACCAAGTTTTTGTAAATCGCTACCTGATTCGTATTCGGCATGTCGAAACACATAGGGGTTACTAAATGTAGTCTCAAAAACAAATTACTTTTCACTTTTTTTGTGTCTGTGTCTGCATACGCGATTTTCTAGAAAATGGCGGTTGATCCGGCATGGTGCAGCGCGTCTGCCACAACGATTAAAAAACTCTCCGTGTTAGAATGAAAATTCCTACGCCTCATATCAAATTCAAGCAGATACACCTCCCTCAGAGTCTTATACGCCCGTTGTAACGACATTGTTCCACTAGCGGAGTACATCAAGACCATATCACAAAAATTTTATCAATTTAAACTACATGATAGTCACACTGAGAAAATCCCTTCAACTAAAAATGTTAGTTGGAATTTTCTTAGTTACCATAAATAAATTTCCATGTAATTTGTGTTGCAGTAACACAGCCTTGCTATTTACCACTACTAAAAAATCTATTTTTCCACCTCTAGTAGCAGTAAATAAGAATATTGTAGCCACAATTAAGTAAGTGTGTTATTCTCTTTATTTAATAACCCAAACTTGTTACTGTTAAAATATTTCTATTTGGAACAACTAACAGTAAATATTTAATTTACTTTGATTTGTGACAACTAGTTGGCCATTTGTGATAACTAAAACACAACTGCATTTTTATTAGCTGTAACAAAATAAGTAATTGCAGTAATAATAAATGTTTGTAACTTTATACTCGGCTGCTTCCGATATTTTACGATCTCGATCTAGTCGGCCATTCCCCGGTCACTTTGTCTTTGCTCGTTGAAGTGTTAGGACGTGTTTCTCTTGTGTTGTGTGCGAAGTTTTCTACTTTTCAGTGTCGAGTGGTGAAATTTGAGATGTTCATATCTTGATAACAAAACGTGGGACCCACACCATATTTTACGTGATGACTGGCCCGTATAACAACGATTTATAGTGAAAAATCTGTTATTGAAATTTGCGAATAAATATGAGAATGGGGTCGCCTAGGTACCAAATCAATAGAAGGGTCTGTGGAATATTTGCAAAAATTTTTTTTTACAATCAAGAGACTGTTATTCTGTTATAATACAAGAACACGTTTTTTTCTGTAATTATTTATTATACAAGTTGATTTTTTTAAAAGTTACCTACATCAGGATTTTAAAATTTGTGAAATATAAAGGGTTGATTCCAAATTAAAATGCAAATGGCATAACTTTCAGAAAAGTATAAATTTTGTATACAATAAATAAACATATGTTCTTGTTCTAGTCTCTTAATTATAAAAAATATCTTGCAAATATTTTATTGGACCATAGTTGAAATAGGCAGGTACCGGCGCGGCGGCCACATTTTTGTACCATTTTTTCGCAAATTCAATAAAAATAAAATCACTATAATGCTATGAGGCCCTAATAGTCATTACCTAATATATAATAAGGGTCCCTTGTTTCGTAATCGAGATATGACGATCTCAAATTTCACCAGCCGCCGCTGCACTTTTATGCTCCTATTTTACTATTTCTTACTAATAGTGGCAACTAAGTGAATTAGTTACCATACCTACCATATTTTTTAGCCACAACTAAAAAATATAGTTGTGACAAGACTTTGTATTTCTTGTGACAACAAAACCATTTATTATTGTAACCAAAAATATTTAATAAATGTTTAGTCACAATTAAAAAATGTAGTTGTCATAACATTTTTCATTTGTTACAGTAACTAATAATATTTAATAAGTGCAACTAGTTGATTTTAACTAAAATTATTTAGTAATGACTACTAAGAACTTCTAACAAATTGAATTTAATTACGACAACAAACCTACCGTCCTGTCCTCTATTTTATTAGGAAAATTTGCTGTGGTTATGAGTTTTTTAGTTGTGGCTACAAATATTTTTCCTCAGTGCAGCTAACAAACAACATTACACGAATAAGAGAGCATAATACACCGTTTCGGATTAAACACAAATTACCATACCAGGCGCTGCCCATTTTTCGACAGCCCTTGTAGCCACCCATTCTTGTACTAAAACTAAACTTTTTACCCAATCTCTCTCACTTTTCTCAACTTTTTTTTCTTCTTTTCTTTGTGTAGTTTTTGTTTTTATCCCTTATTTATTTTTGTTTCTAAATTATTATTCCAAATTTGAAAACTTATAAAACATATATAATTATTTAAAATTTCAAAAACATTTGGTACCAAAACTTAATAATTACAAAAAGTTCAACGGCATGGCATAGCCTTTCTCTTTTTACGTGTCATTATCTACAGCAGGTATTTTCAGTGAGTTGATTTCCTGTCTCAACAATGCAAATTTAAAATAATGCATGTGCTTTTTCTACAATTATTTATATTTGTTAAATTTTTCAGTTATGTTAAGTCGTAAGACATAAGACTATTTTACTTCCCTAATGAACCTACTAGGTAGGTAGGAGTAGGGTAATTGTGTTAATTTATTTTATTCTGTCTCGACCTCGTTCCTGCCCAGCCCTTCAACTGCCGCGGAGCCTTGGCTAACGGATGTCCGGCTGGACACGGAAACGAGTGTCAAGAAGAAATTGTATTTTAAATATGAAATAAATCTGATTTGATTTGATTTGGTTAAATTCATATATTACATAGACACACATACAAAGAAAATGTATGTTTCTGGGATTCCATAGGCCTGTCCAACACGCTGTCACTTTGCTTTGTTTGTACTACAGCAGCCATCTTTTGTTGGTAAGTTGGGGTTTTCGACAGACCTAAAGGGCATCATACACGTTCAGTAATCTCTTTAACTGAATTTTCGCGTTTTTTTAGTCATACTTAATTCAATAATTATAGCTAGATATGTTTTTTTCTTAAATAATGGACATGTAAGGTGTGAAAAATAATGACAGGGAATGACGGGGAAATTTTTAGTAATGATGTTTCTGTAATGATCTGATGGAATGACATTATTGCTCTTGCCCTTTAGGCCTGACAAAAACCCTATCTATGTTTTAAACCGGTTTCGAACCGGTCTTTTTGAAAACCGAACGGAACCGATTTTTTCAATAAAAAACCGGTTTTTTAGTAAATTATACTGATCAACGTAAATATAACATTTTATAGTTATACCTGAGGTCATTATACTGCAAACTGATTGTAGGGTATTGAATTTCTATTTATATTAGGCAATCTTGTGACTTTATACGGATTGGGCAATAAAACAATATTTTAACGTATGTTGTGCATATTATTATATTGTTTTCATATAGTATTCAGGTATTAATAGGCCAAAATACACACATAGACATAGACATAGAAATTCTGGCTATATTAATTACTCATTTTTAGTTCATAAAAATAAGTTGACTGGCTCAAAATTCTGCAAAAACTATGATTTTTATTGAATCTTATAAACCGTTTAAACCTGTTTAAAACCGTTTTTTTCTAAATAGACCGGTTTCGAACCGGTTTATTATTTTCCCGGTTTTTCCAAACACTAACCCCAACTTACCAACAAAAGATGGCTGCTGTAGTACAAACCTTCGAGCATATAAGGGAAAACAGAGGTGCATTCTCTATTTTACAACAATGCGTATGGGCGAGGGACGCGAGAGGCGTACTAAACACTGTAGTAAATACCCACAAAACACAATAGAAAACGAAAACGCAAATGATACTAAACGCTATATTGGAAAAGATCCCCTACGGGGATGAGATTATTATTTTGTACCAGCCAACCCAAGTAGCACAATTAATTCCTCAAGATGTCCCGAGGATAAAAATTTAGGAATTAGTAAATATCTTCTAGAGGTCTGTAAGAGTTCCCTAAGATGGACAAATGTCAGCATATAGTATTAAATAGTACTTCCCATGGTAACCGAAAAAAGCTATTAGTATAGAATCCTGTGAGCAGCCTTTTGCATACCTATAGAATTCCCATAGTAATCTTTAGGATATCTTATCGCTTGCCAATATAAATGATCTCGAGGACATCTTTATAGGATTTCTGTTAGATGTACACATCGATCCTGCAAACAGATTTAATTCCTGTAGTAATCTCTCGGGTATTTTATCGCTTACCAATATAAACGGTACTGAAAACATCTTTATAGGATTTCTATTAGATGTACCAACTCACACTTCTCATAGAATTGCCAGCGGCAGCTGGTGAAATGTTGGTTAATCAAAATCTCAGTATGAGACATCAGGCCCTAACCAAACCAAAGATTAGAGATTGTTATAAAAGGTAAATTCGGGTTCTGAAAATAACCGTCCCAGAATTATCAGAGAACTGTCAGGAGTTTGCGCAGTTCCAACTCCTGACAGTTCTCGGACGGTAATTTTCAGAACCCGAATTTACCTAATGATTCATCCAAATAAAACGATGATCCCTGAGATAATTTAAACGTTGCAGTAATGTTATTAATGTTCTATAAATTCATGAGTATAAGATAATGCATGACTGATTATCGTCAGTGGTTTGTACGTGGCGTCATCTAGGAATAATTTCTATAACAAACTACGTGGTAAGCAAACAAGTTTTATGCATTAAAAGAATTTCTTCTTGCGATTTCTATAGGTGTTCCATTAGCGGTAATAATAATAATATTTCCATTTTAATACTTTATTTGATCTCTGTAATACATAGAAAATTGAGCTGTATGGTAATTCCCTTTTAGAACTTCTAGAAGATGTCTAGAAGTATTCTGTTAAGGATAATTATACTATTTCCCTTTTAATACTTTATTTGATTTCTATAATACTTAGAAAATTGAGCTGTATGGTAATTCCCTTTTAGAACTTCTAGTAGATATCTGTGGGTTAACAAAAGTTGAAATTTCTATATAATGCCCAGTTTACATTTCCCCAGTGCACAAAAGTTGAGCACATATAAAGATTTCTCATTTTGATTTCGGAAGGACTTCTAGAGTACATAAATACAAGATATCCTAGCGGGCAGTAAATAGAACTTCTTAAAGATATCTTAAAGAATTCTGTGCTACTTGGGAAGGGATCGGGGATTAATAATTTGCTTGTTTAAAGTTGTAACCCGAACAAACAAACAGCTGTTTGGCGACCTCTGTTTTCCCCTATATCCTTGAAGGTACAAACAAAACAAAGTGACACCGTTTAGCTCCGTTACCCACCAGTTTTTAGTAAATCGCGAAAATAACCTAAATTATGAGTTTTTTTTAGGTTATTTTCGAAATTTACAAAAAAGTGGTGGCCAACGGAGCTAAGCGGACACCCGATTCGTGCTCAGCACGTCGAAATACATATGGGTTACTCAATGAAGTACCAGAAAAAGACCACTTTTTTTATATTGTGTATCTGTGTAACATTTGAATAGGTAGTTGAAGCTACTGCCACCAAAAAACTAAAATACATCCAGATATTGGGTTCTCAATATACTACTATTAAAAATAGGTTCTAGCAACTACATGTGTGGCTTTTTCTATGCACACCACTGGCGGCTTTATTTAAATAAATACAATTTTCAAATCATATGCTATGATGGAAAAGGTAACATAATTTTTATATCTTGTGTCTAATTTATTATTGGGTCGTTTGGGTGGCAGCCAAAGATAGCTGAAATGCCCTCCCCATAATTTTTGCTAAATGGCTCTACGCAAGAAAAAATAGCATAACAAAGAATGTGAAATAATTTTTAAAGGGCACAGTCAATATTTTTTCGCAATTTGTAACAGGGACCGTAACCGAACCGAAACCGTAACCGAAAACCGCACCGTAATTACGATTTCCCACTAAACATTTTTCTGTTCCGGAAATGTTTCTGGAATGCATATACTGAAACATGAAATGTTTCTAGAAGCACGACAGAAACGTTCTAGACTAATTGCAGAAACTCAAGATGTCCTACCTAAGAAACGTTTCAATGAAACATTTCAATAGACACGTGCCCGACACATTTATAAATATTTACAAAAATGTTTCCGACACATCTCAAAGAATGCATATATTGAAAAATATGAAACATTCCTGGAACTGTTACAGAAACATTTCAGACACATTGTAGATACTATAGAGATGTCCTACCCAAGAAAAGTTTCAAAGAAACATTTCCTTCAGGAAAGGTCGCTATAAACCAGAGATGTGCCGAGGAAACTTTCCATATTTAATAAAAGTCATGTAAATAATTTAATTGTATGCACTTATTTAGTATCAAAATGAAGCTTGCATCATCACGAATCAGATTTCACCATAAAATAGGCTGTCAATATACCCAATGGAAAGTTAGAAGGAAAACTTCCTGGAAATTTTTCCTTCTAACTTCCCATTGGGTATATTGATAAGTTATTTTATGATGAAATCTGATTCGTGATGATGCAAGCTTCATGTTGATACCAAATAAGTGCGTACAATTATATTATTTACATGACTTTTACAGACTTTTGTCAAATATGAAAAGGTTCCTCAGCACATCTCTGCTATAAACATTATGAGATAAAATTTCAATGTCACCTAGTTAATTGAACTTTATTATCTAATATCGAAATTGAAGTCTGTGTAAAAATAAACAAATAATGATTTGAAATATATTTTTAGGCGACTTCAATAACAATATTAGGTAATAAGGTTCAGTTAACTGGGCGACGGCAAAATTTTATTTCATAATTTTTAGCGACCTTTTTGGAAGGCGGTTCAATTTTTTTTGAAACCTTTAGTGTCTTCTTTACTTATCTTCGCTGGGCTGTCGGTCCCATCAATATTTCCTTGGCATTTAGATTCTACAAATAAATAAAATTACCCAGTAGACGCAAAACAAAATATGTATTAAATATTTGTAAACTGTAAATATCTAAAAAAAAACACAGTATATATAAATATAATAAAATTATATAAAAAAGGTATTTTTAAGAAAAAGCTTTTATCTGAAAAAACTACTAAAAAGTAAAAATATATTTTTTTAAATTCATACACATGGAAACCAAAAGCTTTGGCGGTCATATAGTGATATTGCATAATTACTTTGCTCAATTGACCACCCCCAAAGCTTTTGGTTTCCATGTGTATGAATTTAAAAAAAAATTATTTTTACTTCTTAGTAGTTTTTTCAGATAAAAGCTTTTTCTTAAAAATGCTTTTTTTTTATAATTTTCTTTTTTACTTTTTAGTCCACTTATTTTACAAACAGACAGACAAAACCCTTTCATTTGCCACCGCCATCCACCCCTCCCCTCTCCCGTCTTCTCACCCCTCTAACACTACTTCCCACTTCTTCCCTCTTCCCTCTTCCCACCGCTTCCCCACCTCTTCCCCACTTCTTCCCACCTCTTCCCCACTCCTTCCCACCCCTTTCCCACCCTTCCCACCTCTTCCCACCCCTTCCCCACCTCTTCCCACCCCTTCCCCACTCTTCCCACCTCTTCCCCACTTCTTTCCTCCTCTTCCCCACCTCTTCCCCACCTCTTCCCACCCCTTTCCCACCCTTCCCCCCCTTTACCACCCTTCCCACCCTTCCCACCCTTTTCCCACCCTTCCCACCCCTTCCCCACCTCTTTCTACCCCTTACCCACCTCTCCCACGTCCGCCATATTGAATTTAGAATGACGTCACACACTTTATCGTATTTTACTCATCAAACCCTTTCATTTGACACCCATATCAACGGGGTTGTGACTAAAAAGCCGGTCCGCCATCTTGGGACGTCCGCCATATTGGATTTAAAATGACGTCACATTGTTTATCGTATTTTACTCGTCAAACCCTTTCATTTGATACCCATATCAGGGAGGTTGTGACTAAAAAGCCGATAAGCCATCTTGGGACGTCCTCCATATTGGATTTAGAACGACATCACATTGTTTATCGTATTTTACTCGTCAAACCCTTTCATTTGATACCCATATCAGGGGGGTTGTGACTAAAAAGCCGATCCGCCATCTTGGGACGTCCTCCATATTGGATTTAGAATGACGTCACATTGTTTATCGTATTTTACTCGTCAAACTCTTTCATTTGATACCCATATCAGGGGGGTTATTACTAAAAAGCCGATCCGCCATCTTGGGACGTCCGCCATATTGGATTTAGACCGATAATGGCTATACTATGTTGCATTGTCACTGGACTTATGCACGTGTGCCAAATTTCAAAGCTCTAGCTTAATTAGAACTAGTCGAAATTCAGCTTGCAAGATTTGACCTAAACCAACAAACAAACATACAAACAAACATTGCAAGTTAAATAAAAGCTTTTAAAAATATATAACAAAAGTATATCTTATTCCTCCCTCCATAAAATAAAATACCAACTTCATAAAATCAAGTTGGCAGTTGTCCTCAAGAGGTTAACCATTATATTCTCTTGGTCTTCTATTTGATGAACCTCAACTGGCCCGATATATGAACCATACTGATACTTGGTTTCGAATGTTATATTCGTGCTGGTACTAAGCCTTCTTCAGGGTCTGAAAAAGTCATAAAAACAATCACAAATTGAATGTACAGAACGCAAATGAATATTTTTTAACCTTTTTTGAATAGTTCTCGTCCATTGGTGAAAGAACAATGTATCTCTCAAAAACCACAGCACCATCCCAGCAAACACAAAAATTGCGGCCCTTAAATGGGCCATTGTAGCGATCAGTGGCTTTCTTATGGCATAGGCTAACCTTTTATGGCCCATAATAAATTATATGCAGGCGTACCATAGCTTCATGTTGTTATGAATTGCCACATAATAACCAGAAATGGTCAATTGCTCTGCAACCATAAGAAATGCTCCTTCAGTTTATACGTTGATGGTACTTTTATGGTAATATGCAGGCTAATATTTTAAATGATTACGCGCATGCGCATTTCACATAATAAATACTTCATACACATCACCATAAATACTGCTTTTAGCATCCGAAATAACGGTCACTAAGATAGCTCAGTTGGTCGGAGAGTCAGTACTGTAATACGGACAACGGAGACATGCAGGTTCGAACCCCACAGACAGCAATTATTAAAGTAAAAATGTATTTAATAACTTAATAAACATTACAATTTGCAGGCAACCCTTGTGAGAATAAATTGGAGCTATGGTAAACAATATTAAATATGTAAATAAAATATACGGATGATAACAAACAAATTCATAGTACAATATTTATGCAATTTATGCATTAATTATTTCATTTTTATCAAGTAAAGTACTTACATGTCAAAGTTGTACTTTTTCGTAAAAAGCGTCCTGAATAATATATTTATATAAAAAAGTAGGATGTCCATATATCGTACTTTATGAATGTATAAATATTATTGTACATTGTTGGCAAATTGAAGGATAGCCAGCTGCTGGCCGGTGGGACATTTCGCTAATGGTCCGCTTGTGGCTCCCTATAAAAGTGCCAATTATGATAATGCTGGCGACGGTGCGTGTGACCATTTATGTGCCAATTATAAGTGTTTGCTGGGATAAGTATTAATAAATTAACTGACCTGACACCCGCACTATTTTTTATGCACACATGTAACCGAAAACCGAATTGACACAGCATTGATGAAAACCGATACCGTAACCAAAAACCGAAAATAGTGTACGTTAGGTAACCTCCCAGCAAACCAAACCACATCATTTTAACATCATAATGATGTGATTTTTCAACAGTGACGTCGTCATTCTTCTTTGCAACCACGTGGAAATGCCGTCACAGTGACGCTAAACGGCCGCACTCAGCCACGTCGTCAAAAGTGACTTACTTATTTTCCACTTTTCAGCCACATCAGTACCACTCATTTGTGATATAGATATGATCATATTGTGTACAAAAAATATATATTATAACAACTTGAATGTTACCGCCCAATTACTTTTAAAATAAATAAAAAGAATCTATATTGCAACAAATAAATCTACTTTTATATTACGAAAAAATAGCTCCATTGAAACTTAAAAATCACTGATTAAAGATTAATATTTTATATCCGGCTCCAAAAAATGATGAATTTTTGAATAAATTATGTGACCGCATTGAATTTTTTGTTTTTTTTTATCGAAAAAAATTATTTCATTAAAGTCGGCTGACATTTTATACCTTGTGTGTGATTTTACATTCTGAGAAACTTTTCTCATTTTAAAAAATAAAGGTGAACTTATATTATTTCTTAAATATTTGTTTCAAAATCCTCCTGCATACCTAAAATTATTCTCGTTGCATACCTAAAATTATTCTCGTTACATATATAATTAGCTGTATATGATGATATAATTTTAGATATACAGGGTGATTTGTAAACAAATATTTAAGAAATAAGTACATCTTTATTTTGCTAAATGAAAAAATTAAGAGAAAAGTTGTTCAGAATGTAAAATCATACACTAAGTATAAAACGTCAGCCGACTTTGATGAAATAATTTTTTTCGATTAAAAACAATAAAAAATTCAGTATGAGGAAACATAATTTATTCAAAATATCACTTTATATTGCCGGGTATAAATATAAATCTTTCATCGTTATTTCATTGAGTTATTTTTTTCGTAATATAAAAGAAGATTTATTTGTTGCAAAATAGATTCTTTTCATTTATTTTAAAATTAACTCAGCGGTAACATTCAAGTTGTTATAATATACATTATAAAGCAACATAATTTATTCACAATTCATTTTTATTTTAATGGCTTACTTTAGACAAAACATTTCATCAAAGTAGCCTGATATTGCTGAAATTTTACCCAAAAAAAAGTATATTTCACAGTCGCTTTACTTACCTTTTCCTTAAATTTTTCTTGAGATTTCGGAAAATATATAAAAAGGCAGTTCATACATAATCGTTTGATATTTGCTTATAAATCTTTCACATATCCCTAGATATTTTAATCGTTTTATAGCACATATATTACTCACTAAAGTGGGGTCCCAGAAAATGTCTTTAAGTAAAATAATAAAAATTAGATTTAAAAATATAAAAAGTATTAAATAAATTTGAAGTGATCAATGAAACAAACATTTCCGAAACTATATATATTCAAGATATGATTGCAGGTATGCCTTATAATATAAATTCACCTAGCTATTTCTTTCTTGATCTTCTTTGATCCCTATAACGGATTAAGTGTCACAATTATCTCATAGTCAAAGTCTGCTGTGGCTGGAACTATTTTTCATATCACATCTAAAAATTTATAAAAAATTAATTATCACAGTTTAAAAATGTTTAATAAGATTTGGTATCATTTATGTCAGTAAAAATAATGTTTCAAGTTCAACCACACACTCGTATTGTCATTAAATTAAAAAACCGCTGCCCAAGGAATCACTACTTCCACATCCAGATTTTCTATCCAAGTCTCTCATAACGAGAAAATTTTGTATGTGGAAATAATTGTTTATAGAACTTTAATAATATAATATTTGAAATCGTCTACCCCACAAACCCATTAACGTGATGGGGGTGTAGTAGTGGAGGTGGATGAAGTAAAAAGAATATTTTGAGACTTTTGGTTCTTGTACATACACTAAATCACAATTTTATTTTCATCTCCTTTAATAATAGGGTAGGGAGGGGTGGTAATGGCGGTGGCTAATGCCAAAAAAATTTTTTAAACCTTAGCAAAGTGACACCCCCTATTTACCACATTTTACCCCCAACCCTTCGACGGAATAAGATGAAAATATAATCTAGTTCTAGATCCCGTTAAAGTACATACGTGTACCAAATTTCAAGTCAATATCTTAAACGATTCCAGAGTAAACGTGGGCACAAAATAGTTACAGACCGACAGACAGAAATTTTTTTTTTCGCTCAAATTTAAAATCTCGACGTTTCATGACATTCTAAGCCTATCTGAACAATAAAAATTTTCAAAAATTTTTTTGTCGTTACCATACTTCCACTGGACGTGGAAGTAATTAAATTTAATTTTAATAGCTTACATCTTTAGAACAACTTCATTGACACTATTGAAAATATAAAAAAAAGGATGACGATTGAAAATAAACTACTATTTTGTAAAACATGAATTAGCAATAAAGGTACGAATTCAGAATTTGATTCTAACAGGGCATGCAGAATACGGTTCTAAAATTATTTTAACTTTGTATCACTCTTGATTCGTGGACACCATTTGAATTCTATCTGTAGCAAAATAATAAAGTTTAGATGAGACTTAAAATAAGACACTAAGTATACACTAAATTAAAAATTAAGCAAAAAAAACTGAAGGTGAAGTTTCTCATTACCGAAACGAGTATTTCAATATGAAACAATAAAGAATATATTTTTTTTATAGAGCCTCATTATAGCTACAGAAAAAATTGGTAAAAACAGCAGTTTGCACAAAATTCAAATGCAAAATGTCTAAGATTTTAGAACTTATATAAACTTACCATCTTTTCTCTCATTATACTGCCACTGCCAGAAGCCCCACGAACGAAGATAGTTTTAATTTGTCTATTAGAACATTCTAAAATAGAAAAAAATGTATAAGTACCTAAATTATTCCAGTTAAATAGGGAGGATTAGAGGAAAAAAACTGATACCTGAAGTTTTAAAACTTGGCAGAGATGTTCATTAAGGCCCACTGTTTAAACATACTTAAAGTCGTCAACTCTATCTCTTACGCTCGCGCCGCCATCTTGAAAAAATGGTGCTCAGATTAAGTTTTTTTTCTTATATCTCGCTAACCATTAGAGAAATCGAAATTAAGTCTCCAATAAAAAGTAAAGCTTATAAAATTCTCTACCAAAAATGTAATATAATATTATCATCTTCTAAAATAGGAAATTACATTTGATCAACACATTTCTAAACCGGAAATCACTCGTAAAAAAAATTCTAGAATTCCCAATAACTTTAAAATATCCGTCGAATATCTGTTTGTCAGTCTGTCAGTTTGTCCATCTGTACGACACTTTTTGTGAGTATGATAATTTAAACGAGAAGAGTCCAATTTTATTGATATTTGAACAGTAAGTTAGTGTTAACTAAAGGAAGAACTCTATTGATTTTGAAAAAAATCGATTAGTAAATATAAAGGTTATAAAACATTTTATGAAAAAAAGGCATGTGAAGAGTGTTGTAACACCTTTGATAATATGCTAAAAATACAGAGATACTGCACAGTATACTGACCAACGTTTCGACAATCAAGATGGTATCATCGGGAGATCATTAAAATTGCAAGTATGTCACTTAAACCTACAATCATAACATACTTACTGATCGATTTTTTTTTTAAACGCTGGGGTTCTTCTTATAGCTAACACTAATTTATTGTCCAAATTTCAATAAAATCAGAGTTTTCTTTTTTAAGTTATTTAGCTTACAAGAGACACATGACGGACGGAGAGGCAGACGGACAGACGAACGGACTGACAGAAAAGACATTTTGAAACTTGTCCCGTATTTTATGACAATACAATGATATATTTTTATTATATACGAGTGATATTCACAATTGTTGAAACATGTCGATGAAATGCATATAACACTTTTTGTGCAGAATTTTATAAGCTTTATTTTGTATATAAACATAATTTCGATATCGCTAATGGTTAGAAAGATATAAGCAGTAAACTGAATCGGACCGCCATTTCTCCAAGATGGTGGCTCAAGCGCAACAGTTTGGGCTGGGGACTCTTAGTATGTTTAATAGTAGGTAAGCCTAAATGAACATATTTGCCAAATTTAAACACTTTATCAGTTTTTTTCGTCAAACGTCGAAATTTGTTCTAATTTGACTGGGATATTTATACTATAGATATAATTAGACAATCCTCGGATTCGGGTACTAAAATAATATACTAGATCAAAATAAAATGATGGATAATAATTAAAGCAAATACCATACAATATGACTCTGCATTTTGTCGTCAATTGGTAAGAAAACAATTATCAGTAGGTATTTAAATCAAGAATAACCTAAATATGCTCTCTATATATTTATATTTTAGGTATTTATCTCTCTTTTATACTGTTTTTATAAATATAATGAAATTCAAATATAGAAGTGTACCTATATTTTACCAATTAATTGATAGCACACAGAAGGTACCTAATAATCTCGTCGAATATCAAATTGGGCACGCCGCATGGATGACATGGAGATAACATTGTACCCAAGGGCGGATCTGAACCTTGAGCTTGGGGAGGGTATCACTGAACCCAAAATTTTTTGATGAGCGGGGGGAGGGGGGAGAAATCCGAAAAAAAATTTTTTTGAAGAGCAAGGGGCAAAAATCCAAAAAAATTTTTTCATCCTAAAAAATAAAATTTTAAAAAAGTTTCTTGGGGGGGGGGGTAATTAGCCTGTTAAAAAAAATTTTCTTCCCAAAATTAACTAAAATCATAACATTTTAAAACAAAAGTTGATGATTTACAGAATCTTGGGGGGGGGGTAATTACCCCGTTACCCCCCCCATAAATCCGCGCCTTGGTATACCTAATGTGGTACAAAAACTAAATTATGAATTCGAAAGTATTCTGTAATTGAAAAATAAATAACCAGTGTTAACCAATATATTATGTTAAATGATAAATTAGCTTTTTTCCCTTGAATTTTAATGATGTCATTCGATATGTCACCAAACATGGAAATTACAGGTAAGGTATAAAATAAGAATACAACATTTCATAGTAACAATGTAGCTAATACAAGTAGGTACTTACCTTTACGCAAAAATGTGTTGATATTTACCAAACAAAGACCAAAAACATTAAAACTAAAGTTTATTGACGTCAACGTCTTTAATACAACACAGACAAGTGTAAACTGGAGATGACAGATGACTGGAGAGTAGAACAAAGAACATTCCAGTAGTGGCGCTGCCGGCGGTGGTCGCAATTTAGTAAGAGATGGTGATACCAAAGTGAGTGGTAGCTCAGTTAGTTACACCCACGTTTTAAAATGTATCATTAAAATGATGTGGTGTTTGTGGACATCCCAATCTCCACTAACATGGGAGTGGTTATAATGTGAATGTTCTGAAACGGTCCAAAGAGTGTCATCACGGTGATGTGATGCTTTGCCATTTACAAAAACCACTAAAATGTGAGTGGCTATAATGTGGATGTGGCAGAGTGTGTTTACTGGGCTTAACCGAGCAGAAGAAAATTTAAAATTTCATTTTCGGTCCCTGCAAGCATTAATTTAATTTTAACTGAAACCCTAATCGAAAACCGCACCGTAATTACGAATTTTTCCTAACTGTACCCGAAACCGTAACCGAAAACCGAATTGATGCTGCTTTGAAAACCGAAACAGAAAACCAAATTAACGCTGCTCTGAAAACCGAAACCGTTACCGAAAACCGAAAACCGAAAATGATGTACGTCAGTTAACCGTAACCGAAACCGAACCAAAATAAATTTCGGTTTCGGTCCCTGATTTGTAACAAGAATAGTACATTATCTTTATACATCGCTGGTGGATTTATTTAAATAAATAATATTTATATATTATATATAGCAATTTAGCAATCGATAGAAAAGTTAATGGTCTTTATTTTTTATATCGGGTAAAATTTTGATTTGTTGGGCCGTTTGTTATTGTTGACAGGCTCCCCCCACTCCCTTTTGCTGTATGGCCTTCCTTACATAAAAGAAAATATTAAAAAACAAAATAAGGATCTTATGCAGAATTGTACGTTCTATCGAATGGTGTCAAAACCATTTCTTTATCTCGTACCGTTTTTGAGAAAAAAAATTATTTACATGGGCAGACGCAATTAGCCTCTCTGTGGAGGGGCAGAGGGAGCAGGCATGATTTCTCGAGGTGGGTTTCTTCATAAATCTACTTATTTTAACGTGTTCTATGCATGGTTAAAAGCACTTACTTTTACTCAAAAGTGGAAGTATCGAGGCATTTTCTAGAAGCAAGTCGCTACACTAATTATGAATAGGCATATTTTATTATTTGACCCGTTGTCGTCATCTTTTGATCAACTTCGGAACTACAACTCATTTTGAAAGTTACTCTTGTAGGTGTCTGTTTATTAGAAATGTTACTAGTGACATCACCTGGATTGTTTAAAAATTATGCAGAAGTATCAAAATAGGCCGTGGCACAGAATTCTCGCGTGGCGTGGCTGTGGTGAGAACTGAGAACGTCAAAGCTAACTACGAGCCTGAAAACTGAAACGATAAAACAGTGTTTCTCTATCAAAATCATATGTAATAAATGACAGTTCTAAAATATTTTTAAGTAATGTTCTCGTTTTATTCGGATTTGGAAGATTCATCAATTTTAGATGTAGTCCAATTATACTGGAATAGTGCGTTATTGTATTTAACAGATATATTAATTGCATTACGTGAGTCACAAAGTAAAACCTTTGTAAAACTATTTGAGGAACTGCCGGAATCTTTCTATTTTAACGATTTTCAGTGGAAGTTATTGAAAACTTTCTCAGCGATATTGGTGATCAACTTGTTCCTGATTGTAGTAGTCTGGCGTGTTCATGGTAAATCTATTTGTGAAAGATTTATGAAATTATGTGAGTATTACTTTTCTTTTAAAACCTGTTGACATATTGTACGTTATCGTGACGTTTTCTTAACAGCTACTTTAAGAGAAATTGAGGAACTTAAAGCAAGCGTTTCAAAACTTAAATTACCTAAAGAACACACTCCAAGAATTTAATTAATCCATCATATATTATTCTTTTACATCTATACTTATGGCAGAAAAAATTAAGAAATTCTTTGCGAAGAAAAAGGCTGATGCCAAATTCAAACTAGCAGGACCAGGTCACAAATTAAATGAATCATCTACAACGGTTGTGGTTGGACCAAGTAAAAAGAAAGCCGATTATGTTCCTTCAAAATTAGAACCTAGTGAGGCAGCTAGACAGGCTGCAGAAGCTGCTTTAGTTCGAGTCTCTAATCAAAGAAGAGACACTACGTTTAATACTTCACTGGCTGTAATTCAAGCTAAAGTCCGGAGAGAGTTGGAAGCTGAAAATAAAGAAACAACATCTTCATTGTTATCAAAACCAATCGAAACTGAATTGGAACTATCGTCTCACTTGGCTGTGAAAGGTATGTAGGTACATCTATGTAATGTTGCACACAAGAAAACTTTTTTTGAAAAAAAATTTTTGAACATTGGTACTATTGTCCCTATAGTATGAATTTTAACTCGAAACTTAACACGATCAATAGCTGCTGAGACATTTAGGTTCAAAATATAGTATTATTTTCTTCAAACGTCAGAAAACATGATATTTCACGACATTAAAGTTGGACTTTTTAGACGATTGTGCATTGCCATTAACAACGGAGGTGAAAGTACTTTTTCTGATGCTGTGAGCGGCATAGGAAGTAATATCCATAGCAACGTGTATTTTATTTAATACACTGGCCATGTGATATTAACACAATGCGTTTTTGGTGGTGAAATTCAAGATTTTTTTTCTTTATATTTTTTATAGCTAATCGACGTTTGTAGAAGAAATAGCATGTTTTATTCGGAGTAAAAGCCACTTATTGTGACTCGTCTGTAATTGCCAAACCTACAGATTCGTTACAAAAGTATCACTTTTACTCCTGATAAAACAATAGGCGTCTGAATTTAAGATGCTAGCGCCAAAGTGGAGAACTCGTGAACTAATTATAGGCCCTTTGTTTGTTTATGTGGCGAATACTTATATTAATTTTTTTCTGTTTATTATTATTTTTGGCGTTAAAAATATTAACATTAATAATATATGACCTAAAGGTTTGCAAGGTTTTGTTGTAAGTGATTTGCAAGATGTTAATGGCATTATTCAGCAAAATTCATATTTTTTTAGGTTATCTAGTTTTTCCCCTGAAAAGAACAGTTTCTTCGACATAAACGGTGTCTGGCTAGTTAAATATTAATAAACTTAAATATTTCTTTAAATTTATGTACAGTTGTAGTTTAAATCACTTTTTTTTCAGAAAACATGAGTGACATTTAGGTTAAGCATATTGCAATGTATGGAACATTTGGGAAGCACTAAAAATGTAAAAATTCTAAGTGTGTGTATGAAGGGGGATATGTTTTAAATGTAGGACATATTATTTTGTGTGGTACAACTCATATTCAATACCTACAAAACTTAATAAATGTGTATGCTCTATGTTTACAAACAAGTATCAGATCAAATACCAGTGTTGCGAGCAGGTCTCGTTTTTTCGTACTAGATGTCGTTATAAATTCGTAATAGATTTCAACTTTTCGTAATCACATACCTAGAGGAGAGTAGGAGAACGCCACGGGCGAAATTTTTTTTGAAGGTCATCTTGATTTTTTAAAGTATCTTCATATAACATATACTTACTAGCTGACTCAGCAAACGTTGTTTTGCCGTATAAATTATAAATTTTTGTCCAAAAAATAAAAATAAAATTTCTGGATAGGGCCACTTTTATCACCTAGGGGTATAAAAAATAGCCTACGACCTATTCTCAGACCTACCAAATATACACCAAAAATTTCATAAAAATCGGTCAAGCCATTTCGGAGGAGTTCGATAACAAACACTGTGACACGAGATTTTTATATATTAGATTACATCGAAATGAATGAATTGAATATATTTTAATGTTTATATAATGGCTCCACCTGTCATTGAATGACGAAAATTTTTATTACAATACTTAAGGATTTATTCGCGATACCGTTAACAAGTCATGACTTTTAAAAGTCTTTTACGATTTCGTTTCACTTTCAACACCGACTACTAGTTCTGCTGGTAGCATTCATTGGTATAAATATATAACGGCATAACAAAAAAAAAGTAGATGCTCGTTGCGGCGTAATAGGGAGCGTTTAATAGTAATAGATCTATTACAAAAGTAATAGTGCTCGCAACACTGTCAAATACACCATGAAATTAGTGGTACATTGAATATAACTGAAAAGATATTTATTAATTCTTTAAGTAAAATGAAATAGAAATATTCAGGGGTAAAACATAATAGTGCATGGTGCAATAGTATATATTACTTTTATATACTGAAATTACATATATTTACTTATTTCAAAAATTTCACTTGCAATCAGTATTGCCAGAGGGTCAAAAATTAATGTACTGATACCGAAACAAAAAATGTACTGATTTTAGGAAAAAAGTACTGATATTAAATCTTTTATTCGATATATAAGAATAGAAACTTGGCTCATATAATTTTCACTTGTTTGTGTATAGCAAAATGTGTTCGCATTATTCACTTGAACTATCATTCCGAAGAACAGTAGATATGTGCGCTATTTTCATTGCTCTATGCTCTACGATTAAAATGAAACCACTTACATTTTTAAAAATGTATTTCGAATAATAAAAAATATATTGGCATGGCTCTACAAAATTGTTAAAGTTTATATTTTTCATGACATTGGCAACACTGACAAACAGGTACATCTATTACAAGATTGGTAGAGTATGAGGTGGCCTAACAAGATTTGTAGAATATGAGGTTCGTTAATATACAGCTTTTAGGCGAGATGAAACGTCAGACTATCTTATTTCTTTGAACGTGCAGTAGCGGTGCAGTTATCTCACTCTAGAAGAACTGTCCGTACTGGCCCGAAATATGCTCTGAAGTGTACTATGATCTGTAGGGTTACATTCTACAACTTATTCTGATTACCACCATGCAGAACAGTGACTCAAATAATGGAATAATTACCCCCCCGACCTTAAAAGCGGGTAATTGTGAGCCCGTTCCAGTTACGAGTTCTTTGCTTAATTAACAGTTCACAAATTCTTACAATATTTTGAATAAGGCCCTGCATCTGGTGTGATTTCACACCAGCTGCTCATTGGCTAATGGCATTTTTTGGTGGGGATTGTGAGTTATTAGGCCACCTCATACTTTACCAATCTTGGTGTATGAAGCATGAAGAGAAATCTTCGTAATAAACAAATTTTAGCTAAACACTTTCCTCAATAGAGTGGAGTATTCATTTACTTACCAGAATATCTTTTTTTCAGTTTAATAACGCCAGCCGTTTGGCTAAAAACTGCTTTTTCTCAGTCAAGACTTTTAGTACAGTGCTTTTTAATAGATGGTGCCACCTACAGCAGCATCTGCATCATATAACCAACATAACCTTAAATTTTAAGTTTTTCAAGTTTATTCTCATTTTTAATGTCTGTATACGCATTTTTAGCTTACTGGCTGCAATTGTCATTTAAAAATTCACGTAAATAATTTTTCAATATTGTTGATTATTAAAAATAGACTGCTAATTACAAGTTAGATATCCAACTTACAAAAAGAGTCCTATCTTATTAGGACAAAGTATTTAGAACTTCATGAGCATTACACTGAATTAAATTTTAGTTGAAAATACCGGAACCAGGCAGAAATTTTAATAATAGCTTCAAAATACTCTTAAATCTTAGGAAACATATTTTTGAGGTTAGCTGTGATGTCACGTGCAGATGCCCTATAATAGCCACCCTGCCTACCCTTCGCCCCACTTCAGCTTTATCTTTCGTAGATAAAGTATGGTATTCAACTTGCGGTAATGGTAATAACTCACTTGTTGAATTAAATTAAACTTCATCTGTGTGAGTTATTCCCTACAAACATTACCGCTCGTTGAATAATATACTATTTTCTCATGTCACAAATGCCAATTATATGTCAAAACTTTGTTGTTCATTATTATAAAAGCACCATCTGTTGGTGATTTTTGCGAATAAGAATAAATTATGCTCAAATGGCACAAGTATTTGACAGCTGACTCCCACCAAAACTGTAGATTTTCACGGATTTTGGCGCGCGCTAGTTGCAAATTCGCTCAGTGCCTATACCAACCACGCACTGCTAATGATAACGATTACCCTGCCACTATAAAATGTATAAATTAACACAACAGTAAGCTGCCATATTGCTATAGTCTGGTATGGCGTATGTATGAGTTGGTAACACAACGTAAGATTTGATATGCGATGCGCATAAAGTTATCGCAGTGACAGAGGCGAATTATAAACGAAATTAAATTTAGAAAAGTAATAAAATTGTTACTCAGTAAAGCTTACTATTCAGTCGATGAATTCTTTCAGGACACATTTGATTGACTTTATTTGATTTTACTGTTTGTTTCTTTAGACTAAGTCCCTGTTTTATAAAAAAAATAAACGTTTGTTTTGTGTCATTATGTTTGTATTTTATACTAGGATGTTTTTATACATAGATTAAGGACTGGCTTTGTCAATAAAAATCTTTTGTATTTTTAGACAATAAAGCTTATTTAATTTGATTTACATAGAGATTAACTAGTTGCGTATGTTTTATTCTCTTAGTTTATATGATGAAGCGACCTTTGGACGCGCCAGCTTAGAGTTTACTCGACTATAGTATTGCTACCAGTGACGTCTCTTCCAATTTGTTTATATTGCTTATGGATCGCCTTGTTAGTTTATGCTTCTTGCAAATAGCTAGTAAGTGGCAACCATATAGTATTACCATTATCATGACCACAGCTTGCTAATAATTTGTTGTGCTCAACCAATTATAAATCGTAATGAAATGCGATAAATTTGAAAATTGTAGTAATGACGTAATGAATGTAGTTATAGTATGTCAATTGTAATGAAATCATTTTATGAATCTGCCTTTCCCCTCAGCATTTACAAAATCAAGTGGCAAGGGTGTGATGTAAGAGAAAAACTGCGCTAAAGTAACGCATGCGCAATTTGTATGTGCAGACCATGTATGTTTTGATCATGAACAAAACAGTGAGGTGGTAGGGCAATGCAAGCCAGGACACTCGCATAAGCTGCCATATGGTGGTAGTGGTGAAGGGATTGAGTACAAAAGTGTTAAAAATTAAAACCGCTGCCCAAGGAATCACTACTTCCATATCCGGATTTTCTATCCAAGTCACACAACGAAAAAATTTTGTATTTGGAAATAATTGTTTATGGAACTTTAATAATATAATATTTGAAATCCTCTACCCCAAAAACCTATAAAACGATACCCCACATCGGTAGTGGGGTGGGGGGGTGGATAAAGTAAAAAAATATTTTGAGGTTTCTGGTTCTTGTACACACACTAAATCACATTTTTTTTTCATCCCCTTTAATAATGGGGTGGGGGTGATAATGGGGGTGGCTAATGCCAAAATTTTTTCTGAGACCTTAGCTTCTCTTGTCTGTACTAAATATCAATTTTATGAACTCTTACCTGCTTGATTTACCTATTTACTCCAAATTTACCCCAATTTACCCCCCAACCCTTCGACGGAACAAGATGAAAATGTAATCTAGTTCTAGATCTCGTTAATGTACATATGTGTACCAAATTTCAAGTCAATATCTCAAACGGTTCCAGAGTAAACGTGCACACAAAAAAAGTTACAGACCAACAGACAGACCGACAGGCAGAATTTTTTTTCTCTCAAACTTGAAATCTCGACGTTTCATGACATTCTAAGCCTATTTGAACAATAAAAATTTTTTTAAATTTTTTTGTCGTTACTATACTCCGCTGGATGTGGAAGTAATAATATTAATGTTGAAATTTCAGAACTTATGTGGATTATTTTTATTTCAGAAAAGCCAAATCTAGAAAACAAATAAATTATCCTCTTGCTGTATTTTTGACTACTGACCATTCAGTTGGGGGGTAATACTTGCATAGTTTTTTCAAGGGAATTTCGTAACATAAGTATTTGCTAGTAACTATTTTTATGTCAGATTTACGGTAAATGAGATGTAAAGGCAAGTTCAGTTTTTGCTCCATTTTTGAAAAATGGCGGCGGACACCATACCCATTTTTGTTAGAAGAAAAATGTTGCTATTTTACAATCAATGCAACCTAAAAACATCTACTGACTGGCTTATATTCTCAAATGACTAAAAATCTCATTTCATCTCTTTTCCTTCTTTTGAGACCATCATGGTAATTGTTTAATAAAATTTTATTCCAGTCAAGTTACCTAACAAGGTTGTGCTAGTCTAAGCTAGTATTATGGAAGACAATTAAACGGCTGATTCTCCTAGATTTTGGCTCCATACTGTATCATGTCTAGATAAATATTCTAAAGAGTTCTACAAAAATTCATTAAATCTGTAAGGTGTACTTTTCCGGGAAATATGTGTCACTGGCTCTTGACTCATAAGAGTATGATGTACGAAGATAAACAAGTTCTTATTTATAAATGTCTTATCATTAAATATTAATTAAATTTACATATATTATATGCCAAAATAAATAGTATTTATTCCTTATTATATGGGTGTTTCTCATTATTCTAATGTGAAACAGTAGATCTTAGGTCGTCCTGACATCAAAACTAGGATCGGCTCTATAATATGATTATTTCCATGTTTAATATTACAATAGCTTGCAATTGTATTTGGTGAAATATGTAATATTCTGTCTGATAAAATGGCAGATAAGGGATTCTAAAACGTAGATGTGGATGTGTATATTGGTTGGTGTAACACTAGCATAAATGTATTCATATGACAGTTGCCAATCAGTAAGGGGAAAATATATTATCTAGTCTGGTTCATTCAACGTCTATTGATGTAACTGGTCCATATTTAAATTAGGTAAATTTATACGTGATGTGTGAACTCTTTTTTTATATTTAAAAATTCATTCTAAAAATACATTATGACCACATTACTACATGGTTCAGCAGTTAAAACCCATACAATATAAAAATTATCTCATAGTAAAATTCTCTATTGTGTTGAAAATTCATTATGTTCTAGAAATGTTCTATTAAACTTTACCATGTTACCATGTGAAGAATTGAGTAACTAAAAGCAATTGTAACGATATTTACAATGTTATTTATCACAATTACCGCAATTATTTATAACAATATAAAAAATTAGTAATGCTGTTAAATGTCAAGTTACGTGATAAAGTTAGTAGATATTTAAAATGAAAAGATTCATGTTTCGATAAATTATTCTAGTTGCAAGTTTTTGACTTTGACAAAACAAAAAACCAGCCACACTGGAGTGAAATCTAAGCTAATCTACTTTAGACAAGATCTAGACTAAACTGGTTTTAGCTTATACTTTAGACGTTAGAGGAGGACAGTAATAAATGTATGCGATCAGCACGTGCAACGGATATTGGCGTTTAAATTTGAAGGATGTAATTCTAAAATAAGTTTATCAAATCAACGTCTCTGTTATATGTGCTTCTTGACACTATTGACAGTTCAGCTAATCACTATCCTCCTTTTATGGTTAAGGTACAGTGAAGAATTAGAATATTAGTGATTACGAATAACAGTTTGTGCTAGTTCTGTTCCAAATAACAGCTGACAACTAAACCAACACTAGACTAATACTAATACTAAGTTAGTTTCTGAATACATGAAAAATTTATACTTGACATGGAAATTATCAAGATACTACGGAAGCGTATCGAGGCCATGGCAAAAAAAAGTTCAGATTTCAACTAAATAAGTCAAAACTTTTAGAATTCGAAAAATAACTGATTTTTTTATTATTGGAAATTATTTAATTCATAATTTTTATTTTCTGCATTCAATAATATTCTGATCACAGATTTCAGATATTAATTGTATGTGACGGAATAAATATATAAATTATTTAAAATATTTAATAATTCACGTCTATTATTATTTTTTACATCACAAAATTAAATTTTGTGGATAAATATATTAAAATTGATTTAATAAATAAGTTTATACTCCTGTTTTCTTCAATTATCTTTACTAGAACTAGAGAAGAAATTTCAATTCGGAACACCACACTGTTTTGTATAAACCCATTCTATCAACAAATCAACACAGACTACGTATGTCATCGGCAGATTACTTACGTCACCAATTTAAAACGATTTTCGCGCCACTCGTTTTAACTTTTGTTTTCTCAAAGAATTGATAATTATTTTCGCGGAAATCTGTATTGGAAAACTTGTTTATACATATTCTATATTATTCAATAAAAAAAAAAAAATAGGAAAATACCTCATTACAAAGTTTCAGACAATTTGGCAGAAAGCCATTTTTCCATTAAGTGCCTTAATTTTCAAAAACTGTACGTGTAATTTTTGTTGGAGATTTTAGATCTACCATTAGTTTTATTAATACAACCAAAAAAATACACAGAGTGCAAAGAATTTTTTTTTTTTTTAATTGAACATGCATATATTTGCAATGTTTGCATATTCAATTTCTTCATCTTATTCTGAATATAAACATCTAAGTACTTCTTATATGAATTGTTCAGCATATTGTAAACTATAAATAGAATACAAATGATGTATTGTTTTTATGATATTAATATTAAGGTAGGCTGTATACTATACTAAATTTATAGTTGCTCTACCTCTAGCAGTTGGTTATTACAAAAAGAGTCTGGTCTTCAAATAGCTCTCTCTATCTTCCTTAAAAAGGATTAGTTAAGTTCCATCATAACATGAATTTTGATTTATTTTTATGTATCCTGTGATAAACGAGAAACAGAATTCTTATTTTTATCACCTTGTCGTGTGTCAACGTAGGACATCGATACCATATCACTTTTAAACACCATGCATTGTAGGTTGTGTCTTTCTTTTCCTAATTTATCTGTTTTCTTTCTTGTGCTCTTTTATCTCAGGACCCATATATATATAAAACTACATTTGCCGAATCTGTATAGAATAAGTATACGAATGTTGTGCATATATCTGGGGTACTTAATAGTTAGCACACATAGCAATTTGCTAAGTTTAACTTATTCAACTTATTATGTTGAAATTTCAGCTTTTTTTTCACCGTGGCTCCAATAGGCTTCCTTAAGAAACAAAATAGTAAGACTACACAAATTTATCTTATTGAAGAAATATAAGACCAGCAAACAATGAATTCTAGATATTACTACTAACTTGATAAGCATAAAGCAATATTTGAAAAGGTTTAGGAGATACTGTATTTTTGATCCTTTATGGCAAGATACTACTGATGGTTTTATTAGTTTATCAGATTTATCTAAGATGACTATAAGCTATTTGACCCCTTATCAATATTTTCGAAGAATAGAATACACTTAAGAATAGAAGAATAGAATACACTTAGCTTTCTGTGACTGTTATGATATTATATAGGTTTTTATTGTTTTGAACCAGGTATTCACATTAACAATATATATTGGTCACTTATCTTTATATCAAGATTAATATCAACAATGCTCCACAGTTTTCGTTATTTTCCCTTATTCTTAGTCCTTTAGAAACAAGCAATAAAGTTTAGGATGATAACATTTTATTATTGTTTAAGGTTATCGTGGGCATGTTTGCCACGTTTCAGGAACATTGATGAACATCGCCCATTCCTACTTCAAACTGATCTTCTCAAATTTATATTGCACGAAATAGAAAAATCTGAAAAATGAGCTATCTAAATCAAATCTAACTCTGAAGTAACACACACACAACTTAAACGCACACCACGTATAAGTAAAGTAAAGTAAAGTATATCTTTATTAGCTCTGCTAAATAATACAATATAGTAAAAGATGGTACAAAATAGTACAAAAAGTAAAAATAAATAAGAACAGTACAATACAGTAGACAGCCTCCAAAGCCAAGGCTGTCCTGAAGTATTGGGTTATGCATTTGGAAAAATGCAGACATACGTCTAAACCCACCGGCATTGTCAGTGCCGACAGCCTTGCCAAAACTTTTCCCGTCAGCTCCTTGATGATATCAGCACGATGTTTGGCCTTCTTTACTTTTTGCCATCTAGTTTTCCCAGAGCCACCAACTGTTCTAAATAGGCTTCTTGCACAAAATATAATTCTAGCATTTTTAGAATCTTTACTTAATACAAAACACAGTGTGTAAAGGGTTTTTTCTTATTTTTTCTTTTAAAGACGGTATTCAATATTAAAGTTTGAATAAATCCGTTAGGCGTGCAAACAGCTTGTGACGTCATGCATCAGGAGACGCACAGCACTAGCATACATGACTGAAATTCCATTAATGGACGTTGCCCTTGTAATAGCTTGATAGTGGAATGAAATAGACCACAAAAATCTATCCATTCTCGAGAAAAAAAAAATTTCATCTAGGACAACAGTTTTTTATTTATGAATATTTTTGTGTCGCAGTATCATATGACATAGATCCGGTTGGTGTACGACGTAAATTATCCGATTGACCTTTGAAATAACCTTTTTCAGTCATGTTTAAAACAATTTAAACCCTTTTAAATATGGTAACTTAAATATACACTATAATTTAAAATAACAGACTGAATACAACTAAATAATTTTAGGAAATAATCGCAAACTGCATATGTCCGAATCATTGCACTAGTAGAGATATGGTGATGGATGACGTCAACTCCAATATGAGTGTTTTCTCCCGGATATTAGTTGGTGGTTTAAATACTTTTAAGTTAGAAATTATGAAAACAGATTTGATAATTGCTAATGTTTAGTAACACTATGTTAATATACTACACTATTGAGAAATGAATGGCTATACAAAGGGCTTCAACCAGCTCTCCTGACATTTATAATAATAATAATAATATATTTATTCATCTTTAAATATTGCACCATACAAATTATCAGACTTGTCAATAGAATATTGTTTGTATATATGTCAATTTCATCTCATGACATTATAATTGATTATCATAATTGGCTCTTTTATGGTTTTTTCTATGTATTAAAAATTGCCGAGACTGTACCAAAGCCTATTATATTTCTCCATATAAAGTAAAAACATTTCCAAGGTAAAATATTTAATCACTTTAATTAAATTCATTGAAGGGATTAACTTTTAATAACTAATCTTACATTAAATTAGCAATTTCTCCTGATAGTATAAACTATTATACAACAGTAAAATGTTCAATATCACAGCACACAGTTTTCAACTTAAAATCATCACGCTATAAGGTTAGAAACGTGATGCAGATGCGACTAATACCCAAGGAGGTTGAATAAATAAGGAGTCGACATAAGAAGCAGAATGTGGCAGCACATTCCTCGTTTTAGTATGATCGAAACGTCAACAAAACGCGACATGTATCTTGGTTTAATATTATTATAAAATAAATGTTTTTGATAGAAAATAGTGTTTTTCGCCTTAACATATGATTTCATGTCTGCCAAGTAGCTGTACAAATCAAAGTAGCATCGATAAGAAGAAATGTTTTGGAATCACTTTTCATAGGTTAAAACAGGTGTGTACTCAAAAGATATGTTGAAACTATTTTCTATTTATTTTAGATTATATTATGTTATATTTGCGTGAAATGTGAAACCGTCATCTCATTCATTACTCTACTGGCTTGATATATGGTAGTGTCAATGTGTAAAGTCAACTAACATGTATCTTCTCAAATGCTGTATAAACTTTTTTTTAAATCAGGACCTGGCGAGTCATTCATGACAGTTTGGTCACAAGCCACGCCTTCTGCGGCCGTTTCTCATTGTAGGATATAAGCTTTAAGGCTACTCCTTATTTATATTCTACCTCCATGCTAATACCGATGAATTTTTACTTTAAACAGTTTCACGTACTTTTTATTTATAAAAACCGCTTTTACTTTGCAGTTTTGGCAACTGCGGATGTATTAATTTTACAGAAACGCATATTTTTGTTGTGTTGGTGAAACCACGGGAATGGGGGATACTCACATTGTGGAACAGCTCCATCAAAAAGGAGACTCTCCCCCCTAATGGGGGACGAATGGTTACTTTATGTTCTATCTAAATGTTCCAACATTTTTTTTATCACTGGCATGCTGGCATAATAATTTTATCAGTACCCATTATTCTACGGAAATCTAAGTATGTATCAGCCACTGATAAAACTACATTTTTTGGAAGAGACTCACTAACAATAAAATCATCTTTTTGTCCCGCATATTTTTGTATTAAGTATGTGTAGTCACTCAGTATTTGATAAATTCAGTACCGAATTTACAAAATGTATCGTTTAAAATTTAGCCTTCTGAGAAGTAGAACCATAGACTCACTAATGACAAGATGTTACATGTTAATATCAAAAGAGTCTTTTAGGAACTTCTTAAAATATATAGTCACATTGTGGATACTGCAGTTTCCTTATGGAATGGTATTGATACAAGTGTTAAAATTGGTGGTTATCAAAAAGAAATAGTTATTGTTATGTATGGCTTAGTCCATAACACCACCTACCGGCCACATGGCTAAGCAAGGGTAGCTTCTGCCTGCAAACCACAGTCCCAATTAGCCCGTGAGCCAGATAACATTGTCTATGTGTATCGTCCAAGTAAATGTTTGTAAAGGTCTTGTGAAATGATGTAACAAATGTTTTATACAATGAAGTAGTCCAGGTTTTATAAAAATCGCGGCATCCTGAAAACCCTCGGTCACACCAGTTATTTCCCTCTTATTAATACATTTTTTTTCATTTGGCCATACAGCCAACCACAAAACGAACCTAAAGAATCTAAATACTGAATAATTTTTGCCTTTACCTTCATTACTCATTTAATTATGTACATCTTTTGCTCACAGGTGTTTATTTCAAATGTCCCTTAATTAGTGATGAAGTATTAACCAAAGAAGAATGGAAGGTGAAAATTAAGGAATTCCTCTTTAACACGCTAGAAGAGGAAAGAGGAATGACAGCCTGCTTAATCATATATTCCTGTAATTATAATAGATCGAAGGTTGGTATTATAAGTATAATTTGTTATCTACTTCATTTTATGGACAAATATTAGCTGTTAATAAATTCCAAAGATAACGAGGAATCAATATAAATATTATATAACTTTGACGAGGACAAAATACGAATAGGACAAAAAACAAGTCAATTATTTAAAAGATTCGACTGAAAGTCTTCCTTCCTTTTATTCTAAACTCTAGCTGAATAACCTGGCATTATTCGGACCCAGAAAGAAATATCATTCATCTCCTGGTTGAAATTTTTAGGAATTCGGTTATTTCTTGTTCTAGAAACAAAAAAGTTATTAAGAATTTATTCAATCACATGAGTGGAAAAAAAACGCTCCATAATATTGCACAATATTATTGCGTGTTTATGCTCTACATCGTGTACATTGCTCAAGTATTTAATAAAAATTGTGCATGTTTGAAATTTATTGGCAATGTCAAATTATATGTATGTGTGAGTATTGCACAGTATTCATTCTAGACAACTTGTAGCTTGTGTTATCATGACAAATAAGTCCGAATACTGCATTTATTTTAGAATTTTAAAAATTTACGACAATTCCAAGTTTGTGGACAAAAATATGGAAAAAATCTCATTCATATTTTAACATTGCAAGATAATCTTAATTCGATTTCATTAAACAACACTCTAAGGCACATAATTTTTACACCATTCTCTGCGCTGTTTTGTTTGTGAGAGAATTCCGTATACTTAATTGCAATTTTCTCGAAAACTGTTAATCCTAAAAAAAAGTTTCAAATAAAAAAGTTAGCTTCATCCTTTATCTTCAAACGTCCTTGATATACTTGGTATCTATTTTGAAAGATAAAAAAATTTCTCGCTTGTTATATTCACACACGTAAATTTTCAGTTTATAGACATAATATAAAAAATCATATTTTCTACGTTTATTAAAATTTGACCTTTATATTAACACATTTTATTAATGGATATGCAGTAATAACACGGTAAAAATTTGAGATTAATTTGTTGTCCCGTTTTTGAGATAGGAGTGAAACGAAAAAATAATTATTTCTATTATTTTACAGTTTTCTCACTTTTTTTACTATCTTTTGTCTCAACCAACCAAAATTCATTCAAATGAATCAGGCAAAAGAGTCATAATTTTGTATTTAATCAAAGGAAAAGCTTCTAAATACTTTGGTTAAGGTGATTTTAGTTTACATCTAAAAAAAAAATGGCCGCTGATCTAGTTGACCAATAAGTGCTGTAACAGCGGAGACTGCAGTAAAGGGACTACGTGAGAGCATATCCAGAGAACTTATACCACAGAGAAGCAACAGCAAGACTTCCCGCATTAACTGTTTTCGTATGAGTGTGTGCGAGATAGGTTGTGTAGTTTTCATACTATATTATTATTTATTTATTTGTTTATTTATTTATTTAGATGCAACCACCCAACAGATAACCAATTAAGTGGGAATGTTACACTAGAAAGTACTAACAGTATAAATATTATATGTACTAAATACACAGTACGTCACAGACGAAACAAAATACAAATATTATACTAAGAGAAGCTGACTTAAAATATATATATATATACACACATATACATATCACATTATGCTAAAAACATGTAAACGATAATACAAGGAATGGGATTATACGGATAGTAATCTTTTAATTGAGGCAGGACTGCAATTAAATATATCAAGCTCATTTTGCAGCGAATTATAATTTTTACACATAAAATGTATTGGTGAAAGTTTTAGTAAATTGGTTGAGAGGTAGCAAGATAAAATGTTTCACGATTTCTGCTTTCTATACGAGGTACACAAAGACACAGTTGCTTCAAAATAGACGTGCAATCAACAACATTGTAAATAATTTTATGTAGGAAAATTATAGTGCGCTATTCTCCTATTTTCTAGACTCGACATATCAAATCTTTCTAACATTAGGTTTTGTGAATAACCAATTGTGGGATATAATCACCATCTTCAATAAAACACAAATACTTAACAAAACAACGCTGAATGTTTTCAATACTTTTTATATAGGTAGTATTATTATTATTAATTATATCTAATATGTGGTATAGTAACATATTATACTGAATTGCTTTCAGAGTACATCAAACTTTAAAGTTCTCTCAGTGTAAGAGGTTGTGTTTCACTCATATTCAATGACATTAGAACCAGGCCAAAAAATATCGAAGGAACCGCCGATATTGTCGCTTCTCTGTGGCGTAAATTCTCTGGCAAATAGAGACAATATTTTCATTGTTGCTTAACTGAATTTAAACTAAAACGAAACTATATATTCTTTTGTGATTTGGGAATTTTTTAAGAATTATATTCAGACATCCCCGTTTTAAGTTGATATATTATTTGCAATTATGAATATTTTTGCCTACTTTTGACACTATGTTTCAGCCAGAACAACATTCAAATGAATCAGGCAAAGATATTAGTCTAAGAGCCAGTGGCCGGCAGACTCGCGGTATTTTAACAAACTCTATATTTTCTTCATTTACTCTCCTATACCTGCCATAGATGAAATGGGGACGGTACCCATAGAGTCACTCAGGTACTAAAGGTGTAAAAATTTGACGGAGTTCAACTTTATAGTAACAAGGCTCCCGCTTTAATACTTTGAAATATTATATTATTATTATTGAAAAATAATAATGGCAGTCAGCTCTGACGGTTCCGAGATCATGGCAGACATTTTTTAATGTTCCAAAAAAAAAATAAAAAATATATGTTGAAATTTAATTAATATTGTTAATAATAATATTCTAAGCCTACATTTCGAACGACAGACATTTTCTGCGGTTCTAACATCCCGGCAGACAATGCAACGTCACCTCTGGTGCCAACATAAGCATATGTATTGGTATCATAATCACTGCAGCACCCAATCTGAATAAAATTTAAAATACTTAAATTTAGAATACTTAAAACTACATAACTGAGAAAAAAAATACCCCAAATAAAATTAATTTAAATCAGATTTAAATGGCGAAAATTACGTAGCAATCCTGACACGTTTGACGACGCCGATACATATATCGCTGTTGATGACGGTGTCGTCACATTTTCAAATTTTGGTACATTATGGGAAAACTAGAGTAATTTTGGGACTAAGAACGTGCATTTTAGATTACAATAACATTTTTATTTTCATAAATAACGTATTTTTTTATTATTTTTTTTTTTTTAATACTAGGACAGGTTTTTTTTTACATATATATCTACTGCTGTTAGATGAATAATAGGGACAATAATAGGTCTATTATAAGAACATTATAATTAATAATTTTTTTTTTATTGGTCATTAGTGCATGGTAAAATATTTTTTAAACAGATTAAGTAAAATTGTTTTAAAAAGTTAATTTTATTGTTAACGAAAGCTATTATTATCTATTATACTTCGATATCATCATCATCAGAATCATGTTCTATTACTTCATTTTGATCTTCCGACAAATTGTTTTCTGTAAAAATTTATTTTAAATATATGAATTGAGTCAAGCATAAATTATTGAAATAATTAATAAAAAATAGATTTATTTTAAATAAAATTACCTGGAAGTTTCTCAACCAAATCTCTCACAGGACTTGGAATTTGATCTCCATCAAACAATTTAAAAACATTGAGCTTTCTTGCTCTTTCCAACCATGTACCAGTGGGCTTAATGAGGTAGGATCTTTTTGAAAAGCATTTTTCCAAATAATTGAGATGTAATGCGCTCGTAAAAATTGTTGACGAAGTTCACTTTTACAAGGTGGTACAGAGCTTCCATCAAAGTTACGTACTTTTTTATTAAATTTTTCATTAATATCTTTAGCCTTGTAGCAACTAATAAAAAGCTGGAGCCTCTCATCTTTTTGGTGTTGTACATTTCACAAGTGAAGCTTTGAATCACGTTAAAAAGTTCTTCCAACAAATCCTCTGTTAAATCAACGTCACCCATAGCTGCAAATTTTGATATTCAATATTATTTTAATAACGTAGAGTGTCTTTTTTTCCCTGTATTAAAAAAGCAGGATTATAATCGCACACGGTAAGAGAATGGAAACCTTTTACTAAGCAACTCACCAAGCTGCTCATAAATTTTTGTAATGTCAATATACCGTTATTTCCTGTTCCTGCGAGCATCCAGTAATAAAAATGACGTCACATTTTAGGAGTGACGTGCACCGCTTCTTATATTGGAATTACTATATACTACTACTAATGAAAGAAAAAGAAAAAGATCTTGAACTGGAGTGAGTATAATACCAATACATATGCGTATGCTGGCACCAAAGGTGGCGTTGCATTGTCTGCCGGGATGTTAGAACCGCAGAAAATGTCTGCCGTTCGAAATATAGGCTTAGAATATTATTATTAACAGTATATATAAATTTCAACTTTGTTAAAATAACATAAATTTTTTTTTTTTTGGAACATTAAAAAATAGCTCCCATGACCTCGGAACCGTCATAGCTCTCTGCCATTATTATTTTTCAATAACAATAATATAATATTTGAAAATATTAAAGCGGCAGACTTGTTACTATAACGTTGAACTCCGTCAAATTTTTACACCTTTAGTACCTGACTATGAGTGCCACCGATCAGACTAAAGAGTCCACATTTCATTTATGGCAGGTATAGGAGAGTAAATGAAGAAAATATAGAGTTTGTTAGAATACTGTAAGTCTGCCGGCCACTGGCTCTCAGACTATATACATGATAATTTCACGTGATATTGAATCATTTAAAATTTTTTCTAGGTGGCTGAGTGTGTTAATGTGCTATGCAGATATTTAGATAATATCTTAGCAAATCCTGATGAAACCAAATTCCATAAAATTAGATGTTCTAATGCTACATTTATTGATAAAGTAGTTCCTATATTGGGAGCTGTAGATTTATTGTATGCGGCGGGTTTTCGCCAACAGAAAGTAGAAATTAATGGTGTCGAAGAAGACTTCTGGGTATGGTCAATAGACAATATTGGCGGAAATATGGAAACTTTGCAGGTATGTATTGAAATGTCTTTTAAAATTCTTTTATTTAATATAAAATTTTCAGTAACAAATTGAGTCCGAATTTGAATAAGTAGAAAAATCATCATTCTAAAGTCTAAAAATAGTGTTTAACATTTTATTGCCATTTTGAATGTTAAATTATCCTATGCAGTGACTGACTAGATGACTGGGTGTAGTACCATTTGACTTCATTTTAGGGATTGCTTAAAATGGATAGTTTGTAAAACTAAACCTGATAAATTGTAAAATTTGAAAGTAATAAGGTTTTGTAAGCAAAAGCAAAATTGAAAATAAGTACATATATGTATAGGAAAATAGGAAAAAGGTTGTACTTATGTAAAAAATATCCCAACTAGCATCAAAGTAACAGTAACTGAGATAGTAACTTTGAATGAGTAACCATTACGAATCCGTCACTAAGTTTTCGACTTTGATGTATAAATAATTTCATTTGACATATCCATAGTCGCTGCCTCGTAGTTTTTACCACTAGTGGTTACTTTACAGTTATGTGACTTCTACGTAGCTTTCTCGGTGCATGGAGAGACCTTCATTACCAGTGAAACGACTTTCGAAGTTGCAATCAATCACTTTCAAGTATCTTTGATAGTTGCCCCGGCGTTCGTGGAACCTTCACTATGTGTTTAAAGTCGTGGAACTTGTAAGTAACATTTATTAGTGTTAATTACATTATCGCTACCTGCGAAACTGAACCGTGCAAGGCTACTACGAAGTGTGTATCACTTCTTAAATTCACCATTATGTAAATTTCACTATCTAGTTCCCAATGATGACCATAAATAGGAAAGGAGATAATGAGAGAAATATATTTCATGTTCCACGCCTGCGCGAGTTAGATTGCACATTTTGTGTTCGTGATTCTGATGATCTAAAATCCATAACCTATATAGTTGTCTTGTGACCTTTATCTGTTCCATATTTGGGTTGTTTACCATTTTAAAGTAATAACATACTTTTTTGCACAGAATTTCATAATACATTTACCTTTTTTGTTCATCACAACACAGTGAGGAAAACAATTGTTTTTGTTTACATGTTAATGTTTTTCAAAAAATAATAAATGTTCTACATATGTAAGAGTTCAAAGATGCTTCATAATATCAATTAATGTTCTAAAATGACTGGTAAGAGTAAAAGATATTATTTGCAGTGCCTCAGTGCAGCACATATCATTCAAAGACTGTGTCGTGTCAATGCACAGTTTTCCCAAAGACAAAAAAACTTGGCAGTAAGTGGATAATAGTTTTAAATAAAAGCTTTTAAAAATTGGAAAACCGCCTGGCAAATGTAGGTATGTGTGTGTAGCCAACATTTTCTAGAGGACAATTTTTTCACAAGTAAGTTATTTATACTTTTATCTGCATTTACAGATAATGCGTTAGGCTAAGTTTCAAAGTACCTATAATAATGATCTCTTGAATTGGAATTTGTTTCACTTAACATAATTTGCTAGATGGTTTTCCAATTTTTAAAGCTAGTGTCCACTTATTGCGAAGTTTTCTATCTTTTGGAAAGCTGTGCATTGACATGGCTTCTAAACTATATACACTGAGGTACTAAACACTTAATTACTTACTTAATTGATGTTATGAAGTAACTTTGCACTCTTATATTATGTTGAACTTTTATTGTTTTTTGAGAAACATTAACAGGTAAAGAAATACAACAGTACTGAAATAAAACAATTTAAAAAAATGCATTTACTCAAATTTCTCTTCTTTTTCACAATATACATGTAGCATATGGTTAAAATAATTCCTAGTTTGCTTATAATATCCCGATTGGCCTGCAACTGCACATGGATTTCCATTTATCAACATCACTTTCTAAATTCTTTCTAACTTCATGGGGAGCAAACAAAGGGCAAAGTCTTCGACTTGGCAGAGAATTACATATCCAGCTTTAAATACCGCTTCACATTCCTTAATGGGTCTACTTCTGCATCCAATATAAGTAAAAATATCACAATTCTAATTCTACCTTTGGCATATTTGAAAACATTTCTCAAAAGTAAGGAAATTAATAAAATAACAGACGTAACGGCATAACAACTACAATGTTTTCCTCAATATTTCCGACATATAGAAATTGACTGGTGCTATGTGTTGACCTTGATTTTCTCTTAGAAACAAAAGTTAAAGTTGGAGGTGCGTTCAGTATAGACGTCGGACATATGGCATCGCACCACGGCACGACGTTCAGAATCAATGTTGCGAAAAATGTAACTATGAAGTGGCAGAGGGAACTTTGCTGCAACTTTAAAGTGACGCTACAGTCCCATTCAGTACTTTGTAATTAATATAACTTTAAAGTTATATATTTCAGTTCCCGTCACTATCTCAAGTAGCAATTACTTTCAAGTCGCATTTCTTAATAAAAACGACTTCAAAGTGATTCTTTCTGAAATACGCCATCTTGATGGCTAAAACTTATGACGCCATTATTACAAGATGTGATCCATAGCTTCACAAATGACTTAAAAAGTTAATTTATCACTATTTCTGCACCAAATATAATAAATTAATGGATAAAAGTTAGTTTCAAGTTTAAAAGAACAATAAAAAATAGCTTTCAGCATCTAGGTTGACATATTCTCGCATGATGTTAAATATTTTAAAGACGATATTTTAATTAAAAACTGCAAATTATAAAGATGCGTGTCAGATCAGACGTTTTATCGTTATGTTTGACAATAAACTTGCATTCGTTTTAATTTTGACGCTGAGACCATTGGGGAATTGCACAAGTTTGGCTTTCTAATATTATACTCTTCTACTATTCTATTAAGTTTCTGAGTTAAGGAAATGGATAACAAGAATCATGTAGGAATGAAACACAGTTCCAGGAACGTGGCCGGAACGTTGCGGTTACCAAAAAATATTCCCTATTTTGGCCGTAAGTGCATAATGGGAACGTTCCTGTTATACACTTGTGACTAGTTACAGAACAATTTAAAGTACTTATAAAAGTCATTGTCACGTTCCAGCAACTAATTGTGCTAGTTGGGATAAAAACTAATAAGATAAGTCAGATAAGTTATTGAAGATTTAAATATAAATTAATTTCTTTACATGAATTTGATGGGGTATATAAATTTTTAACATTTTTGTTGAACTTTGGTAATAAAATCCGATATTACAAACATTTTAATTATGAAATGGCTATATTTATTTAATCTGTTAGCGCTAAAGTTTCATTGATAGTTATATAGGGTAATGTCTCGCAATTATTAAAAATTGATGAATCTTGCAGCTTATGCGCCTTTTACCACTGTCTATAAACTTTACTATGTGTTATGAAAGTACCATGCAATAATCCCATTCCCGATAGTTTTTTTTCTTTTAAACGACTTTAGTGTACACCCAATTTTATTGTAACGAAGCAAATTCTTAGGCCAAATAAGTTGCTCTGTTTTACATATTATAAATATATTATTTTTGTATTACTTGTTAAAATCCAACCGGCTATGAAAACAATTTATTTCCGTGTAAAATACACCTTGACGCTAGGCCCCACCGTAGCACACCGTCAAGAGACCATACTAACAAGCTCTCTGTGGAATTTTGACAGTCGATCCGTACCAGCACCAGTGAGTGGACGTGCCCTCTCCCGTAACCAACCAGCAGACATAAGTTACAATTTTTCAATCATTTTATTCTTGCGAAACTGTACTAAGTCGTGCCTACATCACTCGCTATTCACGTGCATCTCCCCCACTTTTCGCCGAGAGAAGGGATATGGGCTACCTATTGAGATAGGAACCGGCAGTTGAGTTCCACACGAGCTCCGCTAGCAGTCAGACGTACCAAGACTCCGAACCGAGTAAGTGTGACAAGACCGAAACCGAAATCATTAGTATACCGAAAATACTGCAAAGTCACCAGTGCGCAGAAGGAACAGAGTTCCCTTACTCTGCTTTGATACTTTTGTTCTAGAGACTTGGCTAATATCAGAAACTCTAAAGCTGAAAAGAGGTATGATTAGTCAAACGGCATTCTGCAGCTCCTGGCCTGAAAATAGGTGAGAGAATAACACGGCTTACGTCCTGATTTCTCTGACTCAACATGAACCCCGGACATCCCAGGAATGCTTTCTCTGTGTCCACAGGGTAGGCACATTAGTACATACTGCGCATACCCTGCGAACACCAGAGCTAGCCACAGGAACGATGTTGTTGGCACCTTGGTGTGAGCTCGTATACTCTGGACTTGGAATTTGGAGAGCGTCCTGATTTCTCCGACTGTGACCACAACGTAAGCGTATTAACATATACTACGCATACCTTGAGCACACAAGAGTTACCAGAAAAACAATCAGCGGCAAAGTGAACACAAATAGTGGGATAGATGTTAAATGGTAGTCCTGATTTCTCCGACTCAACATGAACCACGGAGATCCTAGAAACCTTTACTTTATGCTCACAACGTACCCGTATTAACACATACTACGGATACCCTGAGAACACTTAAAACAGTAAAATCGTAAATAAACACAAAGAAAAATACAAGTTCTTAATATCAGCCGAGCCGCTACTTATTATTATTATTGCATTATCCTTACTTTAACTTTCGGTTGCTCCTGACACGTCCGGCTGGTTTCGATGCGGCAAACAGACTAATTCCTTGTCTGGAGGTGTGGACGGACTCTAGAACAAAAGTATCAAAGCTAAAGTAGGGGAACTCTGTTCCTTCTGTGCACTGGTGATGATGTAGGCTGGTATTTTGTGGTATTTTCGGTATACGAATGATTTCGATTTCAGTCTTGTCACATTTACTCGGTTCGGAATCCTGTCTTAGCACGTCTGACTGTTAGCGGAGCTCGTGTGGAACTCAGCTGCCAGTTCCTATTTCAATAGGTAGCTAGCCCGTATTCCTTCTCTGGGCGAAAAGTGGGGGAGATGTTCTTGAATAGCGAGTGACGTAGGCCCCGACTTAGTACAGTTTTGCAAGATAAAATTATTGAAAAATTGTAACTTACGTCTGCTGGCTGGTTACGGGAGAGGGCACGTCCACTCACTGGTGCTGGTACGGATCGACTGTCAATATTCCTCAGAGAGTGCAAGTTAGTATGGTCTCTTGACTGTGTGCTATGGTGGGGGTCTAGCATCGAGGTGTATTTTACGCGGAAATAAATTGTTTTCACAGCCGGTTGGATAACAAGTACAGTCGAACCTCCATAACTCTAAATCCTCTATATGTCGAAGCCATTCAAAGCAATAAATATCTATTATGCTTACTAAAAAGTTCCCATAACTCAAAGTTTCTCTAAAGTCTCTTTACTCGAGCTCATTTTCAATCCCCTTGGGGATTCGAGTTATGGAGGTTCAACTGTAATACAAAAATAAAATATTTATAATATTTATTTATTTATTTATTTATTTATTTTGTTACAATATCCAACAGACCAATGTCCAATTACAGGATAAGGGTAGATACATGCATAAATGTATAACTACAAGAACAATGATATAAAAAACAAGTAAATACATTAATATGTCAAACAGAGCAACTTATTTGGACCTAAGAATTTGCTTCGTTACATTATTATAAGTTTTTATACAGAAAGAGCTTTGTGATTTTTTAAAAGCCTTCAGATCTTGTAAATAAATCACAAAAACAGGAAAAGTTTTTATATTTGTGATGCCATTGCAATTAGAGGTTTGATATATTATTAAATTCAGTTTTTATCTAGTTTTTAAGGGAGACTTTAAAAACCGAAGAAAGAGTAGAGTTGGAAATTGATAGGAACATCCAAGTGCTGTCCCCAGCTCAAGCAGCCGTGAGAATTGAATTACCACAAGATTTTTATGCCATATCTGCTGAGGAATTGAAGAAAGAGAAGCAACTAAGGTTATTTAATATACTTATTAGGGAGTTTTTAAGCCTCTTATTTTACGTGCCTTTATTAACATTTCCGTTATTGTGAGCATGTGCGTTGTGATGTTCCGTAAATAAAGGATTGTCAAAGAAAAAGAGATTTTAAAGCCTTTGTATGACGCACGTTCTTAACTTGCACCAACGTTAACAAATTTAACCTCATTTTTGACATAGTAAGTGTTCTGTGCTTTTGACCTAAGTTGTAGCTTTACGTTTTGGTTTCTTTTTTGATTAAATTGTCGATTTTTGTGGCTTTTGACTGGTTTTTAATTGTTTATATTAAAGCAGTACTCACAAAAAGTAAGGTTAGTTCAGTTAGTTGCGTTCAAAAAAGATTACTAATTGGCTGTCCGCTATGATGCCGATTGTATACTAATCTCTGTAGTTTTATATAATGTTTTTGCATTTATAAAAGAAAATTAAAGCGCAAAAAATGCTAATTAAGGATAAATAAAATAATTTTATGCAATTCTTCTTTTTCTGTTGCTTTACTTCTCACATATATCCTCAAAAAATATGAGCCGACAACGTTGTCTGAAACTTTATACGTAAATAACCGAACGTTGTTGGGCCGCAATTAACATAGCACGCTATCGCTTAATAACGGAATCGGTTATTTTGTTGTAACTGCGCATGAGCACAATAACGTTAACGTTGATATGAACGTTAAATAAGAGGCTTAAAAACTCCCTATTAATTATTAGAAATCTCCCAATACACTAAAGCATTTTTGTGCCAGTAGCTTAGGGTGTAGGAATAAAGTGTTCAATATTCAAAAGAGATTTGCATAATAAAAAGTTTAAAATGTTAGAAAAAATAATTGCTCGATTTTAATTAGAGCTTGCAGGGTAACTATATTAAATGATCAACAATCTTTGCACGATATATTAGCACTTCTGTATGGTACGCTTTAGAAAAATGCAACATGAGATTATTTTATATCAATAGTTTCATTTAAAAAAATTTATTCATAATTTTTTAAGAAATTCATTTCTTCATCTGCCGTCCATCCACAGCTGCAATATATAGGATTTCTAATTTATTTTAATATTTCGGATTAAAATTTTATTGTTATTTTTAAAAAGAGTTCTGTTTTATTTTTTATACATTTTTATAAGATTTGCTAATTTTTTTATATATTTTGTAATCATTAAACCAAGAATAAGAATTAATAGGAAAATTGTTTATGGAGCATATATTAATTATTATTAATATAATTCATTAAATGTATTCACCATTTATTTCTTTAAATAACACCTGCTATTTTTTTATCAACAACCAGATCTGAGAAAGAATAAAAAAAATACAAATTTTTACCCATACCATTACTATGAAAAATCATAAATTCTTTTTTACTTGGAAATAATTTTATTCAACTAAATTACGTAACTAATCAAATATTTTTGAAATAGACCTGCTCGAAAGAAATAAAAAATCTCAATACAATAAATTTTTCTTATAAGTAACCAACTTTATGGCGGACACTGTATAAGATTATCTAAATAATAATTTTGCATTTCGGAAGATACTTTTATTTTTATTTAATTTCATTAAATTATAAAATACTTTTTTAAGAGTATCCGTCGAAACTAAATTGTTGCCAAGAATAAATTGTTTTATAAATAAATCTGCATCACTGCTATAAAAACTAATAATAAAGCTTTTATAAAACTAGAATGCATATTTTATAATTGTTTTATAACTATTTCTAAATACTGCTATGAATCAACTATAAAATATATTTAGCTTAAACGAAAAAGTTTTGTTATATAAACATTCCGAAGCAAGTTTATTCTCTACTTTTAAAACTGTTTTATTAATTAGTCTTAAAAATATCTATATAACAATGTAATGAAAAAGACTTGTTTCTACAGTAAATTTGTGTTTCTCATAAGTATTAAATCACAGTGTCTTCAGAAGCTCTAATAAATTGGATATATAGCACTTCATCTAATAGTAATATTCTTGTGCTACTTGGGAAGCAACTGTGGTACAAATAACATAAATAGAGTATTATCTTTTTATCACGTGGAACATTGAAATCTTTCTAAACAGGTCAAACCTATAATTGATTGACAGATTTTGTTAACAGCTTTATAAGTTCTGTGCTTACAATTTGCTCATTTACATGACATAAAGATACATGTACAGGGTGTAATTAGTTTCATGTCATTAAAAAAAACTAGTAATGGGGACCGACTAGACGAACAAAAAACCTTTATGACTTTTCCCCCTAGGGGCACTTTGAAAAAAACTGACCTACGTCAACAATTTGAATATTAGGGTAGGAAACATTCGAGAACCACTGCCTTTCTGGGTCAATGGACGTGTAGTAGTTCCCAATTATACAATAACAGAAAACAATTATGTGTATTTTAAGTTAGGAAAAGATCTGATTTATTTACCGCATTGCCGATCAGGTATCGAATACTAAAATATTTGGTAAATTTAGAACTTACCAATAAATTTGTTGACTTACATAAATTATTCGAAATGGCTTCCGTCTGCATCAATACACTTTTCGGCACATACGCACCCCGTTCAACACATTTGGTAAATTAGGATCATTTTTTATGGTTCCTATGCACATTAAAATACCACACTAAACTATTAACTAATGTTGTCAATAAAGAAAATAAAAATAAAAACTTGGTCCAAAATCCACAACAAACACAAAAAGAAAGAACAAGTAGACTCTGTACGTAATCAGGAACTTAACAAGTTGAACGGTAAGTCAATAAAATAAATCTTAACTGTAAATACGTGGTCCAAAATTCAAAAGAACAAAGTAACATACAAAACAAGTACGGCTTCCACGTGCGTACTTAACGAAACTAAAATACCGCACCACTAAAGACCTTACCTTAACTAATTTTAAAAAGCCATAAAAAAGTATGACTATCAACTCGTGTCCTCGTCGACGCGCGGCCTCTAACAAAGGAACGCGGCAGAGCCGTATTAGCGTATCTGATGGTTAGAGGCGCCGACATACACGAATATAAAAGCCTATCCTAACATTTCAGCAGTTCTCAAACAATTTTACTGAAAATGTTCGAAATTTTTGTTTATTTATTTTTTTTTTTCTAAAACTATGGGTTTTTGACCCCACGTTATATAAGGTTTTTTTGTTCGTTTAGTCGTTCCCCACCACCAGTTTTTTTTAATGACATGAAACTGTATAAATACTGATGATAATTGTCTGGCCTAGGGGAGCCCTTGTGTCTCGGTTTTTTGCCAAGGCGAGGAAAAATGCGCCAGAAACTTAGATCTGAACGTGACGAACTCTGATTTTAGTGTTGAATGCTTTGATATTTTCCATTTGAACATCCAATCATTAAGAAATAAGGTAGACCAGCTTTCATTTCTTATTAACAAAATGAAATATGAAATAGTTTGTCTTAGTGAAACTTGGCTAACGAAACCAGAAATTGAAACCATAAAAATAGATAATTATAAGTTGATAAATTCCTTTTGCAGGTCTGTAAAGAGCCATGGTGGTGTCGCCATATTTGCTAGGGATGATGTGGAAGTCTGCTGTAAACATAGATGGCTACTGTAAGGAATTAGACGCGGAATTTTCTGCAATAAAAATTGAGGACATTGTGGTGGTTGTTCTGTACAGGTCCGGTCTGGGCAATTATGATACTTTTCTATTGTATTTTGAGAAATTGTTAAAAGATTTTGCTAAGTTTAAGATGACAGTTGTAGGTGATTTTAATGTCGAATTTTCGAAGAAAGGCAAAGAACAAAATTCACTTATTAGTTTACTAACTGCTTATAATTTTCAATATTTAATTAGAGAACCAACCCGAATAAGCAGCAATTCGGTAACTTGCATTGATAATATTTGTGCAAATTTCGAAGGGGTAGCTGGGGCGGCCGTGATTAGAGAGGATATTTCAGACCACTATGGACAATCCGTTCGAGTTATGAGCAAAATACAACGCCAAAATAGTCAGATATTTATTAGACCATTATCCCAACTAGGTCAATCTGAATTTAGATTTCTATTAAACAAAAAAGACTGGCTAAATAAATTCTTGAACACTTCTGACCCCGAGTATATGGCCGAAATTCTCTGTGAAACAATCCGTTCGAGTTATGAGCAAAATACAACGCCAAAATAGTCAGATATTTATTAGACCATTATCCCAACTAGGTCAATCTGAATTTAGATTTCTATTAAACAAAAAAGACTGGCTAAATAAATTCTTGAACACTTCTGACCCCGAGTATATGGCCGAAATTCTCTGTGAAACTTTACGCCATGCGGCAGTCACTGCTTTTCCCCAAAAAAAGTTTGAAAAGAAAAAACAAAAATCTTGGTTTAATGATGAATTGAGAAGTATGCGAAAAAATCTCAATGAAATGAGACGTAACTTGGACATGTCGGACGAAATAGCCGCTAGAACGGAATATACTCAGAGTAAATATTTGTATAGAAAAAAAATCAAAGAATATAAAGCAAAAGTACATGACGACACAATTAAAACGGCAAGTAATGTTAACAAAGCTGCTTGGAAAATTATAAACGGATATTCAAATAAAAACATAAATAAATTGACTACACCTAAATCTCCTGAGGAATTTAACGATTTTTGTACTACAATGGTAGACAAGTTAGTTCAACAGATTCCACAAAGCAATATTAACCCTATCGGCATTGTAAAAAATACAGTTGCGGACTCGCTGTTCATGTATCCGTGTACGGCAGGGGAAATATCTCATATTATTAGCAAACTAAAGAACTCTTCTAGTTCAGACGCCTATAATGTTAGCGCAAATATAATCAAAATAGCCGTAGATATTCTAGCAGAGCCTATTGCTTATCTGGCAAATGCCTGCTTAGACAAGGGAATATTTCCCCACGCCCTAAAAATCGGGAGAGTAATCCCAATATTAAAAAAAGGAGATCCAACGCTCTGTGACAATTATAGATTTATAACAATCACTCCCATTGTTTCTAAAATTATCGAAATTATTTTTAAATCAAGAATGACACAGTTCTTAGAGACAAATAATATATTACATGTGAGACAGTATGGCTTTCGGTCATCAAGGTCGACGGGTCAGGTTATCACAGACATAACACACTCCATACTCAAAGACCTGGATAATGGTATTGGCACAATGGCTGTCATGTGCGACTTGTCAAAAGCCTTCGACAGTGTGTCCCACGACATCTTGATTGGTAAATTGGACAGGTACGGAATCAGGGGCAAACCACTTAAATGCATAAAATCTTTCTTGCTAGATAGACTACAATTTGTCGACACAGACAAAGGAACTTCAACCACGAAAGTGGTTCGGCATGGGGTGCCCCAGGGTTCTGTACTTGGGCCACTACTTTTTATCATCTACATGAACGATCTGCCAGACTCCCTTCAGAAGAGCGAGGCCTTCCTCTATGCAGATGATACTACTCTACTGTGTAGGGGTGGGAGAGGCGTAGATCTGGAAGGGATGTCTGGGGATGCACTGTCGGAGGCAGAGAACTGATTCAATGCTAACCGGCTTGCTTTGAATCATAGCAAAACTAATAAAATGACGTGGGTCGGTAGAAGGGAAGTCAACTCTACGGAAAATGTTAATGTTAAACTTCTTGGCTTTCATTTAGACTCCAAACTAAATTGGCACAATCATGTTTTTACAATTATTACTAAATTATCTAGAGCCCGGTTTGTATTAGGGCGTTTAAGGGAGATTGTATCCATGGAGATATTAAAGAAAGCCTACTTCGGGATTGCCCACTGTCACCTGGCTTACGGTGTCTTAGTTTGGGGAGCTAGCGTGGCCGCTACCGATGTTTTAATTGCTCAAAAGAAATTAATTAGGACAATGTGTGGAACAGCGATTGACCAACATGCTCGTCCTTTATTTAAAAGTTTGAAAATCTTAACAGTACCTTGTACATATATTTTAGAATCTATTTTGTGGGTTCATAAAAATAAAGATCTTTTTGTAAGGGGCTCTGATATGCATGAACATAATACTAGGGGTAAAAATCAGTTGAGGTTGCCCGGGGTGAATCTGTGCCGAACAGCCACCGGGGGGGGAATCACTACCAGTAAAACTATACAATAAAATTCCCATGGAATGGAAGAGACTCAGCAAAGGGGCCTTAAAAGGAAAAACCAGAGACTCCCTCATCACCCATAGCTTTTATGCGATCAAGGAATTTCTTGATTGGACGGGCGAATGGAAATAAATGCATTATCTTCATGTTCTTTGCATTTATTTTAATTGTCCATGTTATAAATTATAATATACTAAAATTGTACTTGTACACATTTACATTGTAATGTTTTTTTTTTTATTATTTCTTTAATTCTATGTCCTTTTTTTGACTTGCCAAAACAGTTGTATGGCTCTAGCTGTGCCAATTGTAGTAATCTTCTGGTGAATAAAATTATTATTATTATTATTTTATTATTTTTTTCCATTTTTAAACAAAATTAACTTAACTGTCACTGCGATGATTTGTTTGGAAATATTACAATGTTGCCAACTGTGAATGACATCAGTTTTTCTTGTATTAAAATATGATTGTCTTTTTGTGTAGATCTGAAATTCTGGACAAGCAACTGCAGCTAAGAACAAAGGCCATGCGAGAAAAGGATGAAATTCGGGAGATTAGAAAGTATAAATTTTGCCTTATAAGGATTCGATTCCCTGATGGTTTATATTTACAGGTAAGTTAATCTAATCGAATTACATCAAAAAAATAATTGTTCATATCTCTGAAATGAGCAGTTATATAAAAGGGTCTAGTTGTACTTCCACGGTGGAATTGCCCCCAATAGAAACCTATAACGTTGTCTATGCCATAACGTAAAGGAGGTTACTAGTAATTGACCCATAGATATTTCGCCCTCCATTTTGATGTTCATGGAGGTAATTTAAAAAATCATCGATTACTTTTTTCAAACCCTTATACAGAGTGTTCCTTAATGGCGTACTAATATTTCAGGGTCTGATTTCTTAGGTCATTTTATGAAGAAAAGTTCATATGAACATATGTCCGCAACGGCTTTTTTTTTAATCTTTATTTTTTTAATATCGCAGAAAGTACTTTTAGATATTATTTTCAATTTTGGTACGTGTTAGTAGGACATAAAATCACTAATTTTAGTTAGAAAAGTTATTTTATCACTCCCTGTAAACATGTCCTCTGTTATTCTTTACCAAAAAAGTGGTACGCCTTTGACATTTTTCCATGTGGATATTTTTTCTGATTAGCTTGGTCAATTCTACATGGAAACGGCCTCTTGCGTTTTTCTCATCAGACGCACGCACAGTTGATGATTAAAACCATTAAATTCAAATTGCTTCATTTAACAGTATTGACTAATAATTTTTGAACATAAATCGAGTTATCCTGAAATAAATGACGTTTTTACAAACATCATTTTCAAAACAATATTTGTTAACATAAAGTAAGTTGTTGGTGTTCAAAACCATACACAAAATACATCGTGGAGAGGGCTGGGACTCTTAGGTTTGGTGCTGCCTCCAAAGTTATTTCTACAAACACCAAAACCTTATCACTAAATGTGTGTTTTGCCAACAATGTTGGCATCGTCTGGAGACAATTAAAACTGATTTAATCATCCTATTCGATGTGAAATACGCGTTAGGTGATAGTATTCCAGTGTAGTGTTCAAGTGTTTTAGTGTTTGTGAAAACTACTTCAGAGGCAGCAAAATTTGTTTCGATCAGTAGTTAAATCAAGAATGTAATCGCTCTAGGATTTAATCGTAATCCCTGCTGTTTTTTAACTAGAGGGAGCGTTTCAAATTTGTCACACTAAAACCTACACCTGCAATTAATTAATAGTCCAATCAATGAATACCCAAAAGGGGATTGTAGAGGACATTGAGAAGGGGAAGATTTTCTTCTTCAGGAATATGTTGGGGGGTAGTTAGGAGGTAAACATACTGAAAGTTCCCGTCCTTCCCCCACCGCATCGGGAGGGGGCTGGAAAGGTTCCTTTTTTTGATTCTTCGCTTATAACTCGGAAACAATGCATCGTACGGAAAAAGGTAATCTATGCAAAATTAAACATAATTAAATTTCCTACAAGAATATCTATATTATTTCTATGTGTATTTGCCAGCCAAAATCAATAATTAATAGACAAATTAATTAGGTATCTGAAATGTTTCTATCAAAACGGTTTACCGGGGTCTGTTAATAAATCACAGTCACAAAACAATCTTTATTTTACAACACTCGGCTTATTTACTAATGTAATATTTTGTCAAAATCTATACATTTTCTTAAATATACAGTGTGACTCACTTAAAATGAAGACACCTTTATAACTTTTTTATTTTGTTTCCGATTTGAATCAAATTTCACTCAAATATAGAACAAATTAGGATCTACTTATGACCAGAAAAACATTCGCCTGCTGCAAATGCAAAGCCACCTGCGGCATCAGGCATTTTAAAATTTTTTTTAATTTTTAACAATGAATCAACATTTATTCCTCTCCAATCGGCACGACTTGATCAACCTACTGAGGTCTAAACTACACGAAAACGGCATCATAACGCAACAAACATCAGACGATAAAAAATGCCTAATATGATTTTTTATTTTTCCCTGTATATTTTGGTACCACAGATGGCTTTGCATTTGCAGCAGGCGAATGTTTTTGTGTTCATAAGTAGATCCTAATTAGTTCTATATTTGAATAAAATTTGATTCAAATCGGAAACAAAATATAAAAGTTATAAGGGTGTCTTCATTTTAAGTGAGTCACACTGTATATTCAAGAAAATGTTTAGATTTCGACAAAATATTACGTTAGTAAATATGTCGAGTGTTGTAAAATAAATATTGTTTTGTGATTGTGATTTATTAGCAGACCACGGTAAGCCGTTTTCATATAAACATTTCAGATACCTAATTAATTTAGGAAATTTAACTTTATTTAATTTTGCATAGATTACCTTTTCCCGTACGACGCATCGTTTCCAAGTTATAGGCGAAGAATCGAAAAAAGGAACCTAAAACAGAAACCACAAAAATTTCTAATTTTACATAAACAGAAATTACTAAAGAAATAATGAATGTTTTTTAATGAAACTTGGTGAACTAATAGGTCCCGTAGGTGTAAACTATTATGGAAAATTACAAATAAAAATAGTTATTATTTTCCTAAAAAACAATATTTAAGAAATTTTGAAGCTTCATAAAAAATTGCCATTTGGTCACACTAAAGGTATGGTCAGACATAGCTACTTTTGCTGCGCAGTTTTAGGGTTGCAGCTGCAAAAGTTTCGTATCGTGTTCACACTGATCCTAAAAGTAGCGTGCAGCGGGCAGTTTTTTTCTACTGCAGCTACCCGTCAAAACTTCAAGTTTGGAAAAGCTTGCAGTGACGTTCACACACAACACGCTGTTTTTGCACCATGCAACCAGATGCTGTATGTTAGCCGTTAGCTATTGTCCTTCACATCTCACTGTGTTCGTGCCGTAATATATGTAATAAATTCCGATTTGTGTACTGTAAAACATGGATGAGGAGACACTAGCTACAGTTTGCTTATTATCTGTACTATTAAAATGAAGAAGATGCAGACGCCAGACGAAAACTGGATCTTGGATGAAAGAATGGATAAGAAATAGAAACTGACGGTGACAGCCCGCCAAGTTAATTTCAATATATATTGACTTTTAGGTGTCAAAACAATGTTTCTTAGCTATAAATATCAAATTCTTAAAGATTTCTCCAAGATCAAACATGTATCTTATTAAAGAATAGATAAAAAAAAATCACTACAAACTGCAGCTTTAGTTTTATATTTAATTTTTTTTATACTATAAACATAAACAAACAAGAATGAATCATTTAAAAACATTAATAGTTTTGTCAAGTCGAAATTTATTAACAAGTATATTATTTAAAATATTAGGTACACAAATGGACACCAACTTTAAAAATACTGCACTCGCTGCCGCTGCAAAAGTTTCAACCAAATATATATTTCTTACAATTAATTATTTTTTATTTATTTGCTTCTATCATGATTAGAGAATATTATTCAGGTATTATGCAAAGTAGGTATTTTCATAATAAATAAAAAAGTGTGTAAGTTGTGATTTGCATAATACCTGAATAATATTCCCAAATATATATTTTTTGCAGCCATCGCTACTCTTTAAAATTCAATTCACACGTGGCTACTTTTGAGGCTGCACGCAGCATATAAATGTTGCACGCAACCAAACAGCACGCGCTACTTTTAAGGTTGCACAGCTATTCACATGAAGATTCACTTGAACTGCGCAGTTTTTTAGACTGCACCGCAGCAAAAGTAGCTGTGTCTGACTGTACCTTAAGACTTTGTTTTTCTTAAATTGCAGCTTTCTAAACGTGCTTCACAATGGTGACAAAAATCAATTTTTTATATTATTTTAAAGTTACATTTCACGTGTTTTTTTGTATCGAAAAAAATTTATCCAACCAAATACTTCAGACATCTGTTAAAACTAACAACTGAAAAAAATTTGTCCCCCCTTTATTAATTATAAGCGAGATATCGTATCTTTTGCACGTCATGCATTTATTTTTGTATATATTTTGAGCTGAAATTAGTACTGCATATTCTCTAATGTGTGAGAACTTTAGTGAATGAAATAAATTTTAATCGTTTATATACCTATAATTACGCAGGTATATGCGTACTCGTTCATGAAAACCATGCTACTGCCATGGCAAGAACATTTCCCCCATTGCCGTTAGTTAGAGAGTGAACTTACTTAGAGAAGATAACATCATCATAGAATGCGCAGAGACCGATATCGTTACCACGTGCTCGTTACCTAGGAAACGATTCTATTTTTGCAGCTGCATGGGCATTGCACTGCCTATTACTATTAATATTTAAATAAAAAAATGGATGGCACAGCACTAATATGGTAGACAGATAGATAGATATATATTTCATGTGAGGATAATAATTACATGATGAGTCGCCATTAGTCGCGGAAGACAAGCATCATCCGGCCTTATCTATAACACTAACCATCCAAGCTCAACATCTCGACAAATTCCCCTGTAAGACCACACAAACCTCCTACAATTTTCGGAAGGCCGACTTTCCCGCTCTCTATCACTCAATTCTTAAACCATTCTTATCTACTTTTCAAGATATTAACTGCGATTCTTTTTACAGCGTGTTTCAGTCATTACTAGACGCACATGTGCCGCACTATAAGTATAAATACCCAGTTTGGTACAGCACTGAATTAAGAGCTGCCATTCGCGACAAGAAACGTCATCGTAAACAATATAATAAGTGCCATAGTGAAGAATCTTTAAATAATTATAAACGGTCCAGGGCTTCAACTAAAGCACTCAGTATTCGTGGTTACAAAAAATATATCAAAAGAGTGGAACATTCGATCAAAACCAACCCCACTATGTTTCAGTCTTTTGTCAATAACAAAAAAGGCAAATCTAGGATACCCGGGACAATGCGCTATAATAATGAGGAGCTTCACAACCCTCAAGACATTGTTGAAGCCTTTAATCGACTCTTTGAGCAAGCTTTTCCTCACTCTGAACCTAATGACACCATTGACATCGATCACAATATTGACGTTAACATGCCAAGTTTAAATGTAATCAATTTATCTGAGGAGGAAATAACCGATTCTATAAAAAAGTTGAAAAATAAAATGACAAGTGGACCGGACGGCATTCCTAGCTTCCTTATCAGAGATTGTGCCTATGTACTCTGCCAACCATTGAGAATATTATTTAACCTCTTAAGTTAGGTACCTTCCCAGATATATGGAAAAAAGCTAGGGTTTGCCCCATCATAAAACAGGGAGATTCCTCTGATATTGCTAATTACAGACAAATTACATTATTGTGCAACTTTGCGAAGGTCTTTGAGATGTCCCTGTATAATCGTATCTACCCACTTGTTAAAAATGTCATTTCTGTGGACCAACACGGCTTCATGGAAAAACGCTCAACTACCACTAATCTACTATGTTTTACTCAATATCTCTCCAATATCATTGACATGCGAGGTCAGGTGGATGTGATATATACGGACTTCTCCAAGGCATTTGATCACATTGATCATCGCCTATTACTATCCAAACTTCGACTGTACGGCTGCTCTACCACTCTTGTTCAGTTCTTCTCTTCGTACCTGACAAACCGCCTTAATTATATCGCTTACAATGGTTTTACTTCTAACTCATATACCGTAACATCAGGGGTACCACAGGGTTCCAATTTAGGCTATTTTTTGCTCTTTTTGTCAATGATCTCAATGACACTCTTTGCTGCAAAAAGCTTTTTTTTCGCAGATGACCTAAAAATCATTGCGTCAATAAACTCCATAGACGACTGTCATATGCTACAAAGGGAACTTAATAAAGTAGCACAGTGGTGTCATTTAAACTCCCTTGCTCTAATTATAACCAAATGCAAGGTTGTAACTTACTCACGAAAAGATGAACTCATTGAATACGACTATCATATCGACACACGATCTTTGTCCCATACCGACTCAACCAGAGATCTAGGAGTATTCTTCGATAACAAATTATCATTTGCCAAGCATATCGAGTTAACGGTTTCCTCATCTATGAAAACCTTAGGGTTTATTTTAAGACTAAGTCAAGTCTTCCGGGACAATGGCGTCTTAATCAAACTATTTTATTGCTATATTCTGTCTTAACTTGAGTACTGCTCACTTATTTGGAGCCCTATCTATGATTATCAAGTCAAATTAATCGAGTCCGTTCTTAGAAAATTCTTAAAACTACTCTGCTTCCGCACTGATGGTAGATATCCAAACAGAGGCTGCGACCAGACTTATCTGTTAAATAGGTTCAACTTCGACTCATTACAATTTAGAAGGCAATTTTATGCTGTAAAATTCCTGTATTTGCTCATACACAACAGGGTTGACTGCCCTCCTGCACTAAGCCAGTTGAACTTTTTGGTTCCAAGAGCCGCCAGTCGCAACCCTCTCACATTTTATTGTAAACCGGCACGAAATAATATAATGCTGAAGTCTCCTATATTCGTTATTTGCACTAACTACAATTCAATTTGTGATACTTGTGATATATTCAACTGCACGGTCAATACAATTCATACTTCTCTTAAGAATTGCAGCGTCCCATAATGTTAATGTTAAAATAATATAAACATGTAGGGCACTTGTAATTAATTTTATATTGTTTGTCACTTATATGTATGCATGTAGCTATGTATTTTTCTTTTTGTCGCTTTCTTGTTCTGTAATTGGTTCTTTTGTACTGTTGGACAAATGTATTGAATAAATAAATAAATAAATACACTTATCAATTTTAAAAACAATACATAAAATACGATATAAAATAAAAAAAGTACAATTTAAAAGAAATGACAGGAATAAAACTTATATCCTAAGAATTTGGAACACGAGATAAGATTGAGTACATGAACAATAAAATTATATTAAAAATAAAATAGTAAAATTTAAACAGAATGGGCGACAAAATAATCAAAGAATTCCTGAACGGTATAGAAAACCTCCTCTTTCAGAAAACTTTTGATCTTTTTTTCAAATTTGGTCGATTTCAATTGGTTCCAATCAATTGGTAAATGATTATATAGTTTTATGGATAAATATCTAAAGGAATTCATGTTCTTTGTTAATCGAAAATATGGAGCGATGATTTGTTGGTGTCTAGTGTCATAGCTAGATTGAAATTGTTGCTCCTGTAGGTGGTTGTTAGCAGAGCTGCGGTACTGAATTACCTAAGTACTTAAAATTTGTACTTAGGTACAAAAAGTACTTAAGTATTTTTACTTCAAGTCCCAACAAAAATGCAGATACTGGTACTTGAACTTTTAAGTATTGGCCATGGTACTTGTACTTAATACTTAACTTTTTATTTTAAGTACTTTTTACTTATACCTACTGGAAGAAAAAAGACGTACTTAATATGGAAATGTACAACAAGCTACGTCTTTATTAGCCTCTATATCAAAAACATCCACAACTTCTATAAATACTTCTACTTTTTTAAGTGAACTAGAAGTTTTGAAGTATTTAAATGATACAAGGGTTAATTTGGACATGCTGGATGATTATAAATATCTCAAATTAGTTTTTATAAAATACAATACAATACTCCCATCTGCCGCTGCTGTCGAGCGTCTTTTTTCATTTGCTCTAATAATTAACGCCCCACGAAGACATGTTTGAGTGACAACACTTTTCAAAAATTGGTTGTTCTTAAAGCCAGTCATAATAAATATTAATATTACATTAGTATACCTATTTACTAATACTTTATCGGTTTATCTATCATTTATTGGTTTAAATGTTTCTTGTTTCTTTACTTTGTAGAGCTGTAAGTTTTTTATATGAAACATGTTCTTTTTTTTTAAGTACAATGTACAATAAATTTTTTGTTTGATCTATTGCATGTTGTCTATTATCATCTGTCCAACGAATATAGCTGCAGATAGATGACGAAAACACATGAGATTATAGGTATTATATGTAATTTTATTAAAAAGAAATTTGGTAGGTATATGTCCTTATTATTTAAGGGCTTTTTAGCTCTTAGGAAACTTATCAAATTCTTTCGCTCTAGTAGAGGTGACAGGTAGAGGTCCTCTACCTTGCAATTGAATCTGTTTTTCATATAATTTGACTAGTAATATTTTTTTTACAAAAAGTTGTTTCGCTGATTACATCAAAAATAATATATGTAAATATAATATAATAATACAACATAATGATAACTGTCGAAGACAGCTTTTTGCGACAAAATATATAAGTACTGGTATTTAAATTCAACATTAAAGTACTTGTACTTAAAATGGTGGCCTATTTAAGTACTTTTAATTACTTGAAGTAGCATATTGATGTACTTAATACTTAGTACTTGAATTAACCGAATTCAAGTAATACTTACTTAAATTTTCAAGTATCACCTAAGAGACTTTTACTGGGTACTGGTACTTATTTATATTTTTAGAAAATACTGGTACTTAATACTTAAGTACATTTTATCGGTACTTACAGCAGCTCTGGTTGTTAGCATACTTAATACATTCGAATATATATTGATTAGTACATATAAAAGATTGGTCTACAAATGTCCCTAGAATTAGAATAATTATTATTCTAATTGCCCTTTTCTGGAGTTTTAAAATTTTAGAGGCATATGATGATCCACCCCAAAGCAATATCCCATAGATCATTACACTGTGGAACAAAGCATAATATGCCGTTAATATGTAATTTTGATCAATATAGTTAGTTAAATTTTTTAAGAGATATATATAGTGCTGGATAGTTTTTTTGATAAACAGTCGATATGAGCTTCCCATGTTAATTTACTGTCTAGGAAAAGTCCAAGACATTTAACCAGATCATTATTTTTTAAGGGGTTATGGTGGTTTAAATTAAAAATTAATGTTTGAGTTTTATCCAAGTTTAGTTTTAACTTGACATTGGTAAAATAAGTCATTGCTCCTGACTGCATTTCCTTTGCTGTGTTTGTAAGAAGTTTTGAGTCATTTCTAGTTGATAATAGAGTGGTATCATCGGCATATATAACGCTTTTGTAGTTTATTTGATTTGAAATGTCATTTATATAGATGATGAACAGTATCGGTCCCAAGAGGGATCCTTGCGGGACTCCATACTTAAGAGACCTTATGGATGACGTATCGTTATTTTGAACTACACACTGATACCTATTAGTGACATAAATTTCGACAAAGGAAAGGGCAGGTCCTCGAATGCCATAACATTCTAGTTTTATAAGAAGAATTTCCAGAGAAATGCAGTCAAACTCCTTGGATAGATCTAGGAAACAGGCTTCTATCTATTAGCGCTTTAATTGTAGATTTTCCTTCAATATAGCCAAACTGGTTGGGGTTTATAGTCTAGGTGCCCGCGTACAAAAATGCAATTTATACATATCCTCGTATAACTTCTTGTACGGCATAATTGCGCCTAGTCTATCACTTTTTTCCTCTGCTAAAATTTTCCTCCTCGGCATGAAAAAGACGATTTCCACATGTCGGACTGGAAAATCGGCAAATATATTTTGTCCGACAGTAAGATATTATCGATTCTGGTTGCCGATTTTGCTGTGACCCTCGTGAAATTTTTTACATATTCGATCATGCCAAAGGAAGTAAAGATGTTTCTTATTTGTTGGGCATTTTCCGAGTTTTTAGCAAAATCTACATTAAAGTCTGCACAGAAGGTAATTTTTTTTAGCTAGGGATAAATTGTCTAAAAAATTTGTTAGATTTTGATTGAAAATATGCATATCTCCATTCGGTGATCGATAACAACAACATATGACTGACTGTTATATGCGAAGCACTGATGTTATCTTTTATAAGTAATTTCACTCTACACTCTACATTTCATGCATTTTTTGTAAAACGAATTTTTTGTATCGAAAAAATGTATCCAGCCAAATACTTCGGTCACCTATCAAAATTTACAACTGAAAAAAATTAGACCCTCTTATATTAATTATAAGCTGAGATATCGTATCTTTTGCATGCCATGCATTTATTTTCATACAACTCTATATTTTGAGCAGAAATTGGTATTGCTTATTCTCTAATGTGCGAGAACTTTAGTGAAAATCGTTAATATACATGTAATTATGCAGGTATACACATGCTCGTTCATGAAAACCACGCTACTGCTACGACAAGAATATTTTCCCTACTACCATTAGTTACCAAGGCTTCAAGATTCTAGGAAAATGTGCGGAGATGATATCCATGCATTCTACTTACTTATCTATAGTGCTCAGACAAAGTCAAACGCGTTTCACGAAACATTAGAAAATGTCATTTTTTTAACTTTTCTTCTGGATCTAATTTTCGATTTAGAGTATGCATGTATTAACGAAGATCTAATTGTTTAAAAATTACGTGTTTTGCTTTCTCCTTCTTAATTCATCGAATACGCAAATGTTTCACGGACATATAATAATAATAATACTTTATTTAAAATAGGTAATTCCTAATACACAAATATAAAAAAATACAATACATACATAACAATAACATAAAAACATACATTATACAATTATGAATAATGTAGAGTAAGAATATAAAAATATATAATCAATCACCACTTAGATACAATTTTAATTCACGTTTAAAAGTGCTTAGGGAATTACTATCTTTAATTTTCTTTGGTAAGTTATTATAATCACGAACTCCTTTAAAAAATATGTTATTCATTGCTCTGCACATAGAGTAATGATAAAGTGAGGATTCCCATGCGGAAATGTGCGATTCAAATCCTGATAATCCATATCTCAATATAAAGTTTTTTTAATTTCTAAAATGATATAAAAAACTAATTTTTGTCACCTTCAATTTAAGATAGAAAAAAGACAGTGTGACCAAATGGCAGTTTTTTTTATAAAGCTTTAAACATTTTTCAGAAATCTCATTATTCAGGGAAAATAATGAATATTTTTATTTGAAATTTTCCGTAATAGTTTAGACCTATGAGACCTACCATTTCACTAAGTTTCATTAAAAAGGATTAATTATTTTTTCAGTAATTTCAGTTTATGTTTATTTTTTTGCGAAGAAACAAAATGACAGATTGGATTTGGAGTTTTTTTTTTTTTTTTAGTTTGGCCAGATTTGACGAACAGACTCTGGGATATTAAAAATAGACAGAACAAAAACACGTTTTTCAAAATTAAAACTTAATTTCCCAGAAACACTCGCCTCCTAGATTGGACAAACTGTAACTTCCTGATAATATACAGATTGCATTGCATTATCGCAAAAAGCTTTTAGTGTATTTTCTAGCGACTTTTATAGTTTGAATATGACTTTTGTACTATAGGCTATAATTACTAGTAATTACAGCTAAAAGTTTGATTAAATATCGATTATGATTAAATATTTTTCAGGGCACTTTCTCTGTCTACGAAAGATTTTCTGAAGTATTATACTTCGTCAAAGAAAACCTGGAGCACGAAGGATTGCCTTTCATATTAAGCTTACCAACTGGTCACAAATTTGAAGAAGCAGATAATGAGAGCACACTGGCAGATTTACGCTTAGTTCCTGCAACGATATTGATATTCCAGTGGGACCCTTCAGTTGAAGAGGATTTAAGATTGGCTGGAAATGTAGCATACCTAAAGCCTGAAGTGATGATTCTTGTTCAGTCAATGTGAATGTAGTCATTACTCATTAGACAAAGTATATATTACTATTATATTAATCGAATAATTTATTTTATCTAAATGTTGGATCTACACAATACTTTATTATGTTATCAAGTAAACACTACTTTTTAAACAACTTGTTATTGATATATTTTTTATTTTCCAATTAAATATCTCAGGTTGTTTGATATAGTTATCAACAAGATAAATGAGCAAAATAAATTCTAGTGATATGTGTGTCATAAACAATGCTGTTTACATGGAAAAATACATTCATTACGGGCCAGTTTTTATCAGAAAAATCATCTATAAATGTCACTTGTAAATATCCTGAGAATGTTATTTATATGAACGTATCAACCTGTATAGTTATTTGGCAAAAACATTTCAAATTGAGGGATTAATATTTGCAAAAACAGGAAAGTTTTCGGAATAAAACTTATTGAATGTGTAATATGAAGTTTTGTATGTTGGCAATTTGGTAAGTGTGCCGACTGTAAAAATCATCTGCCTTGATTGAATTAAAAGAAGAGCATAGGATATCACAAATTGAATAAGGCCGTGATATGCTGCGATAAGTGTTTTTGTAGATACCTGATGAACTGAAGTAAATATACATTTTTAGAGATTTTCCTACTAACATGACATATATGGCTCTCCTGTAATAATTTACAGTCAAAATAAATGCCAAGAAACTTAACAGAATCTGGATTGTCTAGTTGATCTAAAGATCATAGTGTCTTAGTAGTGTTGAGGTTTAATTGGTTCGCAAGAAACTGATTTTCTATTTTTGATTCTGATCATCTAAATTAATATTTTGTGTAGTCAAATTTGTGTTGTCTGCAAATAAGATGATTGAGGTTGTCGTCTATTGAAAGAGATAAATTATTAATATAGATTAAAAAGAGAACTGGACCAAAGACAGAACCTTGTGGCACACACCAGTTTTTATGTCAAATCAAGTTAACGAGTCCAGTTGTCAGCAACATATTGTCCGTTGCTGAGATATGATTCAGTTAGCCCAATACTGTTATGTAAAACCATAAAATTGCAACTTATTTATAAGAATTCGATGTGATACGCAATCAAAGGCCTTAAGGTCTAAAAACAGAACAAATGAATTGCTTTTGTCATAGCCTACATTTGCAACATTGGTTAACTCATCTATGGCTAAGTTAGTTGATTTGCTTCTAAATCCAAATCGACTTGGACTAAATAAATTTTCACTTTCAAAGTGGTTTGTGATTTGCAGTTTTATTATCCTTTATCACATTTTTTTTAATTTTCTTTTTTAACTTATGTTAACTACATAAGAAATATTGCCACATTTTTTCATATTTTTTTTATGGTGACCACTATATATTTTTCTTCCTTGACAGTTGTGTTGACTATATGCCAAATATTACTGACTTCCGTCGCATTCTTTTCCCTAATTATATTTTTTATGAAGCTCGCCCTGTATATTTTTTAACGGAAGTATGTGTCAGTTCTTCGTTGGCGGTAGCGTCAACTACCTACCAAATATTCTTTTCCGTCAAGTAGTTTTGTAGATATAGCGTCAACAGGCAGAGACATCAGACAGAGAGACTGACAGAATTAAAAGGCTTTAATTTTCGTAATCTACATAGTTTGGAAGGTGAAAATCCAGAGAAATCTCAGAGGGTGATTTTTTCACAATTAACAATACTTCCCTTCGGTAATAGTCCCTTGAGGTAAAGCTTTTACCCCAAAAGTTCTGCGACCGGACCGCAAGACATGCACTCCCCCATTTTCGAGGGTGGGTAACACGATGGTGACAATATTTTCCGCCCTAAATCGAAAAAACCTCCCCCTTTTCTGGTGCTGCGCTTGCGAGGGCTTGTCGGATCGGGTTTTTGTTAGTCAATTTGAATAAAATAAGTAAATATTGACCACAGGTGACCTAACCCACCCCTGGGAGTTGAAACTACCGCAACCCCCAATCAAAACATCGAAAATCAGCTGGAAAGTAGTATACAATCGTTTTCGAGGTCGAGGAATACGATGGTGATAATATTTCTCCACCTACTCTTCACCCACTATCCCTAAACCCTTTTCCGATGCTAGGGTTTGCAACAGCCTGTCGTATCGTGGCTTTTTTGACCAGTTAGAATAAAATAGGTAAATATTTACCACAGGTAAAATAGCTTATTAACCCACCCCCGGGGGTTAAAAATAACTAAATGCTACGAAAACAACCAAAATCATCTGGAAAGCGGTATTCGTGGACGGGCAATACGATGGTGGCAATATTTCTCGACCTACCCTCAATCGAAAATTAAATTTGGATTATTGATGGTAAATAGGTTAAGTCAAGCTAGTAAGAGATCAATAAATTGGTATTGATATTTAGTATACATAAGAGAAACTAACGTCTCCAAAAATTGTATTAGCCACCCCCACCCCATTCTTAAAGGGGGTGAGAAAAAATGGAAGTGATTTAGTGCGTGTACAAGAAACAAAAACCTCAACAATTCTTTTTAATTGCCATCCCCGCTACCACCCCCTCCCCAACCCCCCCATTACCGATGTGACATAGATTTATAGGTTATTGGGGTAAACGATGTCAAATATTAGATTATTAAAGTTCCATAAACAATTATTTCCATATAGTGGAGTGCAAATATAGTACCAAAATTTTTTTCATTGTGAGAAACTTGGATCAAAAATTAGATGTGGTTATTCCTTGGGCAGCGGTTTTTAATAAAATAGCTTATTATCGTTGTTGTCGTGGTATTTCGGTATTGGGGGTGGGGGTAGTTTCAACCCCAGGGATGGGTTAATCGTTACTACTTTATTCGAATTGATAAATAAAAGCGATACGACAAGCTCTCGCAAGTCTAGAACCGGAAAATGCGGTGGTTTTTCAGGTTTAGGGTAGGTCAGAAAATATTGTCACCATCGTATTCCCCACCCTCGAAAACAGGTATACCGCTTTCCAGCTGATTTTCGTTGTTGTAGTGATACTTCGTTATTGGGACTGGGGTAGTTTTAACCCCCGAGGGTAGGTTATCAATATTTACCTATTCGAACTGACCAAAAGAAAACCCGAGTTGACAAAAAAAAAACCTGACCTGACGAGCCCTCGCAAGCCTAGCACTGGAAAAGGGGGTGGGGTTTTTTTCGGTTTAGGGGTAGTGGGTGAACGATGTCGGGAAATATTGTCACCACCGTATTCCCCGTCCTCGAAAATGGGGTATACCACTTTTCGTTATTGGGGTGGGGGTAGTTTCAACCCCGGGGTGGGTTAGGTCACCTATGGTCAATATTTACTTATTTTATTCACCAGAAAAAGCCCGACCCGACAAGCCCTCGCAAGCGTAGCATCGGAAAATCGGATAAGGGGTGGTTTTTTCGATTTAGGAGCAGTTGCACGCTAGGTCGGAAAATATTGTCACCATCGTGTTCACCGCCCTCGAAAACAAGGGGGTATATGTCTTGCAGTCCGATTGCAGAACTTTTGGGCTTTTCGCCTTTTTCTGGTTTACCTCAAGGGACTATAAGCAAGCAAAGGAAGTAAAAATCAATAAACTATATAACTGATGCTATACTAGATAAGAAAAACTGTGGGGAATTTTTTTTGTACCTTATAAAAAGACCGGTAATTTGAATCCTGGCTGGTTGGTGTATTTAAAAATCGAGATCGAGTTATAATTGTTTACATTTTATGCCAATTTCGGCGAAGTTATGGAGAATTATTTATAAAAAAAAGTCGGATGCGTGATAATCGGTAAACATTAAATATATGTGACTTTCTTACTTTATATTATTAAGGGTAAGATTTTGCAAAGTGAGAGGAAAATATGCGTTTATTCGATTTATTATAAACATTTAAAAAACCAAACATAATTTAATCTTAAAACTGTTTTACATACTTGCTATTGTTCTAACGAATACAACTATATACAGTGTGTCCCGCTTTTCATAAATCCACCTTAATATCTCAGTTATTAATAATGCGATTTTCTTCAAATTTGGGTGGTAATTATATGTTGGAAAAATGAATTATTTGGCATAGTAAACATTTTCATTTTTCATTAGCGTGCGGTTTTAGGGAGTAAAAAGAGGTCGATTTTTCGTCAAAAGGATATTAGGGCTTATTTTAGACAAATTTTCCTATCATATTTGTATTCAGCATGTCCAAAAACCCCCTAATCCATATTCTCCATGATCTTAAAAACGGATTATGGCAGAAACGAAAAATTTATTAATTTCTTAATATATCTGTTATTAATAATGCGATTTTCTTCAAATTTGGGTGGTAATTATATGATGGAAAAATGAATTATTTGGCATAGTAAAAAACTTCATTCTTCATTGGCGTGCGGTTTTAGGGGGTAAAATAGGGTAGGTTTTTTGGCAAAAGGATATTGGGGCTTATTTTCGATAAATTTTTCTATCATATTTGGATTCAGCATGTCCAAAAAACCCCTTAATCCATATTCTTCATGATCTCAAAAACGGATTATGGCAGGAACGAAATATTAATTAATTTCTTAAAAAACACTTTTTAATTTTTTGCTATAACAAACCTAAAAACAATTTTTTTTTATAAATTCTGGTCTCTTCAACATAACCATCTTCCAATGATACCACACCGTTTGTCGTAAATGTTGCCTCGTCACTAAACATTGTTCTTTAAAAAAATCTGTCGTTAAGATAACCATAGGCATTAATCAAAAGTGCTTTGAAAAAGTTTTTATTTGATATCTGGCGATTTATAACAATTGTCAAAAGTTAAATAGTGTTATTTAATCTATCAATCTTACTGATAATGGCAGAAAATCGGAGAGTAGTTCTTACAATTGAAGAAAAAGTTGAAATTATCTGCTTAATTGGTGATAATGAAAGATCTATGCGTCAGGTTGCTCGAATATTTAATCAACGTTGTCGTGATCGAGCACCAATTTGGCACAAAACCGTTGGTGACATCAACAAACTGTTTGGAAGAACCGGAGCTATTTTCAAGACGAAGAAGGTACAATTTAAATTTACGACCATATCCAGACGACGAACGCATTTTAACAGAATTTCGGAACAATCCAAATGGTAGTATAAGGGCAATTGCGAGAACACTAAATTTAACCAAAAATATAATATGGAGGTGTTTGAAACACAGTAGTAAGATTAGGGCATTTAAACCTAACTTTTTGCATACTCTCTTAGAAGGTGATTTTGAACGGCGGTTTGAATTTTGCCTATGGTTGCAAGGTAACCATCTTAACGACAGATTTTTTTTAAAGAACATAGTGTTTAGTGACGAGGCAACATTTACAACAAATGGTGTGGTATCTAGTCAAAATTGTAGATATTGGGCAGCCGAAAATCCCAACTTTGTAATTAACTGTAAAAACCAATACAGTGAAAAATTTAACGTGTGGTGTGCATATTAAACAAATTGTTGGCCCCTTGTTCCTGGATAACCTCAACACAGAAAATGTTCTAAATTTTTTACAAAATGATTTAGATGATTTTTTTATGGAAATGCCTTTAGCACAGAGAAAATATATACTTTCAGTTAGATGATGCCCCGGCGCACAATTCTCTGATAGTTAGAAATTTTTTTAATGCAATTTCCCTATGAAGTGGATAGGTAGAAATAGCCCTTTAGAACCGTGGCCCCCTAGATCGCCTAGATATTACCCCTTGTGACTTTTTTCTATGCGGGTACTTGAAGAATAAAGTGTATGCTACTCGGCCGCGTAACAGACAAGAGCTTTGCCGTAGGATTAGGCAAGCGTGTCAAGAAATTACTCCCCAAACTTTAAGAAAAGTGATTGAAAGGTGAAGAAGGGTTGTTGAAAAGTGTATTTTATTGTTGAAGAGACCAGAATTTAAAAAAAAGTTGTTTTTAGGTTTGTTATAGCAATTAAATAAAGTTATAAAAAATTTAAAGTGTTTTTTAAGAAATTAATTAATATTTCGTTTCTGCCATAATCCGTTTTTGAAGTCATGGAGAATATGAATTGAGGGGTTTTTGGACATGCTGAATCCAAATATAATAGAAAAATTTGTCTAAAATAAGCCCTAATATCCTTTTGCCAAAAAACCTACCCTATTTTACCCCCTAAAACCGCACGCCAATGAAGAATGAAAATTTTTACTATGCCAACTACTATGAACTACATTTTTCCTACATATAATTACCACCCAAATTTGAAGAAAATCGCATTATTAATAACTGTGATATTGGGGTCGATTTATGAAAAGCGGGACACACTATATATTTCTTATTGTAAATTTCTGTTGTATTTGAATTTTGTAGTTTGTCAATTTCATTATTAAAGCATGGCATTTAACTATATAAAAAATTTGTGATACAAACTGTATATGATTGTATTCCTTAGAGCAAAGTATTTGAAACTATTTGAAAGATATATCATTTATGAGTTTTTAAATATTTATAATAAACCGAAAATAAACGCTTATTTCCCTCTCACTCCGCAAAATCGTATCCTTAAAGGTTAACAAAAACTTAAATTCCATTTCAAGATAGCCATTTTTAAATTAAACTGGTATTTTGGCAATTATATTAGTTAAATAACGAAATATCAATATTACATAGGAGAAATATTGTAATGCTTACTGCACCTTCCAATTCATCGGGCACTGTTTACGAAGGACTTCTACAACTTTATTTACTGCAGAGGAGCTGACATCCAAATGTTGAAAAGGTGTGGATGGCATTTGAGCACCATTGCCAAGGGATATATGTTGAGAGTATTGTGAATAAAGTAGATTTTAGGAAGATCTAATCATCAGAAGAGCATTAGTGGGCAACCTTCTTCTATCGCAGTTTCCTGTGTCCAGAAACAGCAGCATTAAGCAAAGTAGTGAGTGCTTTCTTATCAATTTTTTTTATACGATCATCTTTTTCCGACTTTCCGACAGTTCTGTAGTATTGGGTGAACCAAGGCTGGGCATACGTTTTTTTAGGTGAGCCAGAGGATAGGATTTCAAACAAATTTACACAATCTTACCTATTTAAGTACTTCGGAAAATTTACTCAGTTCATACAAAACAATAAAATTTTTATTTCGGCAGGAGTTAGGGTGGGCTATGGGCCAACGTAATTCCATGCCTGTTCCTCACGGAGCTGTTTCAAAATTAACTGAGTCGTAGGAACTGACTTACATTTAGACCCTTCCACCTCTTGCCCCCCTCTTGCGGGGGGTGAAAATCGCTTTCACGGCTGCACAGCGGTATCTTTGTTCAAAAAAAAATATGAAACTGCTCAGTTGAACACAGAACCTTAAAAGACTGCAAAAATCACTTTGAAGTACCCCCTAACGCTTTTCCACCCCTTACGGGGGATGAAAATGGCTTTCACCTCTGCGCGGCGGTATCTTTCTGCCAAAAAGTTATGGAACCACTCGGATGAGTACTACATCTCAAAAAAAGGTGTAGCAATTACTCTGCCCCTAACCATTTTCTGCCCTCACGGGGGTAAAAGTATACCACTGTGCAGCAGTGAAAGTGATTTTCAGCCCTCGGAGGGGTTGGAAAATGGTTAGAGACTGGCTCAGAGTCATTGCTGTACCTCTTTTGAGATGTGCTATTCCCTGTGTAGCCGCTTTATTGAGAATCAACCCCCCCCCCCCGCGCGCGCGCAAAAATCACTTTGAAGTACCCCCTAACGCTTTTCCACCCCTTCGGGGGGGGGGGGGGGGGGAATGAATACGAAACTGCTCAGTTGAACACAGAACCTTAAAAGATGGTGCAAAAATAACCGAAACTATTCTGTTTCTCAAGAAAACGAATAGGACATATTTTGTAGAAAATTTAATGTTCTTTCATTTTCATAAGAAGATTTTTTTGCCGTATGAGGCACCCGAAGTGAGATATTTCAAAAAAACTGTTTTTGTGCGCCATTTTTACAATATGGCGGTGCCCCTCCCCACTCGAGCTGTCAGCAAATTGCCAAATCAGGGTCCTCTCTTAATATACCACGTATTGTTACCGAAATTTTTCGTAACCCGAGTAATATCGAAATCTCGTGTCCAGCTCCGTCTATTACAAGTCAGTAGTTCTGCGAGTTAGTGAATTGTTAAACTAATAGGGTCGTTAACCATTTTTTAAAAATTTTATATTCAAGTACTTTATTAAATTTTATTTGACCCGTACTTTTTTATTTTACAATCTAAAGTCATTTTAATAGTGAAATTAATTATTTAAATTAAGAAATTCTGAATTCGCGCCCATCGCCACGTCAAATGTGAGCGCATCCGCAGTTAGATAGAGGAATACTCACTTAATGCTTATTTGCTGTTAGCATATAGTCCAGTCAACGGGGGCTAATTTGAGTGCTAATGAATGGATTTTGATGAAACCTTGTGCAATGCGTTTGTAATGACCAGTGATCGGAATTTTGAAGGGGTTTAATTTCAGGTGCGTCGTTACAAGGATTTGTTAAAATATGCATACATTATTAGTTGTAAATATGTATATACATGTATTCTATTATGCCAAAATAAATAAGAAACTCGTAAGGTAGGTTCGTATTATATTTAATTTTGTAAGAAAGAACGAACTTTAAGTTTTTGATGTAAAATTTTATATACCTACCTATATGCTCCACTGAAATTAAACCCAAATTCCGATCATGACATTAATAAAAGAGTAGGAAATGATCGGAAGAGGTAGAAAACACCCTTTTTATCGTGGGTTCCTTACCTTGTAGAATCAGGTCAAAAATGAAAGAGAAACAATAAATTTGCCTTTTTTGGCCCAAAATAAGATGTTTTTACTCCTGTGAATTTTTTCGAAAAATGCATATTTGGAGATATGGCCACTCAAAAATTCCTAAAAGTGGGGGGAGGGGAAATGTAAAAGTTGAAAAAAAAAAAAATCTGAAAAAATTTAGGTGAATATGTTATCGAGATACAAGACTTTTTATTTGCAAGTTGTCTGTAAAGTGCGTTTTCACCGAGTTATTCCGGAAAAACATGAAAAACTACCTCTTTGAAAATATATCGAGATACAAGACTTTTTTTATTTGCAACTTATCTGTAAAGTGTGTTTTCACAGAGTTATTCCGGAAAAACATGAAAAACTACCTTTCTTTGAAATTGTAGCACTTTAAAAATTTGAAATTAAGACGTATGCACTGAGCCCTTCTAAACATTTTTTGTCTCTTGGAATTTTTTTGTAACTTGCTAATTTTCCGAGTTACAGGCAGTTTTTCACAATAAATTATGTACTACATTTTTTGCACAAAAAATACATGAAAATGCGGAAAATGAACGTCATTTATGAATATTATTATAAAAAAATATGAAACCTTCCAGTAAATTGAAAAATTAGCAAGTTAACAAAAAAAATTCCAAGAGACAAAAATGTTTAGAAGGCCTCAATACATACATCAAATTTTTCAATTACATATTTTTAAAGCGCTACAATTTCAAAGGGGTAGTTTTTCATGTTTTTGAAACACAGAAAGGTTGCAAATAAAAAAAAGTTTTGTATTTCGATGATACATACATTCACCTGAATTTTTTCAGATTTTTTTCAACTTTTACATTTCTCGTCCCTCACTTTTAGGAATTTTCGACTGACCATATCTCCAAAAATATGCATTTCTCGAAAAAATTCACAAGAATAAAAACATCTTATTTTGGGCTAAAAAAAGGTAAATTTATTGTTTCTTTTTCATTTTTGTCCTAATTCTACAAGTTGCAGAACCCGTGATAAAAGGGATAATTTCCTACTGTAGTCATTTGTTGACTGGATTAATAGATTAAAGGTAGTATCGACGTGAATCATTGTATTTTAAAGAAACACTAACCTCCATTTTTTCACTTTTCTGGATTCGGCACTTAAAGTTAAAATTGTCTACATAAAACTCGTGTACCATATAAAAATCCACTATGGGTAAATTCTCTGAAGTACTTTTCACAAAATTAGGTTCCATTATAAACAAATATTACACACAATGTAAATGTAAACAACAAATCGACAGATAATCCACTGCATTTAGTGAAAAATGAGCCGTATCTTCAGACCAATTCATACAAAAGCAAATGTTGGTTTTCCAGGTAGGTTCTGGTGTCCTTAATAAGGTCTCAAAAGTCCCCGAAGTGGGAGTGTAAGGATAAAATTTAGCAACGCTGTAAAGGGCTAAAATCGTGTTCGGAAACGAATTTTTCGAGATATCTCGGTTTTCATTGCCTCTAAGACAAAAATATATCAGGCCAAAAAGAAAGCTATGGAAATTCTCTATAAAAAAGATAGGGGGGTCTTTTTTTTTACGCAATAGTTTTCTTGAAAAATTCATACCTAAAATCAAAAAATTTATTTGTGGCAGTTTTTATTGCACGGAGGGTTAAAACATAAAAAAAAAATCCGAAACGACTTTTTCTCGGTTAAACGTTCAGATAAATATTTCTGTGGAACATCTACTGATATGATAATTGAACAATCTCTTATGAAATCGTCGAAATCAAAAGAAGGTTTTACTCGTGGAAGAAGTACAGATGAAAGTGTCGTGAATAAATGGGTTTTTGGACTATTGACTGCGAGTAACATCAGCGGAGGACTCGGCAACTTTTGTGGGCTTTCTATTCACTCTGGGGAACAGCATGTTGACGCAAGGGAATCTCGCATAAAGAGAGATACCGAGGATGTTCATAGTGTTAGATTGGTTCAATTCTCATAATCCCTTCCCAATTGTGCCAAAAATTATGTCGATTGCAACAGGTGATGGAAAAATAGTTACTGGTGATGGAAAAATAACATGTCATGATGCTCATAGGATTGGAACTGCTGCAATGGAGAAAAAAAATTGGCAACAATTTCTGTGATATTAAATTCTCACGTGCAGATAGAGTGCTTCCACTATTAACTGTCAATAGCAATGTTAAAGTTCATGATACCACAATATGCCCATTGATTCATTATTGTTGTTTCAAAGGATTACTGTCATGAAGAGGACAAATGAAGAGCTTCGCACCTACTTGGAGTATGAATTAGCTCTGTATCCAGTGTCACTCTTTGACGAAGTTGGTATGCGCAAGACGAACAAGTCAGCTTTCTATGACAATTTCCAGCCATCTGAATCTGAACCAGATCTCCAAAATGCCACTTATATCGTTGATGGGGGATTTCTCTTGCACCGAGTTATATGGCATCAACATGAAACCTACGGAGCTATTTGCCAAGCATATGTTAATTATGTGGAAAATCATTTTGGCTTGAACTCTATTATTGTTTTTGATGGTTATGAAAATATTTGCAACAGTGTGAAGGCTATGGAGCAGCTTTGCTGGTCCTCAAAAGCTTCATCTGTTGACATTTACTTTGATAAGCAGATGGTTGCAACTGTAAGCCAAGAGAAGCTCCTTTCCAATAATAAAAATAAAACTAGATTGATTTCGATGTTGACAGAAAAGTTTGAGGCAAATAATTATATTGTTAGACATGCTGAAGATGATGCTGACATTTTGATAGTCAAAACAGCGCTTGAGAAATCATGTAAAAATACTACGGTTGTTGTTGGGGAAGATGTGGATCTTCTTGTAATTTTAACTGCTCATACACCTATTAATAAAGAATTTTTTTTCCTCAAACCAGACAGAGGGAAGGTCCAACGAAAAATTTATTCTTCACGAAGCTTTGATCACCATAAAGATATTCGAGATCACATATTGTTTATGCACGCATTCTCTGGGTGTGACACTACATCTGCTCTGTTTAATAAAGGCAAGACTGCAGCTTTGAAAGTGATGAAAAAACCGCAGGACTTGAAACTTGTAGCTGAAGTCTTCTATAACGCTCCAGTTAAAGAAGTTTCCATCGATAACTCTCGGTATTCTTGCTTTATTAAAGCTGTGAGCAAAAGGAAACCAGTGAAATTGAATTCATTACCACCCACTCATGACGCAGCTCAACAGCATCTATTTCGTGTTTATTTTCAAGTACAGAAATGGTTGGGTAATGTATTGAATCCTAAAAAGTGGGTTGGATGTTGAAAGATACCATATTGTGGCCAAAAACAACATCCCAACTTCCTGCGCCTGATTGCCTTCTGAAGATGATTTTCTGCAACTGTACAAAAGGTTGTGGACCAGTTTGCGGCAACTGCTATGGAAATTCTTGCTTGAATGCTGAACCGATTGAAAACTCGTCAGAAATAAAAGCCGTCACTGAAGCAGAGACTGAAAGTTCTCAGATTGACTCGGATTTCCTCGAACGAATCGATGAATTTATGGAAGGAGAAAACGGACAAGAAGGAAATTATTAACTTGAACATTTTAATAATTATGAGTCGTGGATTAGGCCTACCGGGGAAACCACATAAAAAAACGCGCCTAGTACTCAATCATGTGTGGAATAGAGTACTTAAATTATCCATAATATCCCATAAGTTCAAATTCAATGCAAGATTTTCACGAAAACTATTGCGTATACAAAAAAAAGACCCTGTATCTTTTTTATAGAGAATTTCCATAGCTTTCTTTTTGGCCTAATGTATTTTTGTCGTAGAGGCAATGAAAACCGAGATATCTTGAAAAATTCGTTTCCGAGCACGATTTTAGCCCTTTACAGCGTTGCCAAATTGTATCCTTACATTCCCACTTCGAGGACCTTTGAGACATTAAGGACACCCGAACCTACCTGGAAAACCAACATTTGCTTTTGTATGAATTGGTCTGAAGAAAAATCCTAAATGCAGTGGATTAAGATCACCACCACCAACATGATAAATGAAAACATGAAAATTCTCTAGAATTGAATGATCATCAGATACATCACCATTTGCCGCCTTTTTATTTTCAAAACCAATTTGTTCTTGCATGTGATGATTAGAACTTTTTTTAATGTGATATATGCAATGTATATTTAATATACTTTTTGATCATATAACAATATTTTGTAAATTTTGTTGAAGGAAACTACTCTATTGCACAAAAGTTCAGGTTCACTTTCTTATCACATAATAGTATAATTCATCCAAAAATCAAAAAGCTAAGAATTAGCAGAAGATTACTTGCTGAAAAGTGTAATATGTGTAAATTTAAATTTTAAGTAATCTCCCTAGCGCTTACCCCCACCCCCTCTCAACCCTCCTGTTTCTTCTCAATTTATTTATAAAAGGGAGCTAAAAACGCTCTATGGAACATTGCTACAAAAAAAATATACTTTTCTAACGAAAAATAACACTTTACAAAAAAAGTTAAACAAAACACTTCACAGACTGTTTAAGAAAGTCACCAAATTTCTATAATAAATTCTTTTTTTTAGTTTTAATTAAGAGGAATTTACAAAATATAGCTAAACTAAGTGAAAAATACAAAATAAAATGTTTCCATCACCGCATTCAATCCTGATGGAATAGAAATGTCTCTTGAACAATGGGGGGTTGGTTACAGATCATACTGTTTAATGCTAGTTTCAAGGCAGACCAAAAAGGTTATGGACAAACTGCAATTGTAGAAAGGCTCAAGTGCTCTATTACGCACAAATTGGCAGAAATGAGGATAATCCCAACTTTGAGGAAATCGATAGCAAAAACTAAAATACTGATGAACATGAAAACAAACAAATAGCTAGGGAGCTGGCGGCATAAATTTTTATATGATCTTATTGTACGACTGAAGTTGAAAAGTGTACAGACATAATAAAAAGTCGGAAAAATGATTTTAGTCATTACGGCGTAGCTGAGTTTTTAATTAACAATTGATTAAAAATGCAATAAAAAAACACGCTCCTATATGATTTTATTGTCAGTCACTTGTTTTAAACTTTGCTTATCAATATGACATTGATATAAATGCAGTCGGCTGAAACTTGTGTAGCGATTTTTTGAATTTTTTTTTATTTATGATATATATACTAAAAATTAAGTGAAGGTACCTGATATCAAAAGTTTCGCAGTGATAAGAAACAATAAAACAAACTTCAGTCACCTGTATACTGCTGCGTTTAAAGGTGGTGAATTTTCAAAAATGGGGTAAAAAACACTTCTATATTATTTTACCATGTTAGCCACTTTGCAGGAAGCTTTGTTTATTTGTAAAAAACAAAAAAAAAATAGTGACAAATCTGCTATTCAGATTTTTTATTGGCTGAAAAAAGAGGCAGTTCTTTTGACGAGAACCATCTTATCCTATGTTTTTTGATATGCTGAAACCGATTCTGAAATTAAAAAAAAAATCAAAAATCTGCCGCATCAGTTTTTGTCTACCACCCCTTTTATCCCCTAAAAAAGGCAAAAAAAAAAAAGTCTTGTCTCATCTAACTTTTCGAAGTATTTTGACTTTCCGAAGTCAATTTTGAACAAAAAAAATCTATCGTGTCAGTTTCCCACTACAACCTCATTATATCTCCTAGGGGTAACATAATGGGGTTAATTGACACGATAGAAATCTTTTGTTTGCCCAAAATTAGCTTCAACACGTCAAAATACTTCAAAAAAGCTAAATTAGAATCTTAGGACAAGACTTTTTTTTCTGCCCTTTTTGGAGCATGTAGACGAAAACTGATGCGATAGATTTTTTATTAATATCACAATCGGTTTCAGCATGTCAAAAAACATAGGATAAGACGTTCTGATCAAAAGTACTGCCCTTTTTTTTTGTTGGCTTGTCTTTTTGTCCTCGATTTTGTCTTGAACATTTTTCTCGTAGGATTGAGCGTTGCCGAATTATTTTGAAAAACCAATTTTTTGCACCTTTACTTCAAGATGGAGGCTCGTGCCTAAGCCCCCCCAGTAGAATTTTTTTTTTATCAAAGCCTCGAGCATGGATATAAAAACTAACAAATTAAAACCAATGCGAAATACAATGAAAAGACCTAAGCGCTTTTTTTTTTGCAAATTAACAATTAGTTATATAAAACTGATCTTTTTATAGTCATGGATTTCAGCCAACCATTTGTTTTTATTTATATTTTTGATAAATGAACAATTTTATAGCAATGGCTGAAACAATAAAGTAGGTAATATAAAAGCCTTTTTTTTCGCAAATTTGAAATTCATTTAAATAAAAAATCAGCAGCAACCAAGATCGGTAGCTGCTCTAATTGATCTGTTATATCATACCTTCATTCCATAATATTGCTAATTAAAATGAAATCATATACCCACCAGATCCCTAGCTAAAAGTTATTGATGATAAAAGAAACAAAGATTTTTCCTCTCAAAAATTCTTTGTGAGCAAACATTTGCTTCACGTCCTCAGGCAATAAGGCGATAAATAGAAAAATAAAAATAAAATAAGACTTTTTGCGAGTCTTTTGATTTCTTTCATCATGCACTCCGCACATGGGATTAACCTACATTCGTTAAGTTATTATATTTCAATATCTAATAAGCAGTGATTGGAATTTTGGGTTTAATTTCAGGTGCGTCGTTACAAGGATTTATTAAAATATACATGCATTTTTAGTTGTACATATGTATACATATATATGTATTCTATTATGCCAAAATAAATGAACACATAAGGAGGTTTGTATTACATTTAATTTCGATTTATTTTATAAGAAAGGACAAACACACATTTAATTTTTTAATGTAAAATTTCATATACCTATGTGCGCCACTGGAATTAAACCCACATTCCGATCATTGCTAATAAGTAATCATTTTTTTATATTTCTAACAAATTATTTTGTTTATTAGTTCTATATAAATAATCTCAATTATTTAATTTAGCGTTTTTAAATAAAGTAATACCATCTCAATAAAAAAAATATATTTTATTAGTCAATATTCCTGAAGTTTCGAACGTTCACTTGAACGAATTTCACATGGAAAGGAAAAATTAATAAAAACTACAAATCGACTTAGGCCTACAATTGTTCTGGTAATATTTGCTGGCAACGATACTGTCGTTGCTAGCAAATATTATAAGAAAAACTGTGTGCCTAAGTCGGTTTGTAGTTTTTATTAATTTTTCCTTTTAGTTTGAAATTCGTTCAAGTGAACGTTCGAAACTTCATGTACATATTAGTCAACACTAAGTAATTGAATAGAGATTTAATTATATGTTTTTTAATGTTGTCTATAATTAATTATTTGTGGCATATTCATGATTTCTTATTGTTTGTTGGGCGTTTAGCCACTTTCTGTAAAAACATTTAAAAATTTTGATGAAAGAAACCTCTGCGCCAAATGGTTTAGTTTGCTGGTTTTTAATACTACAGATCCATTTGACACTCCTCCGTCATCAAAATTTTTAAATATTTTTATGGAAAGTGGGTAAATACCAAAATACCCAACAGAAAGAAAAAAAAATACACCCCGACTATGATTGTTCGCCATTAAAGTGGCGGGCAGGTGGGAGTGTCTGTTTAAGACAGAGGGTAGGTAGCGCTAGAGATATTTCTTGACATTCATATAACATATTACACTTCTTTGCAGAGAAACCTTTCCCCTAATTATTTGGTGGCTAAAATTTTATTCTACTGAGCAAAATAAAAGAGACAATCGTTTTGACATTTAAGTTTAAAGTGATGTATTGCATGGTGGAAGCTGTTACTTTCTGATAATTAATGGTAACAAAACAGATAAATACTTTTCTTTGTTTTTTTTATTACTAATTTATTATAAACGTTACTGCAGTTTCGACAACTTAACATGTCATTCTCTGCCATTTGAATCAACCGTTTGAGAATGACACTCTATGTTGTTGAAACTGCAGTAACGTTTAGTTATAATTACCTAATTAATAATAAAAAACAAAGAAAAGTGTTTTCATCTGTTTCGTTAATGTGAAATCATGAGCTAATTTTCAGGTAATATTTGAATCAAGCTGCATTCACTTATCACATGAAAACGATAAACATATCTCAATTTACATGTACAGGGTTATTCATTATATTTAGGCCACCCTTTATGATCGTTATTGGAGATAGAAAAAAATTTTTCGGACGAAAGTTGTAGGGCTGTAACTGAACCTCTTTAATAAGTTAATGGAAGCACAGTGGCGTGGAGAAAGAAGCAAAAATATATTTTTTAATGGAACATCCTGTGTATTGTTGAATTTTTGAATTATTTTCTTCTGATTTCAAAAGTATTCTGTTATTAAAACGCTTAACAGAATACTTGTCATTTTCATAGACAAGTTTAATAATTGTAATTTCCGTTCGTATAATAAATAGCTTAAATACAATTTTCAATGTTTCATAACTCGAAAACGGTTAAAGATAGGTCTATCATATCTCATATTTTATCTCATTAACTTATTAAAGAGGTTCAGTTACAGCCCTACAACTTTCGTCCGAAACTTTTTTTTCGATATCCAATAACAACGATCATAAAGGGTGGCCTAAATATAATGAATAACCCTGTACATGAACTCCGTTTCATAATTGAGGCATGGCTTAATTCGATATTCTCCACACTTACCTTATAGCAATCTCGATAATCTTCTTGTGAAAATACAGCTTATTTGCAACTCTGTCAACAGACTAATACTTTCCTTCTTAAGTGGGTTTGACCATACATACTAAATGAAATTCATATACACATTTTTTTAAAAATAACTCTTGTATTTCAATAGAAAGAAACTAGTTTCTAACAATAGTTTACAGACCTGATTTCCTCTCAATATTGTAGCAAAGTAGTCCATGTGACACGCAAGCTATTCAAAGCTAATTTTGAATTTGTAGCAAGTTTTTTGCACTTTTTTGGACACTAATGTTCAGTAACTCTTTGCACAGGAAATTTATCGGAATCTTTGGCAAACTATCACATTTGTTAAGACACATTTTTTTTGTTAATGAACTATTAAATTTGATGGCATGTGTTTTGCACAAGATTATTAGGCCACATTGTCAAGAGAACTTTCTCGGAACTTTTACTGATATACTAGGTGAAGAGATTATTTCACTTTCACGGAAACTACAGCAATATTTATACCTGAAGGTAGGTACCATGGTCCTTGTTAAAAATTTGTGCACATCTCAAAACAATTTTTATCCACAAGCACACCCACACCGGGAGAACTGAAGAATAACACGGTTTTCTGAAAGAACTTATCTATTTCACATCACTACAAGACGCATGGCAAATAATCATATTTTACAATATCAGGGTAAAATACAAATATTTGAGTCCATGACAGATATAAAAAATAAGTCACTGATAACTCTTAACACTACATCACAATGTCAATTAATAATTTTAAACAGTACATACTTTTTAAATTATTAACTACACTAGTACACTACATTAACACCGTCGTTTATAATGAATGAACAAGATACAGTCCTTTCACATACAGATAAATCCTGACAGAAAGTTAGTACACTAAAAGAACAAAGGTATGAAAAAATATAATGAGAAAGAACTGCAAATCACTTAAACTAATTCCACTTCACATTTTACAGCAAATTCTTCATAAAAATAATCTGTTAACACTTTTATCAATGATACATTGGTCAATTATACACAAATTAACTGGGCTAAATTCTACTTATCGTTGATCTCCAATTTCCTGAAATGAAAAGTTATTAGATTCCACTAACTTTAAACTATAATAAAACAATCGTTTCTATAAAAAAAAATAATAAATGGAAATATATAAAAAGTGTATATGAGTAAAAATGTGTAAACTAGGAAATCGTTCCATGATTGAATGATGATCGTTATATGTAAAAAGTATAATTACGATATAGTTAAGCAAAATAATGCCTAGTTCTAGTCAGAAGCTAAAAGAAATATAGTGTACCACTACTATAGTATATCGTGACTATACTCTTATAACTAACAAATATTTGTAAAAATAAACTACAAATGTGTTGACTTGGAAAGGTTAGGTTAGATTTAAGCAGTACCACCACGTACCACCACAATGATTAAATGATCTTCTTTTATTGCTTCGTCCGACAGGTTAGGGCAAGTACGTTTGAGGAGCTCCGTGGAGAAGGGACAAGGGGGGAACGAATACAGCACACCTGTGGCTTCAGTCTCCTTGTTCAATAAGGAGATCACTCCCGCTGCTTCCTTCTGTTTAAGATAAGACACCAAATTACGCAAAGGCCTAGTTTGAACTGTAGCGTCATCATTTGTAACTGACGCCGTGGACCCAGCCAGTCCCAAGAATATTGCATGCGAACTGGCGCTAGATATGCGTTTTTGTACATCCTCTAATTTAGGTTGATCCAATCTTAGTCTCTGTGTTATCCTTAATTGATGTTTGCCCTCTTCATCTTTCATTAAACCATCAACGATGTCAGTATCTCCGTCAATCAAATGGAACTTTGCAGGGAATAATGAATTCTTAAGAATTAAAGCTCCTTGCCAAATAGTAGTACATTTCCGGGCAACTTCTGGCAATGTACGACTAGAAGCCAAGAGGCCAGCTCTACGAGAGCCACTATCAGAGTCCGAGTCTGGGGACCTTCTGGGAGATCGCGATCTTGATCTGTCTACACCACGAGAGCCAGAACGTCTCCGGTCATATTCACCGTCACGGGTGCGGCCCCATTCATCTTCTGTGGTACCTTCAGGGTATCGATATGGACCCCGACTGCCAGCCCTTCTTTCAGGATACGGTTGACGACCTCTGTAGCCCCTAAACCCACTACTACCTTCACCGCCCTCATACTCATAATCGAATTCTACTTCCCGCCCTCTGTAATCCTCAGCACCTGCGACATATGGTGGTTTTGGGCGGTATGTAACACCCGGAGTTACATCGGCAAAATCAGTTCTAAGCCGACGCTCAGGTCCGCCCAAAGGAAATCCTCGCATTTCTTTAACAGCAGCTTGAGCGGCATCTATGCTATCATATAAAATTAAGGCTTGATTGTCGCCTTTTACATAGTCGATTTTTTTTATAGCTCCAAATCTGTCAAACTCTCTTTCGAGCTGTGGTATTGAAGTCCACGGACCTAATCCACCAACCCATATTCTGGTAGTTGGCGTAGCTTTACCATATCCAATTTTGCATTGGAACTTTCCGATATACTGACCAGATAATTCAACTTTGGCCCTATGGGCCATATCTAAAGTGTTAAATCGTACAAAAGCAAAGGCATTACCTGTTCCTGGAGGTGGTCGCTTAATGTCAATATCCTCTACTACACCATATCTTCCGAAAATTCTCCTCAACTCTTCTTCGGTAATATTAATTTCCAGATTACCAGCAAACAACGTACGAGTAGCAAGTGGATCATCTTCAGGCTGCACATGATGTAAATAATTGGGAAACTTATCTTTTTTGTTTTCCTGTTTCTCGAAAGGCGTACGAGGTACTGAATGTCTAGGGGGACCGTAACCATGAGTAGGGGGCATATGAGGTGGACCATGATGAATCGGAGGTCTGGCAAGGTATTCATGGTGTGGGGCAGGCATAGCTTCGCGTCTATACTCTCTATGTACCGGGACACCTGGTGGCGGACCATAAGAACGTTCATAGCGATCTACAGGGCGTAAACGTTCAGGGGATCTGGCATAGGCATAATGGCGATCATATTCAGGGCTAATTGAACGGGGTCTGCTACGATACACGTCATTTGTACGAGGAACTTCATAAACAGCTTCTACTAACGCCACTTTATCATAAATTATAATACGTGGTTTGCCATGTTTAGCATCCCTGGCATCTTCAGGATTCCGAAAACAAACATAGGCCACTCGTTCGTCTAGATCATGAGTAATTCTAATGCTTAAGTCACCATATTTTTTATACTCCCGGTACAAAGTGTCTTTAATAACTTCATCACTGGCCTTAGGATGTAAAGCACTAACGCATAAAACTTTGTATGGATAAGAACGCTCTGGGGGTCTCATATATTCATCGCGATGGGGAGAAACATACCGGGCCCTAGGACTGGGAGATCGAGCGCGACTACCGCGACGCCGAATCCGATCGGGCGTTATTCTTTCATCGGAGCTATCGTCGTATCTTCCCATGCTAGATCGAGATCTTTTGCTACGTGGTGGTGTGTCCCTATCACTACTTCTTTTCATATTATGTATCCTAACTGTTATTTTGTCCCTTCCAGAGGCGATCATACGCACTGCACACACCAATTAACGGACAACACAATGGATGACACGGCACTCCTTTTCCTAAAAACACAAGCAAAACACCTATTTTCAAAAACATTTTTCACTAAAAACTACATATTATTAACAAAAAATAAAAACAACATACTTTAGAACTACACAACACTTGTGTAAAAGAGGTTGAAATCTTCTTTTGAACGAAATTCAGCATTCACGTTTGTCAAACGCCAACACGTAAAACAAAATGGCAGCGTCGGCATCGGCAGCGATAGAGTGGAGGCATTGAACGGATAAATCTAGAAAAAAATGCACCAATCAGGTGTTAGCATTTATCCCCTCCCAGCGGCTTCTTACCAAACCACAGCCAACAATAATTCAAATTCCCCTATAAACTGACCACTTAAAAGCCAGTTCGTATCCCTACCTCTGATTTTTTTTTTAATCTAATATCTTCTTCTTCCTCTAAAATGATTTCGAAAATAAAGCGAATTTCTACGTTGGCCAATAATATATACAGTATGTTTTTCTACTAACCTCTATAATATACCTCGAGCTTAAAGTATTGACGACGAAGATTGCGAGTTGAGGCTACCAAGAGTGTAGAGTGTAGCGGACACGCCCGCCTATCAGCCGTGCACAGTGCCATATGCATCCTAAGTTACGTGCCGCTCCACTTTTAAAGATTCCTAATTCGCATTACTTCATCACATCAAGATTAATAAAATAAACAAGCTAAAAACGACTCTTCGCCGGTTTACTAAACTTTTTATATAATTATTATACATTCTATAGGATACTCTTCGCAATTTTTTGTAAATAATGTTAGTTTTAGACATTTTTAATTTTATAGTACGAACTTTAGTTGGTGAAAGACTCAGTGTAAAATAAAGTAAAAATTAAAAAAAAACATACCTTACCCCCTGTGGGGGGGGGGGGGGGGGTCGAACTTGGGACCCTTGAGTTCCGAGTCAAAAGCGTAACACGTAAAAAATGTAAATTTTTACAAAAACATAAAAATAAAAATAAAAAAATTCTCAAATTTAAATCATTAATAACATTTTTATTTACTGATCGATTTTGTTCAAAAACAATAGGGTTATTCCCTAACTAACACTAACTTACTCTCCAAATTTCCGTACAATCAAAATTTTCTTTCTCGAGTTATCGTGCTTACAAGAAACGTGACGGACAGACAGACGGACGGACAGACGGACGGACGCAACCTAACACTTAACTCACTGAACCATTGAACATCTTTATTTAAATATGTTTAAAAGCTGTATACCTAGTTAGAAACAGTAAAACAAAATTATTATTACTATGTGGCAAAAATTGAACTAATCACTAAATATTCTATTTATTTTTATTTTATAATGATTTATTTCACGTCATTTTTATGACGTCAAAATAATGACCTGAAAGAAACGTGTATTTGACGTCTTCATGATGACGTCAGAAGTACGTATTAAATATCACGTCTCTGGTACGTCTTTTATTAATGACGTCAAAATAATGACCTAAAAGAAACGTATATTTGACGTCTTCATGATGACGTCAGAAGTACGTTATAAATATCACGTCTCTGATACGTCATTTATTGGGACAATGACGTCGGCGACGAAAAATCACCTTTAAAAGACGTCATAATGACGTCACCTTGCTACCTGGGTGTCACAATCACAAAATATATACATTCAGAGTGAGAGGGAAACATGCGTTTATTTTCGGTTTCTTATAAATATTTAAAAAATCATAAATGGTACAATCCTTAAAATAGTTTCAAATACTCCCCATTGCTCTAAGGAATACAACCATATACAGTTTTTATCAGAAACTTTGTATATAGTTAAATGCCATACTTTAATAATGAAATTAGGAACTATTTTCATTGACAAACTACGATATTTACAATAAAAAAAATATATAGTTGTATTCGTTAGAACAATAGCAATTATTTAAAACAGTTTTAAAGATTATAGTATATTTGGTTATTTAATTATTTATTATAAAACGAAAATAAACGTATATTTCCCTCTCACTCTGCAAAAGCCTAACCTTAACAGTTAACACTTACTGTCTATGTCTGCTCTCAACCAACTTTCTGGGAATTAAGACGTGAATGACTGAAGACTGAATGATGCAATGTGTTTATTAACTACATACTATGTCTTGATTCTTGACGAGTATCTGCCTGTCTCCCTGGTGTATTTGATTATATTTGTTGTATTTATTTAAATACTTTTGAGATTCAAATACTTCTGAAAGTATTTAAATACTGTCAGAAAAGGATTTAAATACTTTTTTAGAAGTATTTAAATACTTCTCAGTTATTTAAATAGTTTAAGTATTTATAAATACTTTAGCATCATTTTCACAAATACTAAGTAGTAAATATTTCAGATAAAGTATTTGCAAGTATAAATACAAATACTTGTTGCAAGAAGTATTTAAATACTTATGAAGTATTTGTAAGTACATCTATTTGCCCAGCTCTGCCTTTGAAAGGAGTATTTCTTGTGATACATTAAATTTTATACATAAAATATACACTATAAAAGGTCTATTTACTGCTTTTGTTTTGGGGGATGGAAAATGTTGAAATCTTTTTTAGCGATTTCTTTATTTCAAATCTGAATATACCACTGACTTCGGGAATCCCTTAAATGGGTTTGTATCAAATTTTGTGAAAAAGTTCCTATGTTTAAATTTTTCCCGAAAGAAATAAGAATTCTGAAATTACCAATGAAAGTTAACTGTTCCACGAGATTGTGTATTTAAAAAAGTGTCTTGACTCAAACTGACAAATGAGGGTCAATTTGGGTAGGTTATCTAGATATTAAAATTCATGATACAAAGAATAGAAGGTATGATACTCAGTTCGCCAAATTCGGTCCGGTTGGCGCAAGACGTCACACGGTGACAGCGGGATTTTAAATTACATAGGATTTTCCTCATGATGCAAAGAATTTGTATCATGGATTTGCCTGAACTCATTGGCATTTTGAATAAATAGGGATTCTTAGTGTTCTTAGTAACCATCGTTCTTTATAAATGAGCTTTATCTCCGCATAAATACGTTTTAAACATATTGTCACTTTTACATGATGCCAATGCACAACGCATTTTTATAATTAAAGGTTATTGCAAGAACAATAAAATAAGTAAAATAATCCAAAAAACAACTTCCACAGACGTCGGCAAACTCACTCTTACGAAGGAAGCGGGTAGAAAATTATCACCGCGTGACGAACAACTGTCGATTTGGCTCCGCCCACATGCGCAATCCCATACCTTGTATTCTTTATATCTGACGTCATCATGAAGACGTCAAATACACGTTTCTTTTAGGTTATTATTTTGACGTCATTAAAATGACGTGAAATAAATCATTATAAAATAAAAATAAATAGAAGTATTTAGTGACTAGTTCAATTTTTGTTTTACTATTTCTAACTAGGTATACAGCTTTTAAACACATTTAAAAAAAGATGTTCGATGGTTCAGTGAGTTAAGTGTTAGGTTGCGAGTCAAAAGGTCCGCGGTTCGATCCCTTCACATTCCTGTTTTTTTTTTCATCAAAAACTTTATTAATAATTGTGGAAAAATATTATAATTTATCGCAAAATTCACTGATTAACAATACGTCATAATGGCGTCATATGTGTGACGTCATTGGGCTGTGACATTGTGCCGTCTTTTTCACGTCATTTTTACGTCATGCTGAAGGTGAAATTGACGTAATTAATGCCGAAAAAACGACGTCATAATGACGGCACCTTGCTGCCTGGGCAAGATCATCAAGAGAATTTAATATAAGATATATCCAAATCGTCCGCCTGTTAATGTCAACATCTTTAGAAAAATTAATGTTTTATATGATGCACAACCTTTGATAACGAACCAAGGGCGGATCCAGAAAGGTTACTGGGGGGGGGGGGCACTGCGGCCAGAGCGGTCTGGGTGTCTAGGGCTTAGTCGGCATTTTACAATAAATATTCAAACTCAGTTCGTCAGCGATTTGAATATTTTTGCTTCGCATGTATCTAAACGTCGTCCCAATTTTTTTGATGAGCGGGGGGATAAACATGCCCCTCGTTAGACGCAACCCTAAGGCCCAGTCGGCATTTACCAGCTAGCCAACCTGGCCAAACCACCGCTGACTGCGGCCGTCTACCACCGAACAATCAATAATTATATCGACATTTTCATTATTCAATAATAAATAATATTACATCCTATTCTTCTCGGGGGGGGGGGCAATTGCCCCTAGTGCCCCCCCCCCCCTAGATCCGCCCTTGTAACGAACACAAATTTAAAAAAATATGATATTTAACAAAGGTAGGAGGGGGTGGAGATAAGCTCCTTTGGCCCCAGCGAGTACGGTCGTGAGCAAAAAAAATAGGATAACTAGTTTTTTCTATTGTAAACCTGTCTCTATTTGCACACTTGCAATGAATTTTGACAAATAACTGACAATGTCACAAAAATTAAAGTTATAGGGTGTACACAACTAGATTTTAGCAAAAATACGTTATAGGACTTGTCCCATTTTCTTGGGGGGCACGACGTACCACTTTGATTCTTACATATGTCAAAGATTTTACGTTCTCACACTACATATTTAAAAATCTTTGCAATGCTCTCTTGTGCTCGGTGTAAGACAAACAAACAAAAGCGCAAAAAAAGGATGAATGATTCTCACGTATTTTGGTGAAAGGAGTGAAATTTAGCCGATCTCTGTCGATGTCGATGGTAAAAATTCGATTCGAACCATATAAAATAAAAATAAAATGTATATTTGTTCGTCGTATCTTCTTGTTGAAGCCAGAAAAGGTTTTTATCGCCACCACTCCTTTGTATTAGTTATTTATTGAAAAGTATAATATTTCTATTTTAAATTGTCAATGAGATTATTACTATATATGTGTATATATGTTCGCTGAGTAATAATTGTGCAAACATTTAATCCAGATTTTACATTTCTATCAAACCGTTTGAAATGACGACATCAATTTGGTAACCTTTAAATACTTACGCATTTGGGTCGTAAAAAATGGCTTTTTATCTCAACTTACCGGTGCGATCCACCGGTGAATTTAGAAATCTGCCCATTACAATACACATAACCCACAAACCACTAGGTGTGGGTTGTTTGTGACATAACCTTCATTAATCCTTGTTTTACTTAATCTTAATATGCCTATTATTTATATTTAATTATTTATATTTCTAAAAAATGTCTGCGTTAAAGCGAGTGCAGGTAAATTATCTTAAGAAAAGTTGACACTCATTAGCGTAAATTATTTTTAGCAATGGGCTACCTTTGCAAGAATATGGCATGTCTATAATGCAGCTTGGCAAAATCCATTTCAATCTGCAGAACTTTTAAAAAAGTACTTAATGGGAATGCATAAGCCTATTTACCATCCAATGAGTAATTTTCCTATTATAATTAATTTAACTTTAACTGAACTCAAAAGTTTCCAGGTGACTGTGGAGACCATGTAATAGTTATAAACAGCGGTGAGATTGCCTTACCAGGAGATGAGTGGAAAAAGAGAGTATATTTTCATCACACTGGCTATCCTGGAGGTGCTACTTGGACTCTAGCATGGGATTTACATAGTAAAGACCCTACAATGGTACACGTTATATATACATAATTGATACAAATGTAAAGTATTTAACTTTTAGGTACTTAAAAAAGCAGTATACAACAGCATGGATGGTAATTTGCAAAGGAGATACACAATGGAAAGATTACACATTTTCGCAGATGCTAATGTTCCAAAAGATTTAATGCAAAATGTTTCCAACCAAATTAGACAAATTAGGCCCATGCCAAGGAGACTTGACCATTATCCTGAACAGGAAGTGAAAGAATTTCCGAAAGTGATTGATTATCCAAAAGATTATGTTGTAAGATAAAGTATAATGACAATGTGTACTTATAAGTAAATATTGTAGTACTTTATGTTTAAAACAAACATCAAAAAGTAACATTGTTCTTAATTCATAGTAAATATTTTACAATTCTTACCTGATTTGGAAATTTCTTATATTTGTACCACCATATATGTGGAAAGAGCCCAGATCTTCAATAGTTGTTTCCAAGATATATCTAAGCGATTTTTTGTAGGAGCTTGAAATTTTCACAAGTTGAGTTATTTATATATAATAATAATAATAACATACGTAGAAAGTACCTAATAGCCCTGAATTCAATTTCTGACAAAAAAGCCTCCCTAAGTTATAATAAAAAGCTGCTGAAAGATAAAAGCTTATTTTTCTCAAAAATGGATATTTTTAATAAAAATTTTTAAAAAACCAAAAAGTTTGCCTAGGAGAGGGGCAACTAGTTTTATTTTGAAGCTTCTTTTTGCTTAATATGCTTTTGCTTATTATTATATTATGTTTTGCTTTTGGATGCATAACTTCCCTATCGAAGATCTGTGCCCTTTGCCTATGGCGAAACGCATATTCGAATAAATATACTAGATTAACTCTTTCCGTTTTGATTAGTTTACTGGTTAATTTATTTCATAAGATAGTATCCAACAGGGAAGGAGATAAGAATGTAAAACAGATGAAACGAAATTTTAATTTATGGTGTAAATCTTTTAATTACAGCTACAACATAGTAGTAATAAATACCACCCCATTAGTTCTCGGAATCAGCAAATATAATAAGTTTTACGTGGTGTTCGAAAATCCATTTAAAAGTACAGTCTGCAGAAATCCAATATCAGCATAGGTACAATCGGCGCCAGCTTAAACTCACCACTATTGGAGATGTTCTCTTTCTAACGGGCCATTACAAATAAGGTTAGAAAGGGAGCATCTCTAATGGTGGTGAGTTTAAGGTGACAACATTGGTACCATCCTTATAGCCTCCAAGAAAGGCTATAAGGATGGTACAGGTAAAACCCCGTTTTCAAAGTTGGGGAACACGATGGTGACAATATTTTTCGACCTACCCTTCACCCGCTACCTCTAAACTGAAAAACCACCCCTTTCCGATTTTCTGGTGCTAAGCTGCAAGGGCTTATCCAATAGGGTTTTTTTCTCAATTTGAATAAAATAAGTAAAGATGAACCACAGGTGACCTAAATCACCCCCGGAGGTTAAAACTACACCCATAACAAAATGCCACGAGAACAATGAAAATCGGCTGGAAAACAGAATTCCCCCTTTTTCGAGGGCAGATAACACGATGATGGTGACAATATTTCCCTACCTACCCTTCACTCACTGCCCCTAAATCGGAAATACCACCCCCTTTTCCGATTTTCTGGTACTAGGCTTGCGAGGGCTTGTCAGATAAGATTTTATCTCCTTAACTCGAATAAAATAAGTAAACCTTGATCAGACGAGGCCCAAACAATCCGGGGTTCAAGCAGCCTTTACACAAAGTGAACTCTTCCTTCAGTGGTTTGTAGAGGATTGATCGACGCTTACAATTATAATCATGTTTTCATGGTGTTTCGCTATTGGAGGTGAGAGTAGTTTCAACCCCTGGGGGTGGGTTGGGTCTGGTCTGATCGAGCTTTACTTATTTCATTTGAACTGACGAGAAAAAATCCTATTCGACAAGCTGGAGCACCAGAAAAACGGGTGGTTTTTCCAGTTTAGAGGTAGTGGGTGAACAAGAGGTCAGAAAATATTGTCACCATCGTGTTCTCAGCCTTCGAAAACAGGAGGGGGAGAGGTTAGATGTCTTGCGGTCCAGTCACAGAACTTTTGGACTTTTTGCCTTTTTCTGGTTTACCTTGGGGACTATTCTGTGTTTTGTACATGTATGTTACAATGAGGAGCTCAAGTAATGACTGAATATTCCAATCTGTATTGAACGAAAGATTGTTATAATGTAGTTTCATTATAAAACCAAGTGTTTTAAAGCTTTCATTGGTGGCGATTTATACGACAATAAGTTTTCAAAAATTTAAGATCGTAGAATATTAACCGTATAATACGAATACAAAAAAACTATGACAGATTCCAGAAAAAATGCAGCAGAAATTCAAATATTCAACACCAGTGTCAAAACGCGATATGATTGAATTGATGTCAGTAATTCGCTAATAGTCCCGACCACAGCCATCTATTGCCCTCGGTGCATCTGCGATTTTTAAATAATAATGAAACCGAGTTTTTAAAAGACTGATACGCACAATCTACCTGATTTTGCATTAGGTATCTACTTAAAACAAAGTGAAAGATATTTTTCACTGTGTTTTAGGCCTGGCTTTCAACATTCATTACTTTTATAGCAATAGAAATCTGCTAAAAATATTAACCCCTTGAGCCCGGTACTGTAATTCACTGCGCAGCTCTCTGATACGGCCGACTCAGACGGCTACTGACCTTATTTGGCATGCGGGCGACGCTAAATGATGCTAAACGCTAAAAAGCGGAAAACTTTATCAGGACCGTCAACATTAAGAATGGTAGGACATGAACTCATATGGCGAAAATAACACTAAACGAAGATGTTGGGTGTGCTACAACATCGAAAAAATAAGTTCTATATACACATATAAATGTTGTATTGTGTACCCAAAGAGACTACCCTCGTGTTCCTTAGAACATTTTACATATTACCATGATAATTTATAAAATGTTTTTCAAATATTTCCAATAAATAATGATAAGTTGTTGCGTTGTTTTTATTTTTTTTACTGTTATAATGAACAAAAGAAATATTATCCATGACACTTGCAAAAACACACTATTATAAAAATATAATTTTTCTGATATACGAAAATGATGCACATGATGCATCACCATATGAGAGTGCGGCCTAGGATTTCCAAAAATGGTACAAGTGATGCACCACCGGGTTCAAAGGGTTAAAGGTATAAAACTTCTCCACTAATAGCGCAATTTTGCCATCGTCTGTCTAAAGTCAGACCCAATAGGTCTGGCATTTTTCTAATTATACAAAAAGTTTTAAAATTTCAAGAGGTATACTTATTTTTTGCAGCTATATTTAAAATAATTAGGTGCGCACTTGGTTGAGGTTGCCAAAGCAAGCCAACCTTTTTCAGGTATGAAAATATTTATAAAATTTCAGTGGGTATAAACATTTTGAACACATCGTTCACCAGCTCTCTTAGACTAGAAATTCGATATTTAAAATCCTCTTAAAAATATCTCCATACTTTTTAAATATTTTTATCTACCCTTAAAATCGAGGGTAGTTCTCAGAAAAATAATGAAAAAACGATTTTTTTCAGTCTCTAAAAAACTGCTCAAATTTTGTACATCACCATTGGTTTAGCCAGGAAAATTTACACAAGGGTCACGCGAGAATGTAAGCATAGTGTAGTCATATCCAGTGGCGGATCCAGAATTATGCCAAGGGGGGGCACACCTTAACAGGGTTTCTAATTAACCCTTTCAGTACCGGACACGAAATGGTGATGCATGTTATTAGGACCGAGTTTTTTTGCATGCTACCAGGTCCCCTGCCGAATATATGCGCCAGGTATGAATAATAGAACATATGCAGAAAATTCACTTATTTATAATAATATTTTATTATATTAAAGTATTTCTAGTGTATTATGTTAAAAAGTATATATTTAAAAGGTTTGTTTTGTATGGTACACTTCAAAACAAGGCTGTACACACAGACCGAAATTACACTTTGTACCCATGTACCTAGACTCTCTTCTTTTTTTTGCCTGAAGCTTGCTTTGGCTACAAACAGTACATCTTCGAACCTTATTATTGGATACCAGGGCGGGAAAATGTCGGCCTATCAGCTTCTCAGGATTTTTGGTCGTAGGTTTTACTCGGCTTTAGTTAGATTGTGGTGTTTTGTACTTGAAATTAGACAAAGAAATCGATAGGCAAAAGTTTTCTCACAAACTAAAACTTACCGCTCAATAAGTTGTCTTGCGATTTTCAACTGAAAATCTGCTAGAGGTTCTCTTCCTGCATTTTGTGTTTGGTACAGTGCATGTGCGTTGAGCATGGCTAGGTCCACCATATGAAAAAATAGCTTTCTGTACCATTTTACAATTTTTCTAACGCATTCTGTAGAGCTTATTTCAATCAAAATAACGAAATTCATGATGTCGAGTAAATTTGCCGTATTTATACGGCAGTGAGCCAGGTGGTCCTGTCTTAGGTACCGTATTTCTTCGGCATTGGGCCAACGGACACAATACGAAGCGACACAATTATCCGGCTGTGGTCCTACTAAAGGGTATAAACTTAATATTGCCACATATATACGACAACGGTCTAAATATACCATATAACCCTGAACACATATATACGGCAGTGGTCCTGAGGAATCAATTAGGTATTGACTAAAATATACGGCGATGGTACGGAAAGGGTTAAGCAGATTCGTACGCGGGCTGTGGAGGCGCACCTAAAAATATTTTATTTTGTAAAGGGGTAATTCGGCCTTGTCCAATAAACAGAAAAAAAATAGAAACAAAGATAAAGATAGTGAGGCGCGACTATACTGTATTGAATTTTTGGCAGAGGATCATGTGATCATTGAGACATTTTACCATCATTTACTGCGGGGACAATAAATGAGCAAATAGAAATGTGGTTCTAATGCGTATATAAAGAAAAAGAAAAGCAACTTATTTGCATTCATTTCAATTTTCAAAACTGAGCAGACTGAGCTTTGATTATCTTAGGACAAAAGTTGAAGAATTTTTGAGAAACGTAAGTGGTGAATAAGATTAAAGATAATGTAAATATTAATTTAATCGATGAATTGGTATTTTTCTGAGCTACTTGAAAACTCAAAATTTGAATAACCTTGTAATCCACTTGATTTTTTGAAATATACAGGGTGTTATTAAAAAGTGTCAATCACTTAACCACGGATTCAGCACCTTAAAAAAAGTTGATTGACCCTCTGAAGTTGGAAATAAAAAAACATATTCTTTAAATATTGTACAAATGGCTAGATATTTTTTTCAATACTGGTATGCTGTAACATATGTCAGAGGGTAATAGTTTAAAGTAAAAATATTTTAAAATAAAGTTTTAGAAACGGCTGATTTAGGATTAAACAACTTTTCCCCCTACCCCTTTTTAAGTGGTACGTACGCCTATGACTTTTTTGATATATTGTATTTTATAGAAAATTTAATTCTACAACTTTTTTCCATCTTGTGTTTTTGTTGTTTAAGTGAACATTTTTAAATGAAACTCAGAATACTAAAAACATTGTCATGTGTTTGAAAGGGTAAAATGCTGAAAACTGGAAAAAAATAATGAATTTTTTTATTTTTTTTGTTTTGTTTTTAATTTTATTTTGGTTTTTTACTCATACTAGGTACATATAGAACTAAAATTAAGAAGTGATAAAATAAATGATTTTTCTAGAGTTTTTAACATTTCATCCTTTAAAACACATGACAATATTTTTAGTTTCATGCCTAATTTGTGGTTGAGTGATCAGCATACTTTTTAATAACACCCTGTATTTTAGATCATCAATCAATTAATTGGCACGTTTCCTAACGCATATACTGTCCTAGAATTTATTTATATATACCAATTTGCATTGCGAGTCGGGATTTCTAGGCTTCTCTGGATCCGCCACTGGTCGTATCATATAACAATATTCCGTTATTGCGAATATCTCCACAAATACTGATTTTAGAGAAAAATCTACTTTTCATTTACATTTTTTATTTGTTTTTGTACGATGGATGTGGTGGAAATTAGGAAATTTCAAAATGGCACTAAAATTTTACATTTTTATTCATAAAGAGACATTTGAATTTAAGCTGTTTAAGTCAATGTGCACATAATGAACTATACCATCTTGAAGCTGAGAAAATTTGCTCCATAAAACCACTTTTTAATTTTTTCTCATCTAATTTTTGCTCAAAAAAATAAAAAAATCAAACTTACCTTTACAGGAACAAAAACGAAGTTTTTGTTCAATATCAGAGCGATGTAGTATCTCTTGCCACGTCGGGCCAAAGCAGGTGAAATAAAAAAAAAAAAAAAATTGGTTAAAAATGATCAACTTTAGTTTTTCTTTCTTCCTTAAAATTGTAAAAAAATAGGCTAATTTCAAATACCCACTCCACAAAGTAAAAATAGGTTAGAAAAATATCCATCCAGGCTCTTATTGTTGAAATATTGTAGTTCAAACTAATATATTGCTTCTTTCGTTAAAGCTTGTTCAAAATGTTTATTTTGTGAAAATTGTAAAAGGTTGACTTTTGTTGCAAGTTTTGCCTTAAAATGCTCTTCACAATGAAAGAAACATCTGACAATGAACATCTCGTAGCTATTTTCTTCAATTTTGGAATCGTCAGAAATATTTTATCGGTATAAGTTGTATCTTTACAACGTGGCACAAAACTCCTCTAAAGGACATCACAAGCTTTTATAGGTCAAAGGGTCTCGCCGGTTAAATATATGGAATTGGGCCCAGCGGCTTATTGGGCTATTCATTCACATGAATGTTGCTTATGACTAGGAATGCTCAATAAAATATATAATAAACCTCTGTCCAGAGTTATAAATTAATATTTTTCTATTGAAGATAATTAATTGAAATTAAAAATTATTTTTTTTCAAATCTATTGAAGATAATTATTTGAAATTAATGGAGACGTTGACATAAAATAGCTTTATATTTTACATTTTTTTAACATTTATATTACATCATTTAGTCTATATAAAAAATAATTTAATTTTTGGGGGTGCTATATTTTTATATCAACCCCAAATAAATCTATATTATTTAACACCGAGTTTAACACTAACATAATTATCATGTGTAAAAATTACTTCAAGGTCAGATTGGTGTAAGATGCTTAAAAATATAAATCTAGGTAATGAACACAGGCTCACAAAAAAAATTAAGTGCAAAGAAAAAAGAAAAAAATTGTAATATATCACAGATTTTGTAATCAGTACGTTGTATAAAACGAATACTGTCGCAGTACATTGATAATAATCATTTAGTAATAATCAAATATTTCGAATATATCCATCATATTACATATAAAAACGGATTTTTTTTCAATTATGAGGTTATCAATATTTTAAAATTTGAAATCTCCAGTTTAAACGGTCCCCATCCACCGTTTGAAGTTTAACCTTATACAACTGGCCCTAAGAGTATCGCATCGCAATAGTGGTACTGAAATTCCACATTTGTATCAATCTTTTCGGCGATACGAAATGTACAAATCTTTTTTTTATGGGATTCGTACCATTCGTATCACTGCAAGGATTCGTACCAATGATACGAATCACATACTACTTCTAATTTGGAAGCTAATAATCGTAGAAGTATACTACTACTTTTATCTTGGCTCCCAATTATTTTTTTTTGGTTAAGAAATATTGATTTTATTAGACATTATATGCTTAGACCATTTTAATTAATCCACAGTAATATCTCCTCAGACAAAAGTTGTTCCGTTCAGAGGGGGACATCTTTTGGGCAGAACAGCTTTCCACCCCCCAGCTCTGATGAGCGGGGGTGGAGCTATCTTTTGAATTTTTATTTTGGCACTCTCCATTTTTGATCACATATTCTGATTCTACGAAAAAAATTGCATAACTTTTGTATCAAACATTTTTTTCTCCCTCCAACCTGATGAGCGGGGATGGGATGTGTAACTTTCGAATTTTCAAAAATCTGCAGGCGAACATCTCTGAACTAGGGCAATTTTAGGAAAAATATTTCAAACAAAAGATGTCCCTCTCCGAACTAAACAACTTTTGTTTGAAACATTTTTCCCAAAAATGCCCCAGTTCCGGGATTTTTCCCTGCAGGGTTTTGAAAATTCAAAAGTTAGCCCCATCCCTGGTCATCAGGGTTGGGGGGAGAAAAAAATGTTTAGTACAAGTTATCTAACTTCTTCGGTAGAATCAGAATGTGATAAAAACATGGGTGCAATAAAAAATTCAAAAGTTAGCCTCACCCTCCACTCATCAGGGGTGTGGTGTGGAAAACTGTTCTACCGAAAAGAGGTCTCCCTCTGAACGGAACAATTTTTGTCTGAAACATTTTTCGCAGGATAGATTAAAATGACCTAACCATATTGTCTCTTAAGCAAAAGAAAATAAAAATTGAGAGCCAAGCTAAAAGCTATACTAGTAGTATATTTTTTTGAATAGTAGCATTCAAATGAGTAGGAATTCAGTGGTCTAGGTCTTCACACTTAAATTTTTTTGTGTGCCTTATTGTTCATTACCTTAGGTTTATATATTTTTAAGCACGTTCCACCAATTTGACCTTGCAATAATTTTTACACACGATAATTATAGTGTTAAATAATATAGATTTTTTGGTAGGTGTCACTCAAGGTTGATATAAAAACAGCACCCTCAAAAATTAATTTTTTTTTTATATAGACTATCTACTTTATAAGTTTCGTGCAGGCATTTTACAAGTAGACAATATGCAAAATCCGATTTATTACTCATTATGTCATTGTAATCATTGCGGAAGCCATCGAATTCTTAAAAGTAATAAACTATAACTTGAACACGAAGTACTGTGGACATCACATCTTGAATTAGCATCGGGCATATTAGCAGTGCAGTGTTACTTTTAATACTGTAAAAGTTTCTGATAACTGTTGTGGGTCAGATATAACCGTTGAAGAGAAATGTATTGGTCCAGATAGTAACGATCTTAATGACAAATTGATGATTAAATGCAGGGAAGGTTTCCACGGAGTGCAGTCTGTTACAAATGATAACGACATGAATGATATTGTTGGAGTGAAATTAGCTGTGTTCCAGTTATTGCTGCAATTTATTTCCTCAAAAAGAATGAAAAATTGTCTAAAGAAAATCATTTATTGCTGTTCCTCATGAAAATGAAATTAGGGCTGACAACTTCAGCCCTGGGTGTGATGTTCAATGTACACCAAAGCACTGCCTCGCGCAGTTCATGATTTATTACCAGAGTCATTTCGGGAAAAGTATCAGAATTGTCGTGTATTCATCGACTGCACAGAATTCCCTGTAGAACAACCTCCGGAAGTTAACCAACACGTGCATTTTTATTCACATTATAAAAAAGGATTTACAATTAAGCTGTTAGTTGGTTGCACACCAAATGGGTATATAAATATGATTCTCGTGAAAATTATACTTACTTTATCAGGATTTTTTTACCCGTGCAATTAATAACATTTTCAAAAATGTAAAATTCCTTCTTTATCCCAAAACAGTACAAAAACCGACTCGACGCATATAACACAGTACAAAAGTTATGAAAAACTCCGCGCGTGGCACTTCTAGTTATTCTGCAGATAGTCTATACTAAATGATGTCATAGGAATGTAAAAAAAATGTAAAATATAAATCTATTTTATATCGTCTCCTATTAATTTCATTTAACCCTTTGTGGTCCAATTTTATTTTTATGCGCATTCTTCCTGGGCCCTATTTATTTTCCGCAAATTTTTATTGAGATAATAAATCAAATTTAAAGATTTTCATGTAACATTAAATTGAAATATATACTTGAAATTTGGTACACGTTTATATTATAACGACATAGGGAACTAGATTATATTTGGAGATGATTCCGTTGAAGGGTTGGGGGTAATATTAGGGAAAAATAAGTAAAGCAAGCTAGTAAAAGTCCTGAAACTTGGGATATGCTGTATATACTAGAAGCCAAGGTCCGAAATTTGGGATTTGTTTTATGTACTAGAAACCAAGGCTTTAAATTTTTTTATAATATTTTCCGCCCCCCACCACCTCCACTCTAATATGAATAAAATAAAGTTCCACATACTGGAGTGAAAATATACTCTGAAGACTTTTCCATTTATTTTATTACCAATTTTTATTATAATAGAAAAATACCTATTGGTGTTTGTAATTTTTTTCAGTGTGGTATCTTTTGAAACATTTGCCAGGATGAAGTCCAGGCTTACGGGTGCAGGTATCGCAGAAGTAAACAGTTTCCCTTCGCCCACCTCGTACTTTTCGGTTACTACAAACTGCACAATCCTTCGAATTACTCCTCTCGTTTGCAAAAATAAAATGAGGCTGTTTATTTAGCCGCTCTTCGGTTTCTGATGTTGACGGACGGCCTTTCCTAGATCTGTGGGGATTTCGAACATTTCCGACAAGTTGCTGCACCAGTGATTTTCTGTATTTGAGGTGACTTTTGCAGTGCAAATCATCTTGACATCTCTGAATACTATATAGTATATAACTGTTTACTATTGCCACTTCTAGAAGCCAGAAAAACATTTTCCTCCACCATTTGAGTGACTTCCTTGTAAAGCCATAGCTTGCAATGTAATGATCTGCACGATCAACGGCTCCCATATTTTTTGTATAGTCCAGAATTACAATAGGTTTTCTAACTTCTTCTATATGTCCTATTCGGTTTCTTCTTTGTACCAACTGTGTTTCTGTGTTATGATATGTCGAAAGGATATGGACATTTCTTTTATCCTTCCAAGTTAGTACCATCATGTTATCATCTTTTCTATAAGTGACTGTATCGTGTTTTGCCGGTTTCACTCTTTTTTTTCTTATTTCTTCTGGTAAACCTTTCCGATTGGACAATACGGTACCCGTTGTTTGAATTTGAAGATTCAGAAGTTCCATGGCGAGGTCTGTTCCTGCGTAAAATTGATCTGTGTATAAGTGATATCCACTGCCGTTGGACGTTTCCAGTAATCTATTACATAAATGTAACGTTATTCTAGATGTGAATGGGAGATCAGGACGAATGAGTCCTGCAGTTGTACTAGCTCCATAATAAGGTAATAATACACTTATATAGCCCGTTTTCGATTCTGCCAAGACATATACTCTTAGACCCCACTTAGTTGGTTTTTTTGGATTATACATCTTGAAAACTATTCTTCCTTTGAATCCAACTGTGCTTTCATCCACAGCAATATGTTGATCAGGAACATAGTGTTCTCGACACTTATTATCAATGTAGTCAACAACATTCTTCACTTTCTGTCCTCTAGTTGATCTGTTTGGATGTGCTGGAGGGGGATTCAAATGGAAAGCCTAATATATTTGAAGGAATCGATACCTGGGAAAAATATCTTTGAAAAAAGGTTGCTTGTCAGTCCACTCCTCACTGAAGTACTCTTTTATAGATGACTTTTCATGCAAAGCCATATTCATGATGATACCCAAGAATGCCTTCATTTCTGGAACAGTAACATCTCTCCAATTTCGCCATATTGAATGTTTCTGTAATGGTGTCGACTTTTGTATTTTTTCTGCTCCATATCGATTAGTTTCTACAACTATCTCCTGTATTAGATTGTCTGTGAAAAATAGTTGAAAGAAGTCTAACTCTATCACTGGTCTATTTTGTGGCATTTTGTAGCCACTATTAGCTGTAAATGGCAGTCTAATGAAATCTTGATCATTCTGATCCCATATTTTCCACATGGAGGTCTCGTCCTCATCGCCTTCTGCATCAGTTTGCTCCTCATTCTCATCTCCCTCAGTATCACTTCCCTCTCCATCCTCATCCCTATCACTTTCTTCATCATTATCACTCTCTTCAAACTCAATTTCGGAGTCACTAAATTCAGAATCATCTGTTTCTGAGTTTCGCCTTCTTTTTCGTGAAGTTGACTCCATTTTGTTATATTTTCCTACAAGTTTTCCGTTTTCAAATATGTAAAGAAAAATAGAAAACAAACTCACCAATAGTAATAACAGAATTGTATTTACTGTAATATCCGAATTTATAGTACTTACTAGGGTAAGTAACACTTACGCAAAATCTTTCTCAAACTAAATGAAATATTTACACTATCAAAAATCTAATAATAAATGTACCTTCAGCAAAATCGAAATAGAACTGATCAACAAAGGCAGAGACAAATGTTCTATTCATATTTTTTGTCCTCGTTACTTTACTTACTCGTTATTCATAAATTGTGAAGTATAAAGAAGCACATACAGTGATTAATATGTTTTATAAACATTGTCAGATTATAAAGAGTACATTCAGAACCTCGAAAAATGTTTTTATTTCATGGCGGGGCTGCCCCGACATGGGACCGCAACGTAATAATTTTAATGTCGGGGCTTTCAAGACATAGGACCTCAAAGGGTTAATTATCTTCAATAATTTTGAAAAAAATTAATTTTAAAGTTGAGGTATAACTCTGTTAATAGAGGTTTAATATATATTTTATTGAACATTCCTAGTCATAAGCAACATTCGTGTGAATGAATAGCCCAAAAAGCCGCTGGGCCCAATTCCAAATACTTAACCGGCGAGACCCTTTGATTTGATATGTTGTTCAAGTTATTTTGAATCGAAAGTCACTTTGGCAATACTTTAAATTATGGACAGTTTAGCCGGTAGATGGCTCCAAAAGCAGAACCTACCTCCTCTCAATAATTTCTAAAAATGTACTGCAGATATCAGAATGGTAACTGTTAGAAATGAATGACCAGATTAGCTAATCGTTTGAAACTAAATTATTATACAAACACATTTTGTTAACAAATATTTATTGGATTTTTGTCTAACATAAAATACATATAAATTTAATAAAATACAAAAGCACTGGAACAACACATTTTGTTAACAAATATTATTGGATTTTCGTCTAACATAAGATACTAAAGCACTGGAACGCATTTTGTTAACAATGTTTATTGGATTTTTGTCTAACATAAAATACATATAAATTTAATAGAATACAAAAGCACTGGAATTACTTAAGTCTCAATGTCCAAGTCTTTCGCAAGCGTGTATGCAGAAACATGCATCATATTGCGACGATTAGCCAAAAAGTTATCTACTGCCTTCTTTTTAGTAAGCTCCCATTGGTACAAGTCCCTATACAACGGGCGTACGAATTTCATTCTACCTACGATATTAATCCATGTTAGGGCAATGTGGACTTTTTCTTCCCACTTGGCTTTAATACAAATTCTTAGCCAACGAAACTTAATTTCAGAGTTTTTAATTGTATCAAATCCAAAAATTTCATTAAGTGCTTGTAATTTCGGAATGGCCTGTGCGTCAGCTTCTGAAATTTTTTGCAGAAAATAAATTATCTGACTAGTGGTAAGATTGTTTCTATCGTCAATTGTTATTGGAATGGCTTCTTCACCACCCCATTTTAAAAACTTGTCAATCAAGTTATCACATACAATGGCCAACGATTTATCGTAATCTGGTAAAATTGGAGGCATACCAGGACTGTAGAGCCATGTGTTCCAGTCGATAGATTTGATGGCGGAATTGTCACTAAAATAATTTTCAAAAAACTTTTGGAAATCATTTGTATCTATTGATTTGTATTTGAAAGTGTCAAAGTATTTCCTTAAAAATGGTTCAAATTTTTCTGGAAAAAAGAGAAAAACTATTATATGCCAATAATGTACACTTCCCGACAAATAAAAGTAGGATAACTCTTGTTCATTGAAAATTGTATTTTTTAGTTACGTAAATCGATCTTGGTAGATGATATTCGTAAGGCGGTGCCAACTCTATTATATTTTCCAAATAATACAACTGGCCCTTAGGAAAATTAGACAGTAATATATTAAAAATATCTAAAGTAATAAATAATTTTATACATATAAAATAAACTAAAAAAAAAAATAAAAAACAAACAAAAATATGAGAATTCAATATCTAGTCATGGTCTCGTTATTACTTATTACTTCTTCAAATTTAAGGTAAGGTTATGACTTTCCACCAGACTTTCCCAGGTTTCCTCAATGAGAGACCATAAATGATTTTTATTTAAGGATATAACATTTTGTTTCTGCATTTTCGTAACCATTATTCCCCAAATGTTTTCAAACGGATTCATGTCGGGACTTTTAGCAGCCCAAGGCAGAACCTCATCATTATTTTCATCTAAATAATTTCTCACACAATTGGCGGTGTGCACTGAGCAATTATCATGCTGGAATATAAAATTGTCATCAGGGAAACGTTGTCTAACTGAAGGCAACATTACATTATCCAAAATTTCCAAATATTTTCTAGAATTTAGCCTTCCATCGATATTCCAGCAAGCCCCTAAACCTTCCATTGACATCCACGCCCAAACGTTCACTGAAAACTTTCCAGATTTATCATTGGGTGCAATATAATTTTCATTAGACCTAGAGTGTGGTAGCCTATACACCCTTTATATACGACCATTATTGTGGGATTGAAATATTTCTTCATCAGAAAAAATAGCACTTATCCAAAAAACAGGATCATTCAATAAATGATCGAGAGCAAATATTATAAGGCCTTGCTTTTTCTCTTCTGTTAATTTACATTTTTTTGCGGCTGCACAATTTTTAAGATCAGACTTTTTCACTCTTCTTCAAGCCGTCCTTATGGAGGTGGGGAATTTTGTTTCAACTTTAGCCTTACTTCCATTATCGAAAGGATGATTTCGTAAATAATTTACTAAAGTAGTGTCCTGCTCTTCCAAGGTTTTTCTTGGTCTACCTGTTCCTACCTTTCTCTCAACAGTTCCTTCATTTTCCCATTTTCTTTTAATTTTCAAAATAGTGTTTCTGTCGACATTACATTCTTTCGCTAGAAGCCTTATTGACCAACCATCCTCAATCTTCAAAACAATTCGTAATTTTTGAATGATGCTTAATTGTGGCATCGTGGAAATTAAAAATAATAATTTCTGACAAATCGACAATTGTCAAAGGCTATTTTACAAAACTAAAATAAAGTGTCCTAGTTTTATTTGTCAGGAAGTGTACATTAAAATATACAGTCTTCATAATATATAACTTGTTGAACTTTTGTGGTTTACTCGAAAACTAAGGATCCTATTAATGAGAAAACTCAAGTTCACAAGTTTTTTTATTTTGAAAATATTATAAAAAAATGATTTTTATCACCATTGTTCAAAAAGTTACAATTTAAGACCAAATGCAACCAAATGACAGTTTTTTAAGAAGTTTCAAAAATCTCGTTTCGTTTTCTAAGGAAAATAATAAATATTTTTATTTGTAATTTTTGATAATAGTTGATACCTACAAGACCGATAATTCAGCAAGTTTCAGTTTCTTTAATAATTTCGGCTCATTAAAATTAATAATTTTCGTAGTTTTTATTTCTTTGCAAAAAAAATGGCAGATCGGATTTGAACCCATGCAGTTTTGTTAATAATTTATTTACAAACAATTTGATTTTTTGTTTAGCCTGATCCGATGAACAGGAGGTGAGATATTAAAACGAGACAGAAACACGTTTTTCAAAATTAAAACTTAATTTCCAAATGACGCTCACTTCCCAGATTGGACAAAACTTTACTGTAACTTTCTGATAACATACAGATTGCATTTCTACAAATGAATTGACTAATTTTATTACATATCTCTTGTTATTGATATAAGTTTCATATACATAAAAATTTACATTTCTGTATATACAGGGCGATTTTTATTGCTTGAACCATAAACGAAATTTCTCTAAGTCCGATCCTGTATTTTTTAAAATACACAGTATTGTTACAGGTAGACATAACCATTTTAAACATATGCCAAATTCTAAGTAAATAGAAAAAAAAAAGTTAAAAAAACGGAAGCTCAAAAATTACCACATTCCCTTTATATCTAAATCTAAAATATAAATTTTTGCCCTAATTTTAAACCTATATTTTGAAATATTTACCTGGACCACCAACAACAGTTTCCAGATAACGGAGGAATGTCTGTCCTTTTTCATAAGGGATAGACGAAAAGGCATCATCAGGATGTACTCCTTTTAAATTAACCACAAGTTGGGTTAACGGGCTATCTGCTCCGATTCGATTCACCTAAACAATATTTTTAAATGAAAATATAACAGAGAAAAATGTTTCATTTCTTTATACGATGGATTTGATAAAAATGAATAAAGATAAATCAGAGATGGGTAAACTCCAGGAGTTTTGATAACTCCAAAGGTTTTCCTGGAAACTTTCCATTGAGAATATTGATAGCTTATTTTATGGTGAAATCTGCTTCATGATATCAAGTAAGTGCATATAATTATATGACTTACATAACTTTTACGGACTTTTACCAAATAACTATATATGATAACCTCTATATGTTTACTGTGCTGTATGAAAAATATGGAGCGATTGAGAGGTTATATACTGTATTTTTGTTTGTTTATATTAGTAGATAATTAAATATAAATAAAATCCTTCTTTGTGCACAGTATAGAAACAGAATTGTAGAAGAGAAGACAGAAATGAAATAATGATATTTAAATCTCATACTGTAGTAATATTGAATGAAAAGTCAAAAACTTGAATAAATAAAATAATAAATAAATGTTTATTTAACTTTAACACTTAAAAAAACTAATAAGAAAATAATATTAATATTGATACAAAAATAAGTTACATTAATTACTATCGAACACAACATAACATTCATCTGATTTAAATAAAAATGTTTTTTTTTTTAGTTTTTATTTTTAATGTAACAAAAAACATAATGCTAAAGTACATTCATCGAGAAACGAGTGCTAAACAACTAAATACTGGATTTCTGAGGTTTAAGGTTATGTTACCAAACCAGAGGTCACCAGATCTCCTTGGCAGCAATTTTAAATTATGAGGACAATTGTAAATATTCGTAAAAAATTTGTAAACTTTTCCGGAATTTTGGAAACATTCTCAGTCTTGGAAACTTTTGGGAATATTCAAATATTTCATAGGAAACTACATTTCATTTTTATCAAAACTTCATTCCGGAAATTTCCAAAAATTTCCTGGAAACTTTCAGATGGAAAGCTTCCTTTACCCATCTCTGAAGGTAATATTAACGAAAAGTGATAGAAAGAAAAGATATATGTATAAATTAACACTTAACACACTAACAATTTATTATTAAATTAAGGACAACTAATGAAATATGATCTCTAGACATGTAGAATGATAAAGAGCTTCAAAATACTGGGAATTAATAGAAGTTAGGAAACAAAATTTAGCTTTCATGTAACCGTTACATATTATGTTGAGGTAGACAAAAATATATATATGTTCGGAAAATGTTTGACTTGGTTGGTGCGTGGCTAAGAAACTTGTGATGTTCTTAATCTTTCCATCACAAAGTCTGATAGCAGTGAAGAAAATTTAGGCCACCCTAGGCCAAGCTCAACAATTTCCGAACTTGTGTGTTTCTTCATAAAGGCACTTAAAATCTGCATCTAGGGTTTAATAATTTCAAAAAAGAACTACCTACAGTTTCATTTAGTTCGCTAACATGAGTGTAGGCATCAAAATCTTGACTTTGAGGTGACTCCAGTCTTCCCTTAATTTTTCTCTCTACGAAAACTGTAAAACCCTCATTCAACCAGAAATGCTCAAAATTACGATTCGTAATCAAATTCCCTGTCCAACTGTGAGCAATTTCATGGGCCACTACATTAGCAAGGGACCTATCTCCTGCCTAAAAAAAATATATATATATTAACAACCTACCATTGAGATTAATTAAATATTCGGTAACAAGCATCTTAACTTTTTACCATCATTATTTTCAAAAAGAAAAATTAATATTTTGCCATTTAAAAATATACGTAGTATAGAGAAAAGAGCAAATTAATAATAGTCCAGTCAATGAATGAGTTATAGAGAACATTGAGGAGGGGAGAATTTTTCTCTTCAGGAATGTGTTGGGGGTAGTTAGGAGGTAAACATACTAAAAGTTCCCGCCCCTTCAGGGGGAGAGGGGGTGGAAAGGTTCTTTTTTTGGATTCTTCACTTATAATTCGGAAAGATGCGTCGTACGGAAAAAGGTAATCTATGCAAAATGAAATGTAATTAAATTTTCCACATGAATGTTTATATGCATTTTCTTCCTATGTGTTATAGTTTACGAGATATTTGCCAGCGAAAATCGATAATTAGTAAAAAAAAAAATGAATTATATACCTTGAATATTTCTATCAAAGCGGTTTACAGTGGTCTGCTAATAAATCAGTCACAAAACAATCTTTATGTTACAACACTGAACGTATTTACTAACGTAATATTTTGTTATTTCCTTAAATATTCAGTGTGACTCACTTAAAATGAAGATACCCTTAAACTTTTTCATTTTGTTTCCGATTTGAATCAAATTTTACTCAAGTGTAGAACAAATTAGGATCTACTTATGACCAGAAAATCATTCACTTGCTATAAAGGCAAAGCCACCTGCGGTACCAAAATATGAGGAAAAAGATTAAAAATCATATTGATGGGTCTTAACGAATTTCACGTAGCCACCACAAATTGCGGAAACTGAGGATCCCCTTTGCCAGATGATCTTATGTATGAGAAATCCCCCATCAATAACCAAATCAAATTTTGGTGTATGTACGTTTGTGGCATTGATCGGGTGCATTTCTTAGAATTTCTAACATTTAAAATGTTTCATTTTTTCAGCATATTTTGGTATCGCAGGTGGCTTTGCCTTTGTAGCAGCCTAATGTTTTTCTGGTCACAAGTAGATTCTAATTTGTTCTATACTTGAGTAAAATTTGATTCAAATCGGAAACAAAATGAAAAAGTTTAAGGGTATCTTCATTTTAAGTGAGTCACACTGTATATTTAAGGAAATAACAAAATATTAAATAATTTTCCTTATATAGCTAAATATTATAGTCAAATATAGCAATTAATTATTAATTTAATAGTATTGTGTAGTGCGATATTTATTGGAGTAGTGTCGATTTTATTTTCCCACGTATCCTTAAATCCTGGCACGTATCCTTAAATCCTGGCACTCGCAGAATTGCAATCACCCGGATTCAACAGAACGGTGAGTCTTTAACATAGTCACATTCTTAGATTTTTAGAAGCTACAGTCTACTAATAATAGAAATTTCAACCAATAAGATAGATAGACTTCTGGGTTAAGATTTAATTATAGATTGAGAAAACATGAATTTATCAGAAAAAGTAAAATATTCAGAAAAATTTGTACTTGCTTTTCACTGACTGATGAGGCAATAAATTTTCAGAATTCTTTTTATCAATTTATAACTTATGTACATAGTCCGTATACCGGGTGTCAATGGAATCAATACACAAGCTAGTTTCCAGAGTTTTCAAGATATAAGCCTTATATGTGGCAGGGGTAATATATGCCAAAAACTGCAAATTTTTCATAATTTGACACTTTTCCATCACTTCCGGTTTCCCCGAAAATGACCACTTTGAAATTTTAAATGGAACACCACGTATATTTTTACATTTTTGGATTCCTTAGACGATTTTAAGTACGACTGCGTAGTTTTAAATTTTTTTGAGACTACTTAATTTTTTGAGGGCTATTTTTATTTTTGCATCTAGAGTACAATGAATGCACTCAAATCAATCAAATGGACCAAAACAATTAGAGAAAAATGTAAACGTGAGATTTTTCTAATTGGTTTAGATGACAAACCAAAATTTCCGAAATCACTAATTTGTAAGTATGTCAACTTTTTCAAATGGTAACATCTTTTAGACACCCAGTAGTTAAATACTAATTTTCACGACAAATCCATTGATACCTTCAAATGGAAAATCGGTTTGATATTAACCCAAATACATAAGTCTTTGGTGGATAATAATTAAAATATGGAGAAAATACGCTTATCAAGCTGTGGAAATTGAATAAAACTAGATTCAACAAAACAATGCTGAAAATAAAAGTGTGCTGTGGAAATAAAAAGAAGTTTGAAAGATAATGTGTGTATTGTTAACTTAATAAGTTTGCTCTTTATCTTTAAATTTGTTGTTGTTTGTTAATTATTGTTATTATTGTTTAATATATATAGAAGGGATGAAAAAGTGGACATGTTATTAATTTTTGGAGAATGCCTCAAAAATTCCAGAAATGTCGCAAATTTGTATGCCCAAAGTATCTGAACAGACATCATCCATGTTTTCAATATTTTTCCAATTGTGAAGAAATAAATCAAGAGAGGAATTGATAACAATCATGTAGCTTTTATCATTGATGAAGCAACAGAAATTAACGTGTTGGCTTTTGTAGAAGTGAATCCTACTACTTCTAGAGAAATTGGCCACGAGGTGCAAATTAGTCATGAATCAGCAAGAAAGATTTTCAAAAAATATGGTTACCACTTGTTTAAATATCAAATGCACCAGCATTTGTATGAAGATGACGGCAGCCAAAGATTACGTTATTGTAATTGGTTACTTCAGAACACTCTAAACCTTTGCTACCATTTAATCAATCTTTAATTGTTTTCTCTTGTTAAAAATAAATAATTTCGCACAGCACACTTCTTTTATTTGCAGCGTTGTTTTGTTGACAAAATGAATGTTTTGAATCTAGTTTTATTCAATTTCTACGGCGTACTTACTCGATAAGCGTATTTTCTCGATATTTTAATTATTATCCGTCAAAGAACTTGTGTATTTGGGTTAATATCAAACCGATTTTCGATTTGATCAATGGATTTGTCGTGAAAATTAGCACTTAACTACTGGGTATCTAAAAGATGTTGCCATTTGAAAAAGTTGACATAATTACAAATTAGTGATTTCGAAAATTTTGGTTTGTCGTAGCTACTAAATCAATTTGAAAAACCTCAGTATATGAGTTAACAATCTAGATGTAAACATACTCTCTCTGTGCTGGTTTACTAGTTTTAACCTATATCTCGATGATGCAAACTTGACTGGCAAAGTGCTTGTCGGTACACTATGTAGTATACAACAAATATTTTGTGATGTATTCTAACCACTAATAGACTAAGAGCCAGCACCGGATTTACTTATGTTATTTCAGTACTCATAAGAATGAGTAGGCATACCCTTCTTAACATGCTAAACACTAAATAGAAGATCTGGCACCCCGAAACAGCCAGGTTTAATAAGTAACCAATTCAAATTCAAAATTTTTTCCATTTCCAACCTAAAAATTACTAAGTGATGCAGTCTGTCAAATGTAAACCTTTTCTTAGTTCACACGAGCCATTCATGTGTAAAATTATTAAAAATACACTTACATAGTAATTCGTTAAAAAATAAGTTTAAAACAATACACAAGCACAATGCAATTATAACAATATGTAATTATAACGTCTTTAACGATATTCAATAACTAGTAACTAAAATTAAACAATTCTCAAGTCGAACACCAAATGCAAATATGCTCTTACGCAAGTTGCATACAACTGAAGTCGACATAATCTTTTTGTAAAATGGGTACGTTGAATGCTTCGACATCGCCTGGAGTATATTGAATACTCTAACACTATAGATTGGCTGACAAACTACTTAAACTATAAGTTGCGACGTCAAAATTAGTAAAATATTAAACCTAAAAATTGGAAAATATTATGAAAATAGTAAAAAATATTCTACGACTATTGACACTCCATATTGGTATTGTTCCATTACACTCTGTGATATTTTAAGTTTTTTATAAAAATTTGGGAAAAATTTGAGGTCTCGACCGGTTTCAACCAAACGGGTCGGGGAAAACGTCTTTGGAACGAAAAGGTTTAAATTTGACATCCTGCGTCACTAAATAATTTTTAGGTTGGAAATGGAAAAAATTTTGAATTTGAATTGGTTACTAAATCCGGCTGTTTCGGGGTGCCAGACCTTCTATTTCGTGTTTAGTGTGTTAAGAAGGGTATGCCTCCTCATTCTTATGACTACTGAAATAACATAAGTAAATCCGTTGCTGGCTCTCCTGCTATATGTGCCTATATACAGTATACATTACGTTTCTAACTTTTTTAGTCGATCATGTTAAAGGTTGCAACCTCTTTTTATGCATTTTTTTAAAATAAAATGTCATAACTTTTTTATTATTCCAAAATGGATAGGGTTTTTCCTCCAGCTAACACTAACTTAACATTCAAACTTCACTATCGAACTTTCTGTTCATAAATGATCGTGCTTTCAAAAACGTAATGGACAGACAGATGAATGAATAGACGCACATTTTGTTATTGTGCAAAATTCGAAGACAAATACAATGATATGATTTTTGTTTCTCTCTGAGCAATACTTATGGTTTTGTAATTTTTTTAAACCGAGAACAAGAAGTAGGATTCGATCACCCCACCTCTCACTCTTGCTCTTGGTTACTATCACCACTTCTTGTTCTCGCTCTCGTCCTCTGTGCGAAATCGAAAGCGAGAAAACTCTCATTTCTCTCGAAACACTATAATATAGAAAATGATTGTGTTGAAAGGGTGAAAAATGCGATTATGAATAAAACTTACCAACAAAGTTGGAGTAACAAAAGTCAAACAAGGATTTTCCATACCTCCATAAGGAAAACTAGGAGGTAGCACAAGTAAATCATAGATGCCCCAAACATACGGTCCACAAATTTCTTCTGCGGTTTTTAACTGATGTTCTGTATTGGCAAATTCATATGCGCATTCCTCAATAATCTCTTTCTCTGCCCATACATGAGAGCGTGGTCCAAGTTGCCTCGATTCGAGAACTCCCACTGCTAACGCAATCAGGTAAGATGGCATTGGAATAGTCTGGATAAAATGGGATAGTTTTCCTCCATGGAGTTCTTTAGTTCCATTGCATATTGCCGACATCAATACTGTAAATTCTTGAGGTGCCGAAATCTAAAATAACAAATGGACTTAAAATAATTTGACAGTGACAACATGCCCAGAGGCCCTATAGTCTGTTTTTAAAACAGGAGGACCGTTTCAAATTTACCGCGCTAAATCATACATCTGTGATTGGATATGCCTTCGCCAGTTTTACACAAGGCAATAATCGTAAATTATGACATGCATCTCAACTACTATTCAATTTTTAGGTTGGAAATGGAAACAAATTTTGAATTTGAATTGGTTACTAAACCCGGCTGTGTCAGGGTGCCAGACGTTCCATTCTGTGTCTAGTATGTTAAGAAGGGTACGCCTACTCATTCTTATGACTGCTGAAATAACATAAGTAAATCCGTCGCTGGCTCTTAGTCTAATAATGGAACACATAGAGGTCAAATAGAGGTCGATGTATTATATAAAGTAATAAGATGCTGCAAATATACTGTAGTGGTGTATTGTTGGTCGCTCAAAACACCAAAGAGATTCTAGTGTATTTTCTGGTTACTTCTATGGTGTGAATGGGACCTCCATATTTAGTCCTTCTGGTTTAAAAACAGACTATAGAACTTTTTACAATAACATTTTTGATAGTACAATTAATTCAAAGATAAAAGTTGACTCTATGAGAAATATTATTTTTCCCTTTTCTTCACGTAAATTATGTTTGAAAATATTTAACCATTTCTAATTTCTTACCTAAATAGGTTTAAATGTAATATTATTTTAATAAATTAGATCAACAGCTACTAAAGCATAATAACTTACCGTGGCACTGTATTTTGCTTTAACTGCTGGTGTATCCTGACAAGGTAGAACTGACCTAGCGTGTGTAGGCTAAAAATATAGTGGAAATAAATAAAATAAATAAATATACCTAACGTTCTATTTATATCAATATACAATAATTATAGTTTAAAAAACTGCTTTTTGGTACCAAATTATTGTATTGTCTCCAGAATGGGCTCTTTTAGTGATATTTACTTTATAATTTACTTATGCGTTTCCCTTTAAGTATATAGTGAAAAAAGCCCAATACTTGATTTCGAATTCGAGCATCTGTGACGTAACATCACTTCATCGGTTCTATGAGTTATGCGGTTATAGCCGAAGGTAGAATTTGAATCGTGTGATATTTTTACTTACGTTGGATGCAGAAGTAGATTCATTAAGGAAGGTGAAGCGGTATTTAGAGCTGGACATGTAATTCTTTGCAAAGTCAAAGATGCCATGAAAAAGCAAATCTTTGCCCCTTGTTTGCTCCCAATGAAGTTAGAATGAATTTAGAAAGTGATGTTGATAAATGGAAATGCATGTGCAGTTACACAGGAGGCCAATCCGTATATTGTAAGCAAACTGGGAATTATTTTAACCATATACTACACATATATTGTGAAAAAGAAAAGGAATTTGAATAAACGGGATTTTTAAATCATGTTTTATTTCAGTACTATTCGTTAATAATACGGACTTAAAACTAGGTGAATTACAAATTATAATTTCTATAACAATTTATTTCAAGTGCAAATATGGCCATATAAGAACAATGAAATGTGTTAAAACACATGGCATTATATGCACTTGAAATAAATTGTTATAGAAATTATAAATGACCAAATAAAAAGCGATTCACTTAACATTCATATAACTTCTTTAGTTCTTATCTGATTTAAATCAAATTGGTCTCAAAAGACAGAGGTCTTTAAGAACTCGAATTCATATGCCCTTTTCAAATGCAAAGCTACTCACAATGCAAGGTTAAATAAAAAATTAAAAGCATTTTTAACAATTAGGTATTTTTCGTATGCAATATCACTAGTGCTTAAAATTTTATCGAAAATTTTTTCGAAAGCGTTGTTGCCTGGTAATATAAAGAGTGCAAATTGGCAGTTTATTATCTGATTAAATCCCGACCGCTTTAGCGGGAGGGATTTAATATTATAATAAACTGCCAATTTGCACGAGTTATATTAACTAGGGGCAACTTAGCTTGAGAAAAAATTTTTAGATAAAATTTAAAGCACAAGTGGTATTTGAGGAGAATATTTCACGAATAAATAATTCATTAAGTACATCTTCAATATTATGTTTCCTCATTAATTGCCTTCAGACATTTTCTTGTCACTTTTTAGACTTTACTGACCTTCATTATCAATTTCATCATCACTTTGATATACAGAAATATTTCCAAACCCACTCATATTGTCAAAACAGCAAATCCGAAACAAACGCAGTAGAAACAACGGAGATTCGCTATATTTTAAAATAATCTAGTGACATTTCCACGCATGGCAACTAGTAAATAAAACGAGTTGAAACCTTAGATATTATAATATATAGACTGGCTTAACACCTTTAAGGCGTTTCTGAGGTGCAGTATGACGAGGAACGATAGAGAGAGCACTACATCTTTAATCTTATTGCCGATGTCCCGCCTATTTATGCTATACACCCATGGTTCCGAGATTGACATAGAGAGCGCCATCTAGCGCTACTAGAGTTCTATTCCATAATAAATAAATGTTCATTGATACATATTTACGTATTTAATCCTTATTTTTAACTTACAAAGTTTACAAATTATGTTGAAGTTTGCTTCGTTAAGCAGAGTGAATTTTAAATACAACAAATTAAAATATTGCACAGCTTTGATTCAACTGGTTACTTATTGATAGATTACTGTATGTAAGTAGGTACATTTTTAGTTTCATTTCCAGAGCGAATGTGTTGTTTACTTCACATTTATATTAAATGATTTGCTTACTTTGTAACTACGTTATTGAGCTATTGAAAGTTGTGCTTGACTTGTTTCTGTATTAACATAAACATAAACACACCACAGATAGTAGACAACCCCCAAATCCAAAGCCAAGGCTGTCCGGAAGGGGGTTACACATTCGGAAAAACGCAGACATACATCCACACCCCCCGATGTTGTCAATACCGAGGCTGGGGGTCGAACCCAGAGCGCGGTAGCGAGTCGATCAGCGTATTCGCCACTCAATACGCCTTAACCGATTGAGCTACCGTGCCGGTTGAGCAGGGTGTATTAAATACACCCTGATTATGAGCTAGGTATATTAAGTACAGTCTTTGTATATTATTGTTACCTGATTGAAAAGCAGGCCAACTGAAATAGTTACAGATAGGCAAGGCTCATAAGCCTATATATTTCAGACAGGTTCTCTTTGCCAACTGACGATTGTTTACTATATATGTGGTGTGTTTATGTTTGCTACTACATAATACAATATTACAATTTACAAGGTAAGTAAACAATTAGTAATAAGCTAGAGAAGATATTTATAGATAAAATTTAAAAGTTGGAGTTGCTCTATTTGCCGAAAATGTTTCACGAAACAAAACGTCAAAAAATTATCGCAGTATTTGCCGCTGCAGCGACATAAAAAATTAGAGCGATAAATTTTGCATGTTGGTACTGTCAAAAGCCGATCTAGCTTGAATTACCACTAATAATGACGTATGATTGGTGCAATGTTGTGAAAAAACGGGCTCTCATTGGCTATAGCGTTAATGAGTGAAATAATCGTACTTATTTGTTTAGCAGTCAATGTTTTTCAAAGAATAATAAAAGTTCAATATTTGTAAGTGTGGCAAAATTACTTCAAAACATCAATTAAAGTTCTAAAATTACTAGTAACAGATAATTTTCAGGTCTCAGTACATGCAGTGTGACCCATTTAAAATGGAAACACCTTTATAACTTTTTTATTTTTTGTCCGACATGAACAAAATTTTACCAAAATATAGAACAAATTAGGATCGACTTATGGCCAAAAAAACATTTGTCTTCTACAAATGCAAAGCCACCTGCGGTACCAAAATAAATGGAAATAATAGAGAAATCATATCAGGCATTTTTTATCGCAAAACTTTATTAATGAAAGTTGTTCAGAATTGTCCAAAATTTCATATTAAAAAACATTGAATTTTGTTTTTGAAGTGCAAAATTTTGACAAAATTAAAAAATATATACAAATCAGTTGACAACCACCTGACAGCTTGCATTTAATTTCAAACAAAATTGTCGTAGCACAATTTTCTAAAGAAAAAAAAACAATTAAAATGATATTTTCGGACTCGGACATTGTTTTAAACAAAATTTTAGTTTTTCAATATTGCTGAAATTTTGGACTATAGGTTTTTGGACAATTCTGAACAACTTTCATTAATAAAGTTTTCCGATAAAAAAATGCCTAATATGATTTCTAATTGATTGATATGATTTCGTGTCAATGCAGTTTTCCTAAAGATAAAAAACTCCGCAATAAGTGGACAATAGCTTTAAAAATTGGAAAACCATCTAGCGAAAATTAAAATTCAAGAGATCATTATAGGTACTTCAAAACTTAACATCACATATTATTTATAAATGCAGATAAAAGAATAAATAACTTGTTGTGAAAAAATCATCCAGCAGAAAATGCTGGCTACACACACATACATTTGCTAGGTGGTTTTCTAATTTTTTAAAGCTATTTATCCACTTATTGTGAAGTTTATTGTCTTTAGAAGAACTGTGCATCGACAAGATTTCGGAACAATATGTACTGCACTGAGGCACTGAATAATATCCTGCACTCTTACTAGTCATTTTAGAACATTAATTATTAATTAAAGCAACTTTGTACTCTTACATATACGTATATATATGTCCCAGCTCTATTTAGACAGGCATTATCTCGGAAACGGTTAGACATAAAAAGAAATGTTTAATAGAAAAGTTATTCTGTTTAAAAAGACACATTTACCATTTTATTTTCAAATGTACAGGGCGCCTCAAAAAGACGGTATGTTGTGCAACTTTACTTTTTCAAACGGAACACCTTATATATTTTTACATTTTTGGATTCTCCTTTTATTTCCGAACAAATTTTATTAACCATGTTCTATACCTATCATTAACGGTTTACGATATGTCGACGGTTTAATGGGCGATTAATTGGACCATATTTTTATGAAGGTATCCTGAATGGTGACAGATATTTGAGATTTTTAAGAAATATTATTCCTGGTCTTGTGGAAGAAATTCCAATAAATGAGCGCCTCACTATGTGGTGGTAGCAAGACGGAGCACCACCGCGCAATTCGAACCTTGTAACACACTTCCTGACTGAGATTTGGAGGGAACTTTTTTACATGGTTTCCCCAGGAGGCCTAATCCATGCCGGATCTTAAATTAGATAATATTTCCGACTCCTTCGGTATCTGAAACATTATCGTCCAATGATAAATCGTTGTCATTACTTTAATTCTGATAAGATTCTATGTCGTCCATTTCGTCATTCATAGCAATTATAGGTGCGGTATTCAAGCAGGAGTGACCGTAGTAATGGCCACAAGTTGTTGAACAATTCAGTCCTACTTTCCTACAGCTACATTTTCCTGCACAACCCTTCGTATAGTTGCAAAAAATTGAATTTAACAATATGTCTAGTGCTGGTGGTAACTGCGTTGGTACTGCCTGCAAAATATCATTCTTCCTAATCCAGCCCCACTGCTCAGGATGCTTTTCTCTGATGAGAAACGGTTTTCGACTGAATTCGTTGACAAGTAAACCAATAACCCAAAGCCGTTACAGCAGGTATAAACTGGAGGGGGTCCGTAGTAATGTGGCAGCTGTAAGCGGTTCAAGGCTACTTGATAGAATCAATAGCACGTCTCAATAATTCTGCGCTGTCCAATATAAAAAAAATATTAAAAAAATATAAAAAAAAAACACAAACGGAACAATGCATTTTTCACTTAGTCCGCGTCGTATCTCCAAAAGGGTTAGGAGTAGGAAAAAAATGTATAGGACCTTTAAGGTAGAGAATTTACAGATGTACAACTTTTATAATAGGTGTTATTTCCGTTTGGGCCATAAAAACTGAGTTAATCGCGAATCCACGGTTTCCGCGACCTTTCGACGCGGTTTTCGCGAAATCCTCCGGGTGTGTCGTGGCATATCTACCAAGTATTATGCAAGACGTCCAAAAAAACACAATAAAAAAAAATTGTTTTGTAGGGCACGAATTTAGCACAGAGGTCAATTTTACAACTAAAACGCCTGGATTATACGGGGTGTAAACACGTAACAGTAGTGTAGTAAACACTTCATATTCACATAGAAATGTGATACAATTAAAACGATCTGTTGCCCGATACGCTTGGAGATTGCACGCCACAGCAATGTTCATATTATAAGGCCTTTTTCTCACTTCCGCAATTTATAAAAAAATGCTCTAAATAAAAATATTTCCTCATTTTATGAACTACAGTTTACTTGCTTACAGTATGCAGTTATTTTGAAAAATAAAAAAAGTTACCTTGATCCACACTTTTTCGCTGTAAACTACACAAAAATCGCAACTCCCCATTAATAATTATTTTATTTGTCAGATCATAACAAATATTATTTTTCCATACACCGTTGGAAAGCGGAAGGTTTGCATATTGTAATACTAAAATATCAAGATTTTACGACAACAAATGGCAGATATAGAGAGGTGGGAGCATGAAAAATGTGGAAATAGTGTTTTTTACATTTATAAACTTGTTTTGAAATATTTTTACAAGGTCCCTGCGATAATTTAATCACTTAACACGTTGAGTACGCATGTCGGCTTGGTAGTGCGATATAAAGGTTTATCAAAAGAGTATGTTAGCATAAGGGATCAATTATAGAGCAGCAGTCAATGTGTTAAAGACTTTTGTACCTGAAACTGGCTAAAAAGGAACGGATGTTTCTTCCCAGCAGTTGCACTCTTTGACAACCATTGTAGTCCAGATGCTTCGGGACTCGTCTCATATGCAACACCAATCTTCAAGCTAGAAAAAATAGTTTCTATACAATTGATTAATGATTTAATCTCTATTATTATCCCTGATAAAAGTTGTTAAGTATGCAAGTAGTACAGGCAATAACTATTGGAAAATATTATTTTTTAATTATAATTATCTATTAGATTAGATAACCGCTATTTAAAATAAATTAAAAAAATAAATCCACTAAGTCACACCTTTATTGCGAATTACTGTACTTGGTAGCAAAATTGTTAGAGATTATTTGACTTTTGGAATAAATAAAATTAAATCAATTACTTGATCATAAAAATGTTTTACCTTTAACGTTATAGTCTTTTGTACAAAATATGAGGGAACGGGCTTGGAATGATGAAAGCAAGTAATTTACTTCATCTGGTAGGGGACCTAATATACAACATTGTTACTTCTTGGTAACTCTTTGAGCTATTGAATTCATTCAGGCATCAAAATTTTCGTAATTTAAAGGAGAATAATAAATTTCATTACCATACAGTGTGTCCCACTTTTCACTTTTCGCTTTTCTTTGTAGTCCACTTTTAACCAAGTTTGGATGAGATCTTTATTATACCTTTTTTTAAGTAAAACAAAACTTATTTGTCATTGGCGTGCATTTTTATTAAGAAAAAGATTTTTCGAGAAATCATATTAGGCATTTTTTTATTGAAAAACTAATGCAATATTTATTGATCAGCATGCTGTAGAACCTCTATGTTCAGAATTTAACAACATTTTGATTTTTGGTTTTCGAATTATGGCCCACTTAAAATTGCCTATTTTAAACATTAAATAATCAATAAATTGGTAACGAATCTTTTTTCGAAAGAAATTCATTCTTTATTTTCTCTTTAAATTCATTTTTTCTACCACCTCATATCATTGATACTTTCAAATTCGGTAATCCTTAATGCCCGAATAATTTACAGGTCTGATGACCCAAAATTTTTCAATGAAAATTCTTGGCTTTCGAAATTTGAAAGTTTCGATGATATGGGATAGTAGAAAAAGTGAATTTACAGAGAAAATGAAGAATGACTTTTTTTCGAAAAAAATTTCGTTACCAATTTATTGATTATTTAATGTTTAAAATAGGTAATTTTAAGGGGACCGTAATTCGAAAACCAGAAATCAAAATGTTGTTAAATTCTGGATATAGTGGTTCTACAACATGGTGATCAATAATATTGCATTAGTTTTTCAACAAAAAAAAATGAGTAATATGATTTCTCGAAAAATCGACCCTTTTTTTCTTAATAAAAATGCACGCCAATGATTGAAATAAATTTTGTTTTACTCAAAAAAAATATAATAAAGGTCTTTGATACCGGTCTAAACTTGATAGAAATTGGATGACTAATAACTATGAGCTACGAAGGCGTTACCATGAAATTTTAACCAAATTCGGATCGGCATTAAAGATCTTTACTATGTATCTTTTTTGAGTAAAACAACACTTGTTTCAGTCAATTGTGTGCATTTTTATTGAGAAAAAAATGGTCAATTTTTAGAGAAGTCATATTAGGCATAACTGAAAAACTAATGTAATATTATTGATCAGCATGCTTTAGAGCTCCTATATTCAAAATTTAACAACATTTTGATTGATCGTTTTTGAATTATGGCCCCCTTAAAATTACATTTTTCATTCAATAAATAATTAATAAATTGGAAAAAAATTGTTTTTTGAAAAAAAGTTATTCCTCATTTTCTATTTAAAATCACTATTTTTGTCACCGTCATCGATACTTTCAAATTCCTCAATCAAAATCCTTAATTCTCGAATAATTTACAGGATACAGGATTCAAAATTATTGGTAATTTTTCAACGAAAAGGCCGTAATCGGGTAGCTATAGGGAATCGGCCTTTGCATCGATTTGATTGATTTTTACCTAAAAGGTTGCTTTTTAAGCGAAACTGAGACATGCTAAATATCAGCTTCCATCTGTAGATTTTTAGTGAGAAAAAAAATATTTTTCGAATTTAAAGAAATTTTTGTTTCTCGGGAACCGAATTTCATGGGATTGAAATATGTTGTAGAGGTACAAAAGATCTATTTACCAGATATTTCTTGTAATTTTCACTTTATAGGAAGTCTGGGAAATAATAGCGAAAATATTTTAAACATTAAAAAAATATATCTTATACTCGGAGGGAAATTACAATTTTTTTATCATTATGTTCCTCATATATTCCCCTATAATATGATATCAAACTCAAAATTGTCTGAGGGGTATAACATATAGATATTTATAAAAGTTTTAACTAACAAGCGTTCAACTATAGTAATTATTTAATACACAAAAATACAATAAGAGTTTATTTTTAATAAACTAATCTGAAAATGTATTCAAAAATAATACGGTATTGTTAAATCATTGTCATTGCCCTCTTCAATAGTAACAGGTGTATTATCTTTCACGGATTTATTTAATAGATTATTGGTGTCTTCAGACTCAGTAATTTCTTCTTTGAGAAATCTACCCAAAAAGAAAATGGTAAACATTCCTAAGGAAGTTCTCCAGTTATTGAAAGAGCTAGAATATCATGTACCCGTGGTTAAATTGGCTGATAATAATCAATCGGCTGACGATTCTCAATTGCCTGAAAATAGTGAGACAGAAGTGTCTTCTGGCAACAATATCAGCTTCTATCTGTTGAACAAATATGAATTTGATTATGAACTCTTTATGTTGTAGAATAATAAAGACATCTAACTATATTCCAACCTAATCCAGTATGTGTTTTACATGTTCAATATACTATTTTCTAGGCAACTTCTTTCATTTTAATTTTTTTTAACACTTATTTTACTTTTTACATCCCCGCAAACTACCCCCATTACCTTTATTCTTATTTAAATAATGTCTCTATGCTAAATATACTCATTTTTAGAAAACTGACCCATTCTTAAATTATTTTGCCACGTTTTTCGCATTTTCCATCCCCAAAAACATCCCTCTCAATAAAATTTTTTTTTTCAATATTTTGTCCATGCTTAATGCACTCTTTTCAACAGATTTATTTATTTTCATTTTATTATCACGTGTTTTCAATTTTTGCACCCCCCACAAACAACAACCCCCATCACTAATCACTAATTTTTTTAAATATTTTTTTATGATTGATGTACTCATTTTTAGGCGATTTAACCATGTTCAGAATTTTCGATTTCTGGGCCCACTGTGCTATGGAGCGAATTATATGAAAGGTGCTGGAAGAATTTTGAAGGGAACATCGGAATACACTTCATGTAACATGTTTAGCACATGAGCTTCATAGGATTTTTTAAATTAAAATCACGATTTATATCAAACATGAATATTTTTTAAACCATTTCAAATAGTGAGAATAAAATGAATGATCGTGGAACAAAAAATGGGCAGCTACTGGAAGTGGCTGGAACTTCCCCACCAAATGTTTGCGAAAATTCGTTAAATTAGTTAAAAACTGGACTCCTTAGAGGCTAAGAAAGTCTATGTGCGAAAAGGGTACTACACATCATCCAATCTGCATCAAAATCTTTTTAGTTTGTATAAAGCATCAGTATTATCCTTATGTTAAATTTCATCAAAATCGATTCTCTAGTTTCACCGTTATCGTGTCCACATACACACATACGAACGCGGCCTATTTTTTTAAACTACCTTTTCGTGTTTCCTAGAACCACAAAACGTAAGGATATGGTCTTGCCTCAATTTTTGATTTTGAACCGATTGCATAACTTCTCCATTTTTATCGGTGGGAGGGTGGAGGACTGAAAATATTTTAGGTAGAACAGGCATTATCGATTATGGCTGCATACCAAGTTACAAGTTTATAATCCAACTGGAAGTTGAAAAACTTCTAACGAACGGACTACGTGAATCACCCTGTATAAGTGCGCCCCACACAGTGTGGAAACCTGTGGACAAAAGGGTAAAAACTGACCCTTTATTTTGGGTTTAATTACCTACCCTATAGGTAGGTAAGTAACCAAACTAGCTATTCCAAGAAACGTTTCTTAGAATTTCTCGATATCGGGGAAGGTTTGTTGGACCAAATCGAAGGCAATTTGAACATAGTGTATTATAGTTGAAATAATCGGAATAGTGATGTGAGTATTGTGAGTAGGCGGTGTTGTCGAGAGGCAAGGAGTGCAGAACGCAGAGCCGGATTTAACTGTATTGTTTCGCTCGTTTACTTTTTCATTGTAGGTATTTGTCAGCCGTGGCTTCTGAAATTTAAATTGGCCATATCTTAGTATTGAGTCATGGGACCCAAGCCATATTACCAAATAAAGAAATATAAGAGTAATTATTGAATTATACTGCCACATGCTACTTACTGTACACACACATCAGCCGACTGCGGTCCTGAAGTCAAAACCGTTAGACTGTTGAGTCACTCCTACCGCTACGCAAGATGCCGACATCCAATGACCGACATCGGGACATCTGTTTCCCGTCCTATTTATTCGTCTCTCCTCGCAGAACGTCAGAAACTTTCTCACTATAAAGAATTTTCCAACTAGTTGAAATAATCGGAATAGTGATGTGAGTATTGTGAGTAGGCGGTGTTGTCGAGAGGCAAGGAGTGCAGAACGCAGAGCCGGATTTAACTGTATTGTTTCGCTCGTTTACTTTTTCATTGTAGGAATTTGTCAGCCGCGGCTTCTGAAATTTAGATTGGCCATATCTTAATATTGAGTCATGGGACCCAAGCCATATTACCAAATAAAGAAATGTAAAAGTAATCCCAAGCAGCATTAAAAGTGATGGGAACTGGCATCTGAGGCACGGAACTTTAATATAGTAGGAATGACATACCTGTTACTAATTTTGTGACTTTAGGGTAATATTCACTTTGTGGTATGCATTTGTAGTAACAATTATGTAGATTCTACTGAATTTAGGCATTGTATAGTTATAACACTTTCAAGTAACTGCTGGAGAATCTGCAACGTCACGGATACTACTCTGCATTACTTTGAAGCATCCTCAACTGCAAAGTGAAAATTGGTACTAATGCCGACTGCACAGCTTTACCAAAGGACCACTTCAAAGTAGTCCAACTTATTAGTGACATCTTGAATAAAAATGAGGTTATTTCTACGAACATGGGGGCTTTGAAGTTATTTTTACTACTCCCCTCTAATTGAAAATGACTTAAAAGTTACATATACCTTGAAAATCTACCATAGAGTAATATTAACTTTTAAGACAATTTATATAATTATTGGCATTGAATAAAATGGCGGCATCTGAAATGCTCAGTAAAAGCGAAATAAAGTTTATCGGCACTCATCCACGTTTTATAGAAAACTGAAGAAACAGTTAAACAGTAGTAGAGAAACAGTGATTCTTCGGAATATGATGCAAACATGAAAGATTATTTCGCCACAGCAAAACCATCATCTTTGGCAACAAGTGCAAAAGTCTTCCCAGCAACACGGAGAAAAGTAATCGAAAACTGTAATAGTCTGCAGTGATATTAGTGATACTGTGTACTGCACGAAAGTTACAACTTGTCTTTAAAACACAGATTGACCCATAGTTCAGTTAGTGATCCAGTGAGCATATTAAATGAATTTGCCGATTAAAAACTCCAAATTTAATAAATATTGTGTCGATGGGGAACGGACAATTTCGGTATAAACGGCATAAGACATTGTTTGTGTACAATAAATTGAACTGAATATATATACAAAAAAAAATAGCAAAAAAACTATATTTATTTTCTAGAATATCTCAAAAGTTATGAGTGACGACAAAAATAATCATTATCCAACCTCATTTCGATTACTGTGCCAGTCTATTATATTCTTTCGATTTAAATAAAATAACTTCCCTTCAAAAACTAGAGAATAGAGGAATGAGAGTGATTTTGAAATGCAGCCGATATACCTCAATCCAACATATACTTTCTTCTCTTCAGTGGCTGTCTGTAAAAGATTGCTTTCCATGGCTATGGTATTTATTTTCAAAATTTTAAATAACTTAATACCCAAGTATTTAAATAAGTTTATATTTTATGCAAACCAAATACATCAAAACCACACACGAAATAACAACAGATTTTATATACCAAGGCAAAATCTAAGTCAAACTAGGAAAATTATGTTATATAAAGGCCTCGATCAATATAACAAGTTGCCAGAGGATGAAAGGAATCTATCTCTGTACCAGTATTCAAACGTAAAATTGTAAGCTACATAAAGTCGACTGATTAACTCCACTTGTTTTATATAGATATTTTTTCTTCGTTATTTTTTAATTTATTTGTATATGTATTAGTCTGAGAGTGTAAGTGCGTGTATTATTTATTTATGTATAAATTATGATTCTTTGCAATTACATTAGAAAAGTGAATTTGTATATTAGGATTTTCCTATATATTCGAATAAATACTTACTTACTATTTTTTGAATGAAATTAAATGTAAACTGATCACTAAAATATGTATTTTTTCCATTATACATCGTACATTGTACATCGTTTTCATTAAAAAAACAAATATTTTATTTGCCCAAATTTATTAACAACTTATTTATTAATATCAGATAAAAAAAGTACTTGGTAAAAATATAATAATTGTTGTTTTTAATCCACATTCGTGTCCTTGTCCACATCACACACAGTGACACTTAACAGTTATTACCGTGTTGCCAATTAAAAAAAAAAATTACCTATCTCGTATCTGCCAGTTGTACCAACATGAAAATAAGTTGATAGCAATAGTTACCAAGATCTTATACCGTCATTGGTCCCATTTGCTACATCTAGGTAAATATAACTACACAGTGAAATTGTTGTAGTACCTGTCACCACTTTTAAAGTAGCAACAACTATAACATTGGTGGCATCTGCTACTTTATGGGAAATGTAACTTGTAGGGAAATAACTGTGGTTTTTGCAACCTCTAAGTTACTGCAATTAAAATTGCCATTTTTCTGTTGTTGAATGAAGACGCCATATTGACACAGATAAAAATATAATTCAATAAAAAATTTCTTTTCATTATGGTTATTTACAAATATTTTTTTCTAAATAGATTATTACTTTATAATATATAGCATTTTAAAAAAAAAACGTTTTCCATAAAAAATTTTGCAGTTTTGCTTGTACACATAATTTTTGCAAAAAAAATTTTTTCCGAAAAAACCATTTTCTCGAGGGGGCGTCTTTTTTATCGAAGCATCATGATAACATTTTACAGAAAACAAGTGGTGGTTTTAATATCCACACCCAGGGTAAATGCAAAACATCATGATTTATAATATATGCTTAGGCATGTTGTATATAATCACCTTAACTTGGACCTTGGACATATCATGTGCTCAAACTCAGTAAGTCATTAATTTGCTATTCGAATAACAGAGAGCCAAATATATAGTTTGCGCTCTCATTTCGGTCAGCTGAGCTGTTCCAAAAGTTAGTCATTTCTACTACTTGGTTACATCCCGTTTACGTAATAATCTAGTACTCGACACGGTAACGGTAGAAGTATCGGAATAGTAATTTTCCACGTAATTATTATTCCCCATTTTGGTGAATACTTGGTAGAAGGATGGTTCCCATTACGTAACAGTCCTTAGTTGCAGAAACCTTTAAAGTTCCCCTAATGGCAACTATTACGTAGAAACTACTGAAATTGCTGCTTGGGATTATTGAATTATACTGCCACATTCTACTTACTGTACACACACATCAGCCGATTGCGGTCCTGAAGTTCCCGCCCTATTTATTCATCTCTCCCCGCAGAACATCAGAAACTTTCTCACTATAAAGAATTTTTCAACTATACCTACTTGGTTAGTTGAAATTTTGCTTCAATTGTGAATAGTTGTATGCTGAACAGTATTTAATTTGTGCTATTTTGATTATGGGGAATATAAATCCAGATATGTTAACTATTTAAATAATATATAATGACCTCAATACTTGGCATTCTTCAACCTGTTAATTTGTATTTTATAAACGAGTGTAAAATACTGTTTTTATTGATTTTTTAACAACTTCTGTAAGCTTTAAAAAAATGTATACAAAAGTATATATGCAACTTTCTGCTATTCTGTAGCCAATATAGACTAGGAGCCCGCTGACCACTGATTGGGTGTCATAGGTTTACTCCCAAAATGGGTGAATTGTTGTTAATTTGGGGCAGTAAAGCACAGAAATGACCATACCAGACATTTTTTGGGGAGCAGGGGCGTGCAGCAGGCCCCCAAAAGTGCAAGAAATATGACTTGTAAAAGTAAAAAAAAGTCATAGATTTACGCATGGAGGTTGGAGGGATTTTTTAATTTACCCCCAAAAATCATGAATCCAAACTCTCGTTCATTTTGGGTGGTACACGGAAGAGCTTCGCTCGCCCAAATTTGAAAAAGTCAGATAAAAAAATGATAAGTCTATGAATGGCAATCAGGAACCAAGTATGAACTTCCTGAGTGCTAAAAGACATTCACCATCTTTGCAAAGTGGTGCGAACGTCTTGCCTTTCACGATAATTGACGGCATATCGGCTGTTCCTACCGCATGTATTAGTTAGCCTTGTGATTCGATGAGTATCACAAATTTACGACTGGCAATCATAAACTAAGTATGAATGTATGAACCCCCTGAGTGCAAAAACATCTTCGCCATCTTTGAAAAGTGGCGTGATTGTATCGAAACGGTAGCACTGAACTAAATGATAGACTTTCTTGAAAAGAAGATGTGAAAATTCGAAATTCTTCTCCGCTTTGAGAGGAAACTGTGTTCCGATTTATATGTGCGTGCATGTGTGCGCGCGTGCGTGTTTGTGTGTGTCACATGTACGAGAGGGTAATTAAAACTAGAAGAGAAACTAATCAGAAAAAAACAAACTTTATTAGAATGAAAATAAATAATTATAGTGGAACCAGGCGCTTACTAGTTTCAACCCCCTCTAGCTGGACCTTGTACCACTTGTCAAAGATGGCGCACATATTTTCTCAATGAGGAGGTATCTGATTGCCAGTCGTAAATTTATAATATTCATGGAATTACACGGGTAACCAATATATGCAGTAGGAAGCTCCGATAATACTCCATCAATTATCGTGAAAGACAAGACCTTCGCGCCACTTTTCACTCAGGAGGTTCATACTTACCAAGTTTATGATTGCCAGTCTTAAATTTGTGATACTCATCGAATCACAAGGGTAACTAGTACATGCGGTAAGAACAGCCGATACGCCATCAAGTATCGTGAAAAGCAAGACGTTTGCACCACTTTTCAAAGATGGCGAATGTCTTTTAGCACTCAGGAGGTTCATACTTACCAGGTTCCTGATTGCCATTCATAAACTTATCATTTTTTTTTATCTGACTTTTTTTTAAATTTGGGCTACCGTAGCGTTTCCTTGTACCGCCCAAAATGAATGGGAGTCTGGATTCATGATTTTTGGTGGTAAATTAAGAAATCCCTCCAACCCCCATGCGTAAACCCATGACTTATTTGTGACTTTTTTTTACTTTTAAAAGTCATATTTCTTAAACCTTTGGGGGCTGGCCATACGCCCCTTCCCCAAAAAAAAGGGCTGGCATAGTCATTTCAACGCTTTGCCGGATGAAATGAAAGATGTTCATAGTGTTGGGTTATTTACAAAATTAGTAGCGAATTTATATCTAGATTAAATGTGTAAGCTTATAAGTTGTAAATGTTGTATTCTTTTCCTTTGTATACGTTAGTATTTAAAGCTGTGTTCTCTGTATTCTATGTATGTATCTCTCTTTTTGTATACGAATAGCCTTTGTGCTAAATAAAGCAATTTATTTATTTATTATTATTATTATTTTATTTATTTCTGTGCTCTACTGCCCCAAATTAACAACAATTCACAAATTTTGGGAGTGAATCTATGACACCCAATTAGTGGTCGGCGGGCTCCTGGTCTAATAGATTAAAGCTATAATATTATTTTGTGCAAATATTTGCAAATTTGTATAAAAAAGCCTTCTATCCTCTTACTGTTAACATTCCTAATGTAAAGTATAACTTATAATATTTTATGGTATTATAGACACGCACATTTACATGGACTATTTTTTTTACTAACCTTATATTGTAAAATAAATATTTGTGGATATAAATGTAGACTAATGTTAGACAACTTTATGGTAAATAAATCATATGATACTACTGATTTTTTTTGGAGTTCTGATTTTTGTCCATCTGCACCATAAGATCACATTGTGCCCCATGCTTTTAAAATTAATTACCTAATAATTATTTTTAACTTTTTAGTGCGCTACTCAGAGAAGCGTGTTTTTTAGTCTTTTTTAAACTTAAATTTATTTTTACCTTTTTTAGATTTTTTTAAAACTATAATTTATTTTCTGTCGCGGAAAATTCGAGTTTATGGCGGAGTCGCCGGTAATACGCCCTTGAGGAGTCCCTATCACTACCTCCCACCGACGCCATCGTACAAGGTCAATGATTATATTGTCACCAAAATTGCATAAGTTTGCAAAGTTTCAAATCGATACGGTAATTAGAAGTGGGTGAAAAGTGAATTGTAAGATTTGCTTACAATGGTATAGGTCAAGTTAACACTTTCACTGGGATTGTCGCGCATGTGCGACTTCTCGAGTGCAACCTGGGTGCGTAGGACTCCCTTATGCAGCGTATGCACGGCTACATTATATTTACCAGTGCATTTTTCTTACCGCTCTAAATACATTTATAATAAATTTCTTCATTGAATCGACGACGCACATGCGCGCTCGGCAGCACACCACTCCAGGTACTGCTCCTGTGTGCATGCGAGTCGGACTCAAAATTTTGGAAAAAATATTAGAAATGTTCATTTTATCGGCACCTGCATCATATATGCTGTCTTGGAGACAGCATATATGATGCTAGAATAGAAAAATAATAGAAATGTGTTAAAAAATAAGTTAGAGGTGCCATTAATTGACCAAATAGCAAGGTGTCGTCATTACGAGGTCGTTTTAACATGATCTGCCATCAGTAGAATCCACTCGACCAATTAATAAAATAATAATGACGTGAAATTAGAGTCGTCATATTGACTCCATAGAAATGCTGCCATCTAGATGTAATTTTTATGTGTAGCTGTGTAGGGCAACATGGTGACGTCAATTACACGTCATTGTTAAATGATGCAAGTCACATTACAAATTAATTAAGAAGTGAACATAATTATTACATCTTGGCATTGCAAACAAACAATGAATATAAGTAGCAGTTTTTCATATGGAAATATACTGAGAATACACACTATTTTTTACAGTTCATATAAAAGGAACTTCTTTGAATAAACTATATAAAGTTTGGATTCTATTATGTAAACTTTATTTTTATTTTGGAAAAACGAAGTAAGTTCTCCGACTAAAATTGGGTAACGCATTCATCAGACACCGGCAGTTTCAGAAACGCCATTGGTTTCAATGAAAGATTAATAATAACATAATACATTACGGCCGGGTTGCCCAGCAAAATCTAGCCGCAAGTACCTTTAATTACATATATTGTAATTAATTTTTTTTTCTATTTCCAACTAAAGTTCTTCAGTAAATTAAAATATAACTGTTCAGTGATTCAGCGAGTTAAAGCGTTGCCTTGCGAGTCAAGAGGTCGGCGGTTCGATCCCTATACATTCCGGATTTTTTTCGATAAAGACTTTATTAATTGTGGAAAAATATAGTGAAATTTGGTTTGCATCCCTTATCGCAAAACCAATATCAAATTACTAGGATGCCCAAGGAATGATTACCAATACATCATATTAACGTCATAAGCATGACGTCAGTTGTCTGTGACTTACGACCTTCATTTTCACGTCTTAACTCTTTCAGGACTGATAAAAAGCGACAAGGGATACCATTATAGCCCTTATGAACCTTATACTTAATTATCATCAATATATGTAAGGATGTCTACTCAGAGAAAAATTCATGGTGAAGGTATTGTCTACCAGTACTAGGTACTATCATTATCCAATTTTTTTTCCCAACGAACAGTTCGGGATTCAAATGTGCTTTACTAGTGGATCTTCAGTGCTGCTTACCTCTACACGTGGAACCCTCAGACATCATTGTTCTACCGAAGACATAAGATCAAACAACTTTTGACAAACGATTCTCAACATTATTTCAACTAATGGAAAAGATAGGTACATTTTTTTTGTCACAAAATTCACATAATTTCATTAATTCATTATTTGTCTTAAGTTCATTTTTCCGTACATAAGGTGGTTCCCCAGGATAGCAACTAGTCCGCAAAGGGTTAAATATGTCAAGATAAAGGTCATCTCGCCATCATCGCTGAGTAAAAATTGACATCATTGATGACACCTTGCTACTTGGGTGAATGTGCACTTTTAGATTCAATTATAGATTTTGCCACTTCTGTCATTTCTCTGAAATCGTGTTCTTATTTCTATGTTTTAATTACTTACTCCACTTTAGACCATCGCAAGTTCAGACATGAGCATTGGGAGTAAAAATACTCGTAAAAATATGGGCAACGCTTTTTGTCAAGATTTAGAATTAATTCTAAAAATTAGGTTGCTACAAAAATTTCATTTCATTTAATATATCATGGAAAATGTAAAATTTTCCACGTATACTTAAGTAGTAATATTTTTGTTTCTCTTTAAATGATGAATAATTTGATGCACAAACGCTAGCTCAATGGGCTACCAAGTTACAGAGGTTTAAATACTTGGTCCTTCGAAAGGGTGCAAGGAGTAAACGACGCATATTTGGGGTGGTCAAAAAAGCGACTCAGAATTGCATATCAGATTAAATAGGTCGCTTGCTTTCATCATACCAAGCCCACAATATTATGTAAGACCGCCCACTATTAATTCAACAAATCTCTAATTAAAGACATAATTTAATGCGAATTTCCGTCATTGTAAATTATCTCAGTTGAAATAGGTTAACAGATTTTGTGAAGTCCAAAAGTTCTCATTTCTTAGTAATAATTTATGTCTTAAAACAAAAAAATCAGCAATATTGTTTCTCATTATTTTTTTTTTAAACGCAAATATTTCTTTTCTTGCCTTATAACTACCAAAGGGAAGTCCCTTAACACATTCACTGCTGATGTCGCCATATGGTGACGCAGTAGTATATTGCGCATTGCTGGTGGCGCCATATGGCGATCTGGTCCTATGTATATTCTATTGTCAATTTAAAAGTCAGCACCTAACAAAATCCCATCAGCAGCGAACATGTTAAGCGTATTACGACAAATATATAGAAAATATATTATTTTTACTTTTTACTATCTGTCTCAGGAAGCTGCACTGTCAACTTTGATCCATATTCGGCTAATGGTTCTGCCAAGTGATACTCCAATTTTTGATCAGTCTCTACATCATACACTGTCAATATATTTAGTTTAGAAGTATCGAGTACCTTAAAAAAATGTTTTTCTGTTAATGTCATATTATTCAAAATTTTCTGTATTAATTCCACTCCCCCTCACTTAAGGTCTTTAGTCAAGCAACTCTCACAGGGGATGGGACACAGTGATCATGTAATATTTATGGATATATAAACCTATATGGATTTTTTTTGTTTTTAAAATATATATATATTGATTTTAATCAAATCTAAATTGAATTAAAAAATTTAGAAATGTTTAGCTTACTTATGAGATTTATATTGGAGAAAGATTCTGATTTGTGACTATCCCACCTCTGCACAGCAAAAACTGACATGCACGACTAAGTTTCCATATAGGTATATCATAACATAATAGTATTAACACCACAGCGTTGCGTACTTACAATTTCATTAATATTTTCGTCAATTTTTGTTATGGACAAATCAACATTCCCAGCTAGGATTTTCTTATCAAAATTGACATTTAAATTTAAGAAAATGTCAGTAATAATGGCTAGTTCTGGAAAAGCAATTATTAATTTCCATTTCATGATAGAAAAATATTTTCTTACCAGGCCTCGAAAAGGAACTAGGATCCAAAGGGCTTAAACCTGTTTTCTCCATTGAACTACAACTTCTTTCTAAAATTCCCGAAATAAATTGATATTGTTTCACAATTATTTTAAGTATCATGCACACAGATAATTATCGTTATTAATAATTTATCTTTAATAATGATAACATTTCTATTGGTTATTATTTTTGTGGCAAATATGATGAGGATGTAAAGTAAAATCACAAGAATAAGATAAAAGCACTACCTACTTGTTAAATTGATTTAATGACACTGAATTGATGACAAACAACAAATGACAATTTTGACATCTAAAACAACAAGGGAATATTTTTGGTTATGTGATGTTGATGTGTCGTCAGTGACGTCTGCTCATTTTAAATTTTTATTTTTTACAAATTGGTAGTGGTAAAGGTAAGCATATGGAGAGTGAGTAACTCATAGAAAAAAAAAAAAAAGGAATAGTGAGAAATTCATAAAAATTAAAACTTACCACATGGAGTAGAGAAGCTATTAAAAAAATATCCCGTACCTTTTAAAAAATATGCAAATATTGCAAACATTACAATAAATGCATAGAGCACAAGATTCTGTCGCCTTAAAAGCATATTTGAATCATTTTTACAACTAAGTACAAAAAGAATGATTCTAAGATTAGGTACATATTATTTTCTCGTCATTATGTAATATAGCACAGACTCGAAGTGTTTCTCTTTTCTTTCAGAAGAAAGAGTATCTGAATAAATCCGAAATCAGAACATTGACCAGAGAAATATGTTATCCAACTAATAAAAAAAAAGGAAGGAAACCGAGCGTTCGTTTTATCCTTTATAGCTTTGTTCAATAATCCTCCACAGTATGCACCAGTGCAGTCTATCTCTCTTCAACTTATGTATAGCCTTAATCTATCTTCTATTATCTGCACTAGTGCAAAAATTGCAGGTTTTTTTAACAGACCTGGAATCGCAATTTTGCTTAAATGTGAAGAAGGTTCTGAAGGTTATAGTCCGGACGCTCGAGGGATATTTTTCTACGTCGTCTAAAATTCAGAGACGGCGCTGGCGCCAGACTGGCCAAGCCGGGGTGGGGGGGGGGGGGGGCATAATTTGTTTTTTAGGTTTATATGGAGGCCCAGAAATTTATATATTGTATAGTAGGACAGCAAATAGGAATTATAATTGTAATAAAGCAAAAATGTAATATTTTCGCTAATTTAAATTATTAAAAAATCTAGGAATCCAGGCGAGGGCACTTGGGGGGGGGCACAGTTCGTTTTGGGGGGCATGTGCCCCTGCAGCCCCCCCCCCTTGGCGCCGGCCCAGATAAAATTGTAAGTAAATTACAATTTATCTAGATTTTATTTTGTTTTATCCTCATATATTACCAACATGGAGGACAGGGACTCAATAATATGCGAGGATATTTACATCCGACCTCAAAAGCGGGTCATTGTGAGCCCGTTCCAGTTACGAGTTCTTTGCTTAATTAACATTACACAAATTCTTACAATATTTTGAACAAGACCCTGCATCTGGCGTGATTTCACACCTATTCTTCAGCTTAGGGATGCGCGATGTTTATCGATGTTTGTTAAACATCGATATTCTGCTTTCGATGTTCGATATTTACAACGATTTTATTTTTTTCGACAGTATCGGACAGCATCGATGATTTCTTACGATGTTTTATTCGATTGTTTACACTTTATGTGCTCGTCTGGCGAGTATTGGCAGAACCATTTTTTTCAGACCCCCCCCCCGCTCATTAATATTGAAACTTAAAATTTTTTCTATTTTCCATTTTGTCCCGCATTAGCAAGATTCAAATATGGTCACTTTATCTTATGAGAAACATCGATGTTTAAGAAAATCGATATATTTTATCCGATATTTTTGACACATCGATGTTTTGATTTCGATGTACCAAATGATGTCAACATCGATGTTTCAGGAACATCGCGCATCCCTACTTCAGCTTCAGCATAGGCCGAGGCTATCACGGGCCAAGATCGCTAAAGGATAGGTTGAACGGATAATTGTTCCTCTGACTTTGTGACGTCACGTGTTGGTAGCAAATACGGGGCAATATATGAAACTAGACATATCTTCTAATTATTTGAATATATATTGCGTTTTCCATGATGAAATAAACTACTTATGACGAGTAGACGTTATAAAATATATTATTCATTATTCATTTGCCATTAAATTATATATTCTTGAATAAACATAAAGTTTGAATAGGCAGACCTAAAAATCTTAAAAACGAATATGTACCTTATTTGAAGGATGAAAAAACTTGCTTTGCCTTAAAAAAATGTAGACATTCAAAATCCATATTTTGTTGTGATAGGTTAGTTATTGGCTATGATTATTGCATGCAAACTTCCTATTTTGCCTATGATGCGAACACCAAACAGAGCTCTCTAAACAAAGGAATTTTTATGTCATAATAGATAGAAAATCGTTCAAAATAGGAATATTTAATAACTGAAAAGGTAAGTATCTATTTAGTCAGTACTATTTTATGTCGTGGTATAAATATTCATTTCAGGATAGTCTAAAAAAGATGAATTTTAAAAAGTTTGGTTTTATGACATAACCTTATTTTTAGAGTTAACGTGGATGCTTAAATAAAAATAATATATCACTGGGAAAAGTATACTACGGTTGTATAAACCATAACAAGAACAACTATATTACAATGGCCATTACATGTCCTAATGGGGTCCTAATTGCAATCATAATAACATAAGAGATTTGTGCAATTTTTTCGACTTCCCAGAGAAAAAAGAATTATTAAAGAAATGGCTGACTCTTAAGGTAAATACATATATTTCTTTGTCAGGTCACTGTATTATATATATATTATAACATCAATAATTGTAGACGAGATCATACACCCGGATCAGGTTCACGAGTAAGCAGTTGCCATTTTTGAGAAGGAAAGAAAGAAAATTTACCGGAGATATTCAAACACAGTGAAGGAAAATTATTTCATATCAAGAACATTATCTTACTCCAGAGAAAAAAAGGGAAAAGGAAACGTCTCATTTTCTGAAGCAGAAGGGTGCGTAGATATCTTACTATGTTTTAATATTGTATGAGATTGTGTTATTTGGTACAATAAATGATGTAGAAAGTATGTATAATTTTACTGTGTATTTTAGTGAGCCAGGCACTTCTGCATCAGGAGATGTTACAGAGCAGCGGATGTTGCTACAAGTTCATCGCATGTTGAAAAACCAATAGATTTGGAACATTCTGCAGCAGCATTGGAAGCAGAATATTAATTTTTAAAAATGGAGATAGAGAGGAAAGATAAAATTGTGGGAAGTTTACAGATGAGCTACTTATATAATATATGTGAATCTGATAAATTAATTCTAGAGTATACTGGATTGCCTTCTAGAAATATATTTGAGAGCCTTTGTAAATGAATAGAGGATGTGGAAAAAAATATTATTCAAAGTGGAAAAATTAAGTAGAATTGATCAGTTACTTATAATATTGATGAAATTGCGGCATAAATTCTCTCATACTGATCTAGCATTCAGATTTAAAGTGTCCGAAGTAACAGTAACCAACATAGTGGTAACTTTTGTAGATGTATTATATGAGGCTTTGTACAAGACTCTCGTGAAAGATATACCAACAAGATTTAAAAACAAGTCTTGTTTACCAAATTGTGCAAGCACTTTTACAAATTTGTAGTATTATTACTGATTGCACTGATATGTATGTACTGCACAATTTACACCAAAACAAGTTGAGTAAACTAAATGTATTGCTAGAGCAAGGATCTATGTTGAAAGAGGAATTAGGAGAATGAAAGTTTTATTCCTGAGCGTTTGTTTCATTACATCTCTGTAATATTTAAAACAGTTGGGGCTTTGACAAATTTACAATATCATTTAATAAAGGAAATTTCCCAGTTCTATGTAGATAGAGAAAGCCCATGACTGCAGCTAGTTGTTATGTTGTGAAATATAGAGTGGCGTTTATAACGAGTATTAGGAAAAATGTGCCTATGCAAATGAAAATGCGGGATTTACATCATTAAGCACACTATTTGACTATAACAGAGATGGTTTAAATAATATATGTATTCATTTGTATTGTATTATAATATATAGTTCAAAAACTAAAGTAATGATGCGGGAGCTACGTGGCTTTTTCGGAAACTCATCGTAACAAACATTTTCTGTGTTGATTAATTCTATCGAACTTAAATAATGACAAAATAGACTTCTGGCATATGTCAGTTTGTCAAGTTGGCCATGGTTCAAGATATAAAAATCAGTGAAATTATATTATCGTTGCAAGGCTAATTTGTTTTGTGTGTACACATTTTATGTTTAGAATGAATAAAATAAGATCGCTAGAAAGTATGGGCCGTCAGGGGCGCAACCAGAAAGGTCAAAGATGTAAAAAAACGGAGTTATATAACATGATCGTTACAAGTTTTTGTTTTTTTAGGCTGAGCATGTTATTGAAATGTTTTGAACACAGAAAAAAATTCCCAGAAAGAAAATGTTTAGGATTTTTGAAGAAAATTGAATTTTTTTTCGCATATTTCATCTCAGATCTCTAAACTCATCGTTACAAGTTCTGGCTCTTTTTTAAAACGTAAATATAAGCTTCAACAATACTATAGCCTCCCCAGAAAGTTCTTAGTGTCAACAAAAGTACCATAGGCTCTTAAATATCAAGGGCGGATCTAGAAATTTCAATAATTTTTTTCTCGTCTGTGGCGTATGGGACCCATACGAAATATGGGAAATAACATTTAGAGAAGCACTCCTCTAACGACCCCTAAAAAATTTTGAAAAAGCAGTTTGCGAAAAATTTTTTCAAATTTCGAGTGCTCCTCCCCGAGCCAAGGGACTCCCGTTTAAAATTATTCTTTTTTGTCATATACATTTTACTTTTCATCAAAATCCAACAATAGGTTTTGGAGTTTATGAAAATATTTTTATTACTAACTGAGATACAATGAATTGAAATTTTGTGATTTGTTAAATTGTAAATTACGAAAATTTCAGTTCATTGTATTTCAGTTAATAATGAAAATATTTTCATAAACTCCAAAACCTATTGTTGGATTTTGATGAAAAGTAAAATGTATATGACAAAAAAGAATAATTTTAAAAGGGAGTCCCTTGGCTCGGGGGGGGGGGGCACTCGAATTTTGAAAAAAATTTTCGCAAACTGCTTTTTCAAAACTTTCTAGGGGCCGTTAGAGGAGTGCTTCTCTAGATGTTATTTCCCATATTTCGTATAGGTCCCATGCGCCACAGACAAGAAAAAAATTATTTAAATTTCTAGATCCGCCCTTGTTAAATATACAGGAATTTAACACTTTCGGCTAATTTGACTTCCTACCGTGCCTCAGATGTATTGTATCATTATTACCTTTCTGGCTTCCCGACTTCCCACACACTTCCTGGCGATCTTATTTTATTCATTCTAAACATATAATGTGTACACACAAAAAAAAAATGAGCCTTGTAACGATGACATAATTTCACTGATTTTCAGACAGTGTTCGTGACACATCTGACAGGAGGTGCTCCGCCAGAAGTCGATTTTATGAATCATTATCATCCATTAAACCATAAAAATATCTCAATGTTCATAAAACGATGATGTGCCGAAAAAGCCACCTAGTTCCCGCTCTATAATAAAACATTTATTTTTATACAGTGTATTTATTTCAAAAGCAGTTTTATACAGCCATGTTTGTTAACATCACTACTAAAATGCTATAACAAAATATTCTACTTTAATGGCTAATATTATAAATAAAAGTAAAATGACGATTTCAACAGTAAATTATATCATAATATTCATATGGAGTAAATATAAATATCTGAATTGTAGGCGACATGAACTTATTTCTGTGCTAGTTAACTCTGTCAAGGTTTTTACTGGATGTTTTAATATCAATGTTCCATTTTCTAATATAAAACCTGTATCCAAGAACCAGTTTCTTATTAATTTTAAGAGTGGAACATCGGCAAAAAAATATATTTTTACATTTAATGGGTGTTCATAATATGTTTTTTTTTGTAGTTATACCAAGTTCTTGCCACAATCCCACATTTCCTCCACCACAATCAGATACACATGCTACAACTTTGTACTCAATGCTAAATAGGGCACTAATTATTTCATCTAGGATCTGCTTTGTCATTTTTTTATCAAAAATTATATATACGGGTTGCTTCCAACTGTAAAATAACCCCCTTGCCATTACTGTTTGCATATAATTGTGTCTGCCAACAACTTCATCTTCTCTTTCATCATATTCATACGTGGATATTTTTATCTCATCAAATGAGAGTACAAGCTTGTCCACTTCATTTTTACTTTGCCCATGAATGCTCATTATTTTAATAACATCTTTTAGTAATCCGTTTTTTAGATCAATACCTCTTGCCCAATCCTGCAGTGTGGATATACCAGGTAAAGGGTATTTTAAGGTATTTCTTACATATATATAGGCACGTTTACTAAAATAACGGAGTGTGAAAGCTGTAAAAATTTCTTCACGTGTCCAGTTTGTCCTTTTCTTCTTTTTTGTGAGAATATCAATTTGATTTGGAGTTAAAAAATCTTTCAGAAGATTTCTTACATTTGTTTCCAAATGTTCAAGTACCTAATTCGTTACTTAAAGAATTTTTTTCCATAATTAATTCAGAATTTTCTGCTCTTAAGTTAGAAATTTCTACTTGTTTGTCTTTTCATTAATTTTTTAATGAATTGTTTTCCATCATTGCTGAATTAAATTTACGTAATAATTTTTCATATTCATTTTCAGAACTTGTTCCCGGTAAATTTTGTGATATTTCTGCTAAAGTTTCCGATGTAGACCATGATGACTGAGAGGCTAAAACTTGTTCAACAATTTCACTGCGCTCTTTCTTTTGGGCTTTAAGCTCCCTTCTTGACTGATGTTCGATAGGGAGATCACCTTTTCCAGGTCGTAGAAATAATGTGGGTAGAACTAAAAAAACAAAGTATTTTACAGGACTATAATACAATTTAACTATAAAATATATGTTCATAACATACCAGCTGGTTTAGGCCTTTTAGGTAAAACACCCTTTATAGATCCTTCAGTAGCATCTTCATAGTCATCTTTTACGAAATGTTTACTACAAATACGTTTGTTATCTGCATTGAAGTTGTCCTTCCTATAACATCTTCTAATCCATTCTTTCCTCATTTGTCCAGTAGGAAATTAATGAAAGACTAATTTTTGCCCACATTTTTTTTACGTTTTCACTATTATTACGACACACAGCTACGCTGCAGGTAAGACCACCTCTAGGCATCTAAATTAATGAAATAACATTACATAACCAGTACTCAATAAGCATAAATATTACTTACCTTGTATAATTAATACTGATTTAGGCTTATACTATAATAATTAATACTGCAGCAGTCATTGTAACACACTAAACAGGAATTTACAGAATGTAAACAAATAAAAAGTGTCTCAAATGCACGTATTATAGTAGTCTTTAAAAACTAACACTACACTAGATATATAAAACACTAAAAATAATAAAATATTAATCTAAGAAAGAGTTCAAAATTTACAACAGTTCAATAAAAATGAAATTAAAACACAACGAGCGATGTCACTGTATGGACACTGCTACCAACAAATGACGTCAGAGCATTCCCCTTGCGTCTGTCGCACCTAAGTTTCAGGGCAACCTATCCTTTAGCGATCTTGATCACGGGCAACTTTTTTATCGTTCGGCTCGACGGACGATGAATCGTCCGTTCTAGGTTTGTACACAGAAGACCTATACCAGAAGCGTCACTGATGGCGGCGGAACCTTTGTTGTTTTATTTGTAAATAGGAGTGACCTTCAGCCATCTTGTCGGTGGTATTATTGTCAACCTATAAATCCGCCCTTTCCTAAATTCACCGCTGGACGCATTGATAGATAAAATTCGAAGCTGATTGGCTTTGTTTTTCAAAATAGCCAATCATATAATGTTATATTACTTACCGGTGCGCTCCACCTATGAATTTAGAAACCTACGGAATTATAGGTTGACAAATAATACCACCGAAATATGACATATGCTCATAAAAATTCAATATTGGCGGGAAGGCCAGAGAGTCGTTTCTGGTATAGGTCTTCTGTGATTTGTACATATGCATATGTAACTGGCTACATGAACGGCTAGCAATTCGTCAGCCGTTCGTGTAGCCAGTTCCATATGCATGTGTACAAACCTAGAACGGACGATACATCGTCCGTCGAGTCGAATGATAAAAAAGTCGCCCGTGTAGCCTCGGCCTTAAGGGCGCTTTTTCAGTCTCCGACACGATACCGACAATGTCGTACCGATACTGAAGAATAGCATATAATAACACGGCGCCGACAAAACGGTATCGTATCGGAAAGTGAAAAAGAGTTCCATATAATTTTATACGTTTGTGCTGCCCCGATATCGTTGTATCTGTGTCATATTAACGACATATCGGTATCGTATCGGCCAGTGAAAAAGCGCCCTTAGGAGTGAATCGGGGTATTTTTTGCTCTCTTTATTTCATTATGTTTCCTATTTCTTTCTCTTTGTTTTCTCTCACTAATTCTACTCTCTCAAGTCAAGTATAAGGTCCCAGCTGTTCATTGGCTATAATGACATTTTTGGTGGGGATCGTGAGTTATTAGGCAACTTCATACACTACAAATCTTGCAGACGGCTAACGTTCCCTTCAACCAATCAGATTTTGTCAAGGCAAGGACAGAATAGTGCACGCAAGTTTCTCTTTCCGTAAAAACATGTTACAGTATAGTTCCGTATACCTAAAACATTGGGTCTATTCCTTTGCACTAAAAGTGTAGCACTGAGCTGCACTTGTGTAAGATTGTCTCCCTGTAACTTATGATATCCGCATTGATGCCATCTCTGTCACGCAAAATTAGTGTCACACTTCTTATAGGCAAGCGAATGAACCTATTGAGTGCGCGTTCCAGTTTTGGTACGGAGGGATTCAAATACGGAAAAATTTACAAGCTCAGTTATTAGTTGACCAGATATTTCTTCGAGCATATAAAGGAAAACAGAGGTGCCTTTTCTATTTTACAACAATGCGTATGGTTTGTTCTCAACACATATGGGCGAGGGACGCGAGAGGCGTAGTAAACACCATAATATCTCCTTTACATCATGGTAAACACTGTAGTAAACACCCACGGTCATTAAACCATACGGTTGTCTCAATCAGCAGCTTGAGGGCGAGAGAGACGCGGGGGGCGGAAATAGAATGAAAGAGACAGACATATCTGATTTCCGTGCAAAAGACAGAGACAAAGATGCTTGTAGTGTCTACAGGTGACGTAGGCTGTAGACCCTACCGGAATCTCTGTCTCTGTCTTCAGCACGGAAATCAGATATGTCTGTCTCTTTCATTCGATTTCCCGCCCCCCGCGTCTCTCTCGTCCTAAAGCTGCTGATTGATGTAACCGTATCGTTTATTGACCGTGGTAAACACCCACAAAACACAATAGAAAACGAAAGTAAACAAGACGCAAATGATACCAAACGCCATATTAGAAAGGATCCCCTACGGGGATGAGATCATTATTTTGCACCAGCCAAGGAATCGGGGATTAATAATTTGCTTGTTTACAGTTGTTGTAGCCCGAACAAACAAACAGCTGTTTGGCGACCTTTATTTTTCCCTATATGCTCGAAGAGATATTTCGTTCTATCCTCGGTGACATTAGCGCCAGTTTTTGTCATGTGTCTGTTCTTCATTATAACAGTTTTAGAAAAATGTTTAAGACCTCTGCACTGCAGTTTAGACTTCCCGAATAGTTTTCGACGTACGAATGCGCATGGCGCATGCCCAGTTTAAATTGCTTCGAAAAGTGGCTAACACGGGTCTGCATCAAAGATCTTTAACTACTAGATGGTTTAACCCATAAGGAATTCGTATATGACAAAGCAGCAAACATCTCAACGGAGAGAGCAATATTAACACGCCTCAAAAAGTGAGACACCAATGTTGAAATTGTCGGACTTTACCATTGCTATTGTCGGGTCAGTTCGAGTTTCTCAACAAGATTTTAGGCTCTTAAAGCGCAAACGCAATCAAATCTCAACCGGCACTAACAACCGCACTTTTCTAAATTCACCGGTGGACGCACCGGGTGAACAAGATACGAAGCTGATTGGCTATGCTTTTCAAAATAGCCAATCAAATAATGTTATTGTTTACCGGTGCGATCCACCGGTGAATTTAGAAATCTGCCCCAACTGATCGAAGCAACCAGCGGTGTTGCCGGACTGTCACCATTTTCTCTACATTTTCCGATCGCTCAACGTTATTGCGTTTGACCACTTCAAAATTCCCCGCTTTCAGCGGCTTTTGTCTCTGATCTTTGACAACGTCGCGAAGGTTTGCGACAGGACACCAACTAGATGCGAGAAATGCGCATAGACAACACGAGTGTTTGTAGTTGGGCCCGGAGTGGGAGAGATAATGGGCGGTTCTTTACTTGAAAAAGTGGGATATGTTTTATACAAAATTGAGATAGGGTTGAGCGATCTAGGAGTTAAAACATCTTTGGTCTGCATCAGGCCCTGCGCACTCCCACTATATTTCAAAACAGCGTGTTTAGTTTGAACTTCCGTCGATCTGTCGCTACTTGTACTTGAATCACGGCGGCTGCGCAAATCTGAGGCATGTTTTTGCGCATAAGACGCTACAAACCGCGATAAGCGGAGCCATCCGAGCGAATAAGCTGTGACGTCACGCTTAAAGCGGTATAGCGCGGTCTCACTAAGGCGCTAGAAAATGTGTAAGCGGAAAATAGTAGGGATATGACATAAGAACGTTAGAGATGGTTAGAACTAAACTGTTAAGAAAAGCTAAAAAGACATTAATTTTTGCGGAGAAATATATGATGACGTACGCTTCAAGGCGCTTAAAGCATTGGGGTAAGACGCGAGATCGCAAAAATATGCCTTTGTCGCGCCATTATTGTTTACATGTCTGTGCTTTGTGTTTTGGACATTAAACTAATAATTATTAAATCCATAGAGCAGGAGTCCATTTGCTTATTTGTAAATAATGTGAGTTTCCAATGAAACTGATTAGACACGACGCTGTTCTGTTAAATATTAAAAACTGTAATGGGTTATAAGTGTTGTATGTGTTCACGTCGTGTTGCGACTTCGAAAAATTCCAACATGCATAGGTATTGATCTGCAAAGAACGTGACTCCCAAGAAATTGACTAAAAACGAAAGACTGACGGCACAGAGTACAGTACCTACACAGAGGCGAAAGCAAGCCTTCCCGCCAAAACCAAATTTGTATACGCATCGCCATTTTTTAACTGGTATATCAATCAACCTCACTTTCTAAATTCACTTGTCATTGCTGTCAAATGGCGACGAATTTTTCATAATATTATAGTTTTTATGGACATTATGTATTATGTCATACAAAATGGCCAGTTTTTGTTGTATTATTAGTTGTTGAAGTGTGGCAATCCGAGAAAACATCAGTTTTTATAAAATAACGTCGATTTACAACCAGAAGAGGTTAGGGTTAAAAGATTCCAAGCAATTAAAAGGAATTATTTTACTGGAATATTCCAAGTATTTTATTAATGGTAAGTTGTTACTTGTTAATTTAAGAATTTGATTTTTAGTGTGGATTTATGTTGCAGGAAAGTCCGTAATTCAAGACCACTATGATCCATCCAGTTAGATGTTTATGGGATACAACTTTAAAAGCTAAATGTGGAACTAAAAGTGCTTGTGATAATAATAACTACTGCTTAAGCAAACAATAAACAATTCATGGTAAAAAATAACACTTTATATTAATTTGTCAGCATTTTTAATAATCATTTATGTTTAAATTTTAGTTGAGCGATGGTAGAGCTGATGCTGAGGGAGAAAGAAGCTTAATAGCATTTTTTAAATCTCAAGAGAAAAATACACAGACTACATTAAGATATCTGATGAAGTGCTTAAATCCAAGAAATTTAAAGTATTGCTGTCATTGATTGATCTGGAACTAAACGTCCTTTTAAAATATATTGTGTGGTGTTTAAAAACCCAATGTTGGGATTGTTTAACATTCAAAAACTATGAAATTAAGACTGAAAGTGATCCTCCAGTCAGTGAACACATAAATAAAGTCCGAATGGGTTTTGAAAGTGTCAAATTGTAGCAAATATTCTTTGAATTATGTAATTACAAATGTTACTCATTATTACTTAGATATTAGTATGTGTATAATATAATCATTTATTTTTTATTGCAATATAGATCTTTCTTTATATCTCCAGTAAGTTTCTTGTTAATTCTTCTTCTGAGTATTAATGGAACGTTGGATAATAAATAATTTGATATTTAGTAAATATATTTTGTTTTACTTTCAGTTAGATGCAAAGATGCATGTATATATAAGTTCTACATAATCGACTATTTTAATTTACTGCTAACAACAATAATACAAGTGATAAATAAAATATAATAAAAAGTGAATATATGTATTTAATAAAATACAAGGGATATTTAACAATTGACCTACCTACATAAAATAATAAAATACGTGTTAGACATATTATACAGTATCGGAAAGTTCTACCGTTGAGATTGCATAGTTTCAACGACTTAACCGACTGCCTACAATAAAGGCGTCTACCAGTACCCTAGCAGAGGCAAAGCAGACACGTCCCTTAATGTACATCATTGCTTGCTTTGCTCTCGCTTGCTCTTATTGCCGCACCAAATCAAACGCTTTCCGATACTGTATAACATTAACAAGACACGATAAAAAGAAGTTTTTGTACAAATTACAATGGTTTGTATAGTTCCATCTATAGGTATATCATAGGCAAGAGGTCAAAAAGCCACCGTGTTTACTGCTAAAAAATTGAAAGTAAAGACTGATAGGTAGTGAACGATTTTGTCTAGATTAGTAACACAGTCACAATGAGTAATCCAAGGAGTCGATGGCTTTTGTTGAAGATGCTACGCTAAGAGTTCATAACCTGAAAAATGAATTTGATTGTTGGCAATTATTCATTAAGCAATGTTTAATCAGGTAAGCATATATTGAAAAAAAGGTTGATCATCGACAACTAAGTCTTACCTTTGCAAAAAGCTTTTATCCTGCAAATTTCTTGGAGAGTACTTCTTACACCCAACCACATATACCTTCAAGATTTTTGAGTGCCTTTTGAACTCATCCTTTTGTCTACGCATTTCTCTCAAAAACCAAGCAATTCTCAGTATATTATGAGATATTTACACCAACATTTGTACTAGTCATTCACGATTTCTCAAAACGTTAGCGATTTATTGTCAGATTTGATAATACTTTCACGATTCACATTTTCTCTCCAAGCTGATTCAATATTATTCAATTCTCGCCAAATTATATAATATTTTATTTTGTAGGTTTCTCAGCGATTGTCAACTAAAATACTGGAATATATATAAATCTTCCTTTTCAGCTTACATTCTGAAAGTATAAAACATCGTATTAAATTTTCATCATTTCGAACACATTATAATAACTATAATTAAATAGGTATTCAATCAGTCAGATACGTTTTTCATAACATGAAGTTTAAAAGGTTATGTTATATTTTTATACATTTCTTTCTACTCACTTTACTTATATAGTCTGGAATGAAGACACTCAAATAGCGCTGAACTAAATAGAAAAAACAAAGATTCACGTTCAAAATATTTCATAGAGCCACTAACAATAATTATTATTTAAATATTTGAGAAATAAAAACTAATAAAGCTTGGTTGCTGTGTGTGTTGCTTGGGTATTTGCTTTGCTTTAGCCATTGACATACTACACAATGGACTGCGCGTTCCTTATGATAGAATGCAAGTGGAATGTTGTCAACATAATAGAGTCATTTTAGGCAACCCACATTACTCATTAAGGGCAAAAAGCTGCGTAATTCTATTAGAAACACAAGGTGTTGTTAAAGAAAATACTACAAATTGCTACAAATACGATTTTTGACTGGTTTTTAATTGAAAACAATATTAGTTATAATTGTTTATCACAAATATAGAAGAAATACAACAATTGTTCGAATTACAAAAAATTAAGTACATTTAAAAATAAAATAAAGATACCTACTAATTCAAAATTGTAATTTTAAATTTATGGCATATTTTGTAATTAGTCTCTGGAATTAAACATAAATAAGTTATTTGTGAGGGTTGTGTGAATAATAAACATTACCCTTAATGCCCTTAATCTGTATTGCTGGTTGCCTAAGATGCTGACAACACAATTTTTTGGGACGCGCAGTCTATTTATAGTAGGTCGATGGCTTTAGCCAATTTGGCCGGCCGGGCGGTCGGAAATCAGAATGGCGCCTTATTTAAATATATTAGAAGGTATACAGTTTTTTTGAAAAATACATTTCCTTGGTAAGGAAATTAGAATACTCCTTCGTCACATTATAATAATATTTTTAGCTCGAAATCGAAACAAAAAAATATCAAGTGGTATCATTATAGCAATTATAATAATTACATTTGAGAAAATTTGCTAGGGCCTAACTCAATTGAAAATAAACGCAGTTTATAAACAATTCAAATGGTAATATTTTTCTATCCAAATTGAAGTACATTTTTTCTTCAGTGTATCCTTAAATGTAGGGTACAGAAAAAAATTAAAAACATATTTCTCTCAGTGTAGACGTAACTGGTACTCAAGGTCACAAAAAACGAGCCATCGAAAATCAAAGGAGCCGACAAAGCCTTCGCCTCTGTGTAGGTACTGTACTCTGTGCTGACGGGTTGTACACTTCTGTGCAATGAAATCCCGTACACCTATTTTTCGCCTTATTAAATCATTATTTATTTGTCAGTGTCATATTTTCGCAATGCCAAAATTAACTGAACATGAAAAAATTTTAATTCTCTTTAAAATTAAAGAGAGATGTTCTATCAGAGCAGTTGCTAACCATTATCAATTGAATAAAAGTACTGTTATGAGTGTGAAGAAAAGTGGGAAGAGGAAGGTAGCGTAAAGAGAAAAGACGGTTCAGGCCTATCGAGAAGTTCAAATCTCGTTCAAGATGAAGCACTCCTTGGCTATTTGAGGCAAAATCCGTTTTAAACAGCAGGAGACGCTGTGTTCATGACACATTTTCTAGTGTCGAGGTTAGCAGCTAGCCGAAGGATAGGAAAATCGAAAATAAAAAACTGTACAAGTGCCAAGAAGACCATATTAACAGGAGAACAAGCAAGCCCGCATTATGTTTTGTTTAAATTGTGTCTATCGCCCGTTGAAGTTTTGGACCAATGTTGTGTTTACCGATGAAAAAGTTTTTCAGTCTTGTAATGAAGGACATGTACAAAATATTAGGTTACATTATTTACATAATAAATACAATCGCAGCTATGTGCAGTTGCTGTGAATTTTTCAACGTCAGTTTTTACATTTGTTATAAATCGAAATCATTCCCATCGAATGGTGTAAAAAAGTAAAAAAAACAAAAATACGTATGTTTTTCTTCTGGATTAACATTATTCAAATACATAACTTATGACGTTTCACAATCAATGTCAGTTTTTTGTAACCTATATGATAATGAAAAATCTAAATTCCAAAAAGACTGATTCACACCACTTAATGTTAATAAAGGACGTGAAAATGTATATTATAGCGGGTTTATACGTGCATGGATTTAGTGGTGCCAGTAGATATTGGCACGCTAGTAAAAAAATATTACACATATAAACAGTTACTGGCGAGCAAGCTTTTACCTTTGCATGCATTGATGCATGCTCGCCAGTAACTGTTTATACGCGCAATATTTTTTTACTGGCGTGCCAATATCTACTGGCGCCACTAAATCCATGCACGTATAAACCCGCTATTATTTAATTGTATTACAGGTATTTTGGTACATTAGTTACTTTAACATTTTACTTATTTCAAGGCAGTTTCAACATCTTAATACTTTTGTAATAATTTTACTTACGTTAGTTACTTTTTAAATGTATTTTTAAATATTAATGTATTTATTGTAATGATTTTCCGTTAAATTAATAAATGATCAATTTCTAGTTTTGAAATGACTTATTTAATTTTAAGGCCACCGTTAGACTATAAAAGTTCTTTGACAAAGATTAAAAGATATTTTATGAGTAATTTGATAGATATTTCATCTCATAAAATATCTTTTATAAAAAATCTTTGTTAAAGAACTTTTGTAGTCTAATGATGGCCTAAGCAATTTGTTTGAAATAGAGTTGGGCGATTCGACTCTTTTTAAGGATTCGTACCAAACGAATCCGTATCAAGAAAAAATTTGTACTGAAATATTCTTTCAAGAATCCGAACTGTCTTGATTGTACAAACGAATACGGTTACAACATCTATAGGAAATATACCAATCTTTTGCTTTTGTGGGATTTGTACCATTCGAATCACTGCCAGGATTCGATTCAATGATACGAATCATACCAGTTACTACCCAACTCTAGTTTGAAAATCATTTAAAATTCCCGCCTATGACAATCCCGCCTATATAAAAAAGGCGGGAATACAGCGCCACTCTCGACGTAAGTTTTGCTGTTCAAAAAATCCTTGAGAGTTGCCTATCTATAACATATAATATTCTTTAATCTATGGTCTGCATTCTCGTTTTGCTATTTGAGATTTGAAGTTTATTTTCTGTTTGTTTTTACATTCGAGATTGAGACTGTCTTCAGTGTTTTGCTGTATAAATAATTGGTTCCCTACGGGACATACATAGTGTTTTCTGTGTGTTCATTTTAGCCATTGTTTTGGCATTTTTTTTTACTATTGAAATATGTTTGAAGCTCAAGAAATAAATGCTGAGCATAAAGACTTAATCCATGATGTTGCCTACGATTTCTATGGTCACCGAATGGCTACATGCTCAAGTGATCAATATGTCAAGGTAAGAAAGAAGTCTTTAATTTTAATTATAACCTAACAAAATTTTGTTTCAAGGTTTGGGATCAAAACAGTGATGGTAAATGGACTCTAACTTATAGCTGGAAAGCTCACAGTGGTTCAGTTTGGAAAGTAACCTGGGCCCATCCAGAGTTTGGTCAAGTTCTAGCTACTTGCTCATTTGATAGAACCGCTGCAGTCTGGGAAGAAATAGGTGTGCGCTCTCTATTTTTAATATGTTTGGGTGTATTTCTCTATATTTTTAGTTGGGGATACGCCAGGACCAGGTGAAAGGGGTACTAGACATTGGGTTCGCAGAACAAATTTGGTGGATTCCAGAACATCAGTCACAGATGTAAAATTTGGACCTAAAACACAGGGATTGCAACTAGCCACTTGTTCAGCAGAAGGAATCATAAGGATCTATGAGGCTCCTGATGTAATGAATTTAAGCCAGTGGACTTTACAACATGAGGTTCAGTGTAAACTACCGCTTAGTTGTTTAAGCTGGAATCCTAGTTTGTCAAAGTAAGAATAATTAGGTTTAAAATATTCTGTTTTCAACTCATTTAATTCTATATAAATAATACATATTTATAATTTCATGTAGAATGCACCCTCAAATGTTAGCGGTTGGTAGTGATGATCCGAACACAGCAAATGGTGGAAAAGTATTTATATATGAATATAGTGAGAACAGTAGACGCTGGACAAAATTAGATACTATTAATTCCATAACAGATCCAGTTCATGACATTTCATTTTCACCAAATCTGGGCAGGAGTTATCATATATTAGCTGTGGCTACCAAAGACGTGAGGATTGTTAACCTGACTCCAGAAGAGTAAGTAAAAATTGCTACTAAGTTAGAGAATTACCTCAAAAGACCGACTAGATTTAAGTCGCATAGTTTACAAAGTAACATTAATTTGTAATAAAAACAGTTGTTTAAACGTGAAAAGTTACAAATTAACAAAATTTCTTATTACTTGTAGTAAAAAGTATAACAATTTATTAAGGTTAAGTGTAAGGTGTGACTGGCATTAAAGATATGTAATTTCCTACTTCTTTAATCACTAGAGTCTGGAATTCACATTTTTATGACGTCAAAACCAGCATTGACTCTAAGTGATAAGTATGTCAGAGCATAAAGATTTTCATGCATCTATGACACAATATCTTGTAGTTTTTTTAGTGACTTCCGTAACATTAAAAGTTAATAAGGTAAAACTCTCACTAGAAGAGGGCTGCAGGTAATGGGGGATGTAATACTAAACTAACACGTACATGTATTTTTCACTACCAGTTACAAAAATTAAAATATACTACTAATATCTGTTATAAATGTTGTGGTGACGTGTATTGATGTTCATTGAAAATCAATTTATATTGTGAGAAAGACCAGATGTAATGGGGCCTGCTTAAGATATCTGAACTTCACAAAGTTGCCACACTTTGCCATTTAAAAGGTCTATTGTACCTGACCTTATGAATCAGGATTGTTTTCTAAAACAGTTTCAAATTTTTAATTTAGTTTTTTTTACTCAAATATTTGTATGTTTTTTTAGTTTTGTAAATGAATGTAAATAATTGACAACTGAAATATTATTATTAAATGTCAGATAATATAGCACTGCTTTATTGGGAATAAAATAAAGATTAAATAATGATTTATTCACTGGATTTTTCAAGGATTCTAAGTTTAACATTAAGAATCTCCATATCTCTGTTTTCCATATAAAAACATGGATTAAAAGTCAACTTTTTATCATTATGCCATATAAAGTGCTTATTGTGGACTTCTAATTTCAAAAGTAAAACTTTTGTGTGTTTTTATATTGAGTAAATACACACAGTGCTAACAAAATAATTCTTACCAGAAATATTACCACCATAATACTTGCACTTCTTCATCATTCTTTATTGATTTTTGTCAAAGCATTGTGTAATATCCTCATTTGTCAATGCAATTTCAATGTTTGTCATGTTTTTTTTTATATCATAATATGCATCTTAATGATAGTGAGTGAAAGTGAATTTGATATGATAGCACTACGAGACCTGGCTTCATAGTAACGTTATCAGTGGTGAACTATTTTCTGCCGTTTAGGTATGAGGTGTACAGAAAGGACTGCAAGTTACAAATTATAAAACAACAATGCGGAGGAGGCAATTTACTAGCGCTTAAAAATCTTATTCAAACAGAAGTATTAGATGTTTCTTTTTTTGATATGAATTTCCCTTCAATTAAATGTTGCCTAAATTATAAGCCATTATAAGCCATTCTATGTAATAGTTTTGTACATAAATTAATTACTGTAGAAGACTTTCAATTATTCTTTGATTCTCTTCTAATTCCTAATATAGTTAATTTAGATAGTAATGAAAGAAAAACTAATTGTATGTGGTGCATTCGAAAAACGTCACTTTCGTCAAAACCGGAAGTTCAGGCACATCAATCTAAGACCAAATAATGGTAAATAGTCTAGTTATTAATTTCCAGCAGTATCATTTCAATAGCTGTATAGCCCAGTCGATGAAGGTATTCACCCACAAAAATTTGCAAACTGAATAATTTCTTTTTTTAATGAGTCCGTGAAAGTTTATAGAACAATATCCTGAAAAGTTTACATTTCGCTCGGATGCAGAACATAAAAAAAGTAAAAAAAAATTTTTTTTCATCCATTTTTTCAAAATTTTGAAATTAAATCAAGCTAGAAAAAAATAAAAAATACAGATGGATAGATCACGTATTTATGAACAAAAAATGTTCCAACAAAATTTATCGTTAAAGCCATGGTTTTCCTGGAAAAAAATAATCAAGTGTAACGTTATAACTCTTACTTACTAAAAACGACCTAATGGATACAAATAAAGGAAGTGAAAATGAACTTAAAATTTAAGGTTGTTGATGCAGATGCCCTATTAAGCAATCCAAACCACGTGACTTTTAACATGGTGTAGTGGGCAAACATCCGGCAAACGTTTGTTTTCATTCGTTAAACGTTTGTTAAAGAGTTTGTTTTTCGGTTACCTTGGCTACGTTTCCGCGAGTTAATTAAAATAAACCCCATGTTTGCCCTCGACGCCATATTGCCAAAATAATTTGACAGGTTGTTGGATTGCCTAATTGTAGTGCTGTAGGTGGCACCATCTTTTAAAAAGCACTGCACTAAAAATCTTGACTGGGAAAAAGCAGTTTTTAGCCAAACAGCTGGCGTTATTAAACTGAAAATAAGATATTCTTATAGGTAAATGAATACTACACTTCTATTGAAGAACATTTTTAGCTAAAACTTTTTATTAGGAAGATCTCTCTTCACATTGGCTAATAAACAAGTTTTAGCTAAAAATGTTCTTCAATAGAAGTGTAGTATTCATTTACCTATAAAAATATCTTTTTTTCAGTTTAATAACATAAGCCACTGCTGGAAATTTTTTTTAGTACAATGCTGTTTTAGTAGATGGAGTCACTTCAATATAATTAAAAATGATTGCAAAAATAATTACATTTATAACCGATGCGCACTCATTTCGTGTATTTAAAGCTTGGTCTCTATGTGTTCTTGACCTTTCAGGCGTGATTGTAAGTATAGAGCAACGATAAAGAAAGTACCAACGCCAAAACTGGACAACCAACACAACAGCTTTCTGTACTTTATTGGCTTATTTCCGCCCACTCCCCTCTGATTTGATCGCATCGCTCTCTTAATGATTCAAAAATTCATCCACAGAATAAAATGAGTTTGCTATGAGAAATTTATTTAGTTTATATTTACAAGCACTGATACTGTCATTTGTCTCAAAAAAAATAATTTTATAGCATTTTATACCGATATATGTAGGAAAATTTTGACCTATATACAGTCTAGAGGGCGATGGGTGATGTATTAACTCATTATTGCGTGTACAGTGAGAATGCATATCATTGTTCTTTAAGAAATGCTGTTTATTAGATCTAATATACATAACTAGTTGAGAAATATATAGGCATGGTAATGTAAGAATTTCTAGATTTTTAAAATTTGGTTTACAGCTAGAGAAAGGATGAGCTCCAACCATACACCTTATTTTTTTTTTTTAATTATAAATGCTTTCTCTAGGTGGCTTGACGAACCCCAAAAAAGCGGACCATATTGGAGGGTTGATTGCACAGGTCCATAATATAACATTTTCAAAATATTACTTGATACTGTATCTCTAAGTGTTCTAATTATGTAAGATATATTACTAAGTTTTGAGCAGATATTATTTATATGTGCCTTCCATGTAGTTTATGATCAATATTTATGCCAAGAAATTTTATTTCCTGAACAGTTTGTATGGATTTATCGCAAAGTTTAATTAACACATTGTTATCAGAAGTAATATTTTTCGTTAAAAATTTCGTGGTTTTATTCGGGTTCAACATTAACCCATTGTTTGAACACCAGTTTACGATTCCTTGTGATGCACTGTTACAGTTTTGAACGATAGTATCAAGATTTTTCTGATGCAGAAGAAGATTTGTATCATCTGCATAAAGTATAATTTTATCGGAGGTAGTGCAACTATCTGTTAAAGCATTAATAAATATTATAAAAAATAAGGGACCTAAAATGTGGCACACCCAGTTCACTATTTCTTGCATCTGACTGAGCCCCCTCAACTTTTACAATTACACTCCTGTTATGTAAATATGAGGCAGCCCAGTCATATGCAACTCCACGTACTTCGATGCCATATAATCTATGCAGCAACAACCGGTGTTCAACAGTATCAAAATCGCGACTTAAGTCATAAAATAGGGCAATTATGTGTTTTACTGTTAAGAGCCTCATAAATTGTGTATAATAGATCAAAAATGGCTGTGTTAGTAGACCTTCCTGTTTTAAAACCGTGTTGTGCAGGATTTATTAAATTATACTTTGCAACAAAATTTGTAAGTCGATTAGCATATGTAGACTCAATAATCTTTGCGATTTGACTCAGTAGATGTATCGATCTATAATTAATGATGTCCTCTCTTGAACCTTTATTTTTATAAATTGGTATTCACTTAGAAATTTTTAACGCATCGGAATATGTATCTGTGCTAAATGATTCATTTATTAGATACGACAAAGGTTCTGACATAAGATTTTTTACTGATTTTATACTCTTACCATAAATATCGTCAGCACCCGCTGGAGGCTTTAATGTGGTTTTGCTTATTATATCCTCAATCTCATTAGGAGTTGTTGGTGTTAGATATAAACTGTGTTCATTATTTATTATTGTAATATTGTTTAGGACATGGTTCTGTTAAGCTGGAAAAAAATGTGCTAAATTCATAGACAATGTGTTGCAAATCAGTAATTCGCTCGCCATTCTTTATTAAAGTTATAGGGGAGTTTCTCTTAGAACTATTTTTAGATTCATTAATTATTTTCCAACTCTCACGCATAATCGTTGTCAGATTGAGCTATGCGATCATTATTTGTTTTTGTCTTGAGGTTTTTTATTGCATTTTTATATATTGCTTTAAATTCATTGTGCCTATTCGTATACACTGTATTGTTTAGTTCTTTCTCAAGTTTTTCCATCTCGCATAATTGGTCATGGAGAGCCTTAATTTGAGGGGAAAACCATTTTTTTTTTAAATCTTTTATTTTTATTTTAGTAATTGGAAAAGCACAATTATAATGATATATTAATGTTTCGTAAAATGTATCAAATTTTTCATTAAAACTATCAACCAAGTACATATCCCTTCAGTTTTCTTGAATCAAGATATTTTGAAAAGTCTGAATGTTGTTAAAATTCCTCTTATATATGTATTGAGGAAGAATTTTCATGACGTGCAAAAGGAAATGTGCAAACCTGATATGTGTGGTCTGACAGATATGAATTATGTACTCTGACATCTTCCAATGGACAATTAGAGAAAATATTATCAATGCACTTATTGCTATGCTTAGTTATTCTTGTGGCTTCATCGATATGGTGTATTATGTTATAAGATGCAAGCAAATTTAGAAGACAGTGTTTATAAACACTATTTTCAAGAAAATTTTGTATAGCAATAACTCTAATCTGTGGATGAATTCCTTAGTCACTATCAGGCGTCCTATAAATCACAATTACGTAGATTTTATGTTCTTCAGATTGGAACAGATGCAGATTTCAAAATGTTTTTCTATACAATGATGATGTTGCCATGGATATATATGTCGATTTCTTTTTTTGCATAGATACTCCTCTCTGCAAATTTGAACGGGAATAATGATTTACTAGTTTGTATTTCTCAATAACTACAGTCTAGTTCTTTTTCTCTTAGCCAATGAATATGAAGATGAATATTTAGCATGTCACACTTATTATTTAAACCTTGAATATTAAAGTGCATTAAGGAGAGGCGATTTTTATCGGGAATAAAAGATCATCTTGTTGACTAATCGTATTAGATTAGATCTTCTATTTTGTAAGTTATATCGATTATCAAGAAACTGCTGCCCTCGTTTAAAATCAAAATGAGCAAAAGCTACCCCTTTCGGCAAAAAATTTGAATCGTACACTACTGTTTTTAAACTGGGATCAAGGCCCACTAGAAAACAGTTATTATTTACAGTCGTAATAAGTTCTAAGAAGTTTTACTGATACCTCTACCTTTTCCCTCTGAGTTTTTTTTGATATATAAGACTTCGCTACTTCATCGGTAACATGACTCTTTACGCGAGATATAAAAAGCCATATTTTTTATCCTTATTGATATCATTTGCTCTGCCTTCAAACTCACTCTCCGTTTTGTCTTCATGAAGAATCTCACTTGTTCTAATTTGTAATTTTCTTGTTCTAGGTCTTCTTCTAACTTCTTGAAATCCATCCTCAACTTGATCTTGAACCACATATTTTGATTGACTTTTTGTATTAGTTAAACATTGCTCAGTAACTTGAACACTTGGTTTTTTAATTATTTTGTTGACTTCTATAGTATTTGGTTGTTTAAGTGTGTCCAAAAATGCCATTACTTTATTCGTAGTCTGTGGAGGAACTGTGGTGAGAAGTCTTACCGTATCCTTAGTCAATTATCTCCTGTCTTATCTGTGATACTTTCTTCCTTCTTAAAGGATCCGATCCAGGCTTGAGTATGCTGCTCTAATCTGGTATTCATATTATGATTGCCAAAAGATGACAATAGAACGGGTTCAAAGAAGATTTTAAAATTTTTGACATTTAAAACTAATAGTGTTTACCCCGAAAGAGGTTATAAGTTATAACTTATCATTAATAATAATAATAATAATAGTATTTATTTTCACAGACTTTACAAAAAGTATAGAAATATTGTCAACACATGATGTTACGATTAAACGTTAATATATCATTAATACGGTATGTTAAAAGAAGAGAAAAGGAAATCAAATTTAAATAACAGTTTAAAAATGCTTGAACAATTAAAATGTATACTTAAAAGTAAATGGTTATAAGATTAAAAGGATTAAAAGGCAAAGCTCATATGTTCATTTATGGAATAAAAACTATTATCAATTAAAAAAATAGATCTTACTTTTTGCTTAAAAGATTTAATACTGCTTATCGCCTTAATTTCTATGGGGAGTTTATTGTACAATTTGATAGGCATAATATTAGGTCCTTAATCTATGTTGTGGAAGCATGAGGTTATGGTTTGCCCTGAGCTGATCATTAGCTTAGATATAAGAAGAACTTGTGTATCATTAATATTTTTGTATAAGATTTTACACAATATGATTGATTTACCTTGTAAACTACCAAGAAACAACATATGACAGAATCTAACATTTAGATGTAAAATGCCTACAACGAATATTCTCTCCAAATCGCCTAAACATGTTATATGTGAAAATTTTAATAGTTTATGTAATTTATGTGACATTCACCATTGTTCGCTAAATAGGTTAGTAGAAGTGGCTATTGAGCATCTTGATGATAGAAATCTACATAATACTTTGTAACTTTTAAAAGATAAAATTACAAATTAGGTAGCATTTTGTAGGTAGTACAATTTCATGTTTAAATGTTTTAGTTCTTTTAGTGTTATTGTGTATTCACTATCTCACATTGTCCTGTAAATGGATTTTCTGTTGGACAATAAAGCTATTATTATTATTCTTAATAATAATAATAATCTTTTTTAATTAGATACAGGATGTATTAAATAGGTGATGCGGCAATAACCCTCACAGTGGCTTTATAAGTGCTTACTTTGTACATAATGTAATAGATGGCATAGAGATTGAAATTTTACAGGTTCTGTGCATACGTGCATACAGTGTTGCATACATTCCCGGCCTTTTGTTTGTGTTTAGTAAAACAAGAGTCCAGTGACATCTGACATTAAGTAGCTAAATTAAAAACATTGAATGAATATATGCAACACTACATGCAGCATGGAATTATCCATGCAATGAACATAAAATTATATAAAAAAAATATTTTTAAGAAAAAGCTTTTATTTGAAAAAACTACTAAAAAGTAAAAATATAAAATTGCATAGTTACTTTACTCAATTGACAGCGCCCAAAGCTTTTGGTTTCCAGGTGTATGAATTTTAAAAAAAATATTTTTACTTTTTAGTAGGTTTTTCAAATAAAAGCTTTTTCTTAAAAATATTATTTTTATACAATTTTATTTTTAACTTTTTAGTCTACTTATTTTACAGACAGACACCCCTTCCCTCTCCCGTCTTCTCACCCTCACTCTCACTCTCACTTCTTCCCACCTCTTTCCACCCTTTCCCCCCACCTCTCCCACGTCCGCCATATTGAATGTAGAATGACGTCACATGGTTTATCATATTTCACTTATCAAACCCTTTCATTTGATACCCATATCAAGGGGGGTTGTGACTAAAAAGCCAATCCGCCATCTTGGGACGTCCGCCATATTGGATTTAGACCGTTAATGGCTATACTATGTTGCATTGTCATCGGACTTATACACGTGTGCCAAATTTCAAAGCTCTAGCTTAATTAGAACTAGTCGAAATTTAGCTTGCAAGATTTGACCTAAATTAACAAACATACAAACAAACAAACATTACAAGTTAAATAAAAGCTTTTAAAAAGGGAGATGTAGGTCGCAAAAAGACATTGCACTTGGTTTTAGTTTGTCAATACTGACCTAAACGATGTACTATATCTGGCTTGAAAATATCGTACTTTCGGACAAGATAGTATCGTATTTTTAGAAAATATTTAATTTATGCAAAACCGTAACACACATTTTTACTAACATATATATATATCATTAAAATATATTGTCAAAAAAATTCTTGTAATTTTTTTACTGCTATACTGAAATCCCTGTTGGAGATTGTCTTAAGAGGAGACAACGCCAATCACACACAAAGGTGAAGGGGATAGGGAGTGTGGCACTGTACTAAAAATCTTGACTGGGAAAAAGCAGTTTTTAGCCAAACGGCTGGCGTTATTAAACTGAAAAAAAAATATTCTTGTAAGTAAATGAATACTACACTACATTGAAGAAAGGTTTTAGCTAAAATTTGTTTATTACGAAGATCTCTCTTCACATTCAGACATCCTTAACCTAAGAAAGACCTATATGCACAAAGTGCTGCAAAAAATATTTAGTAACAAAAATTACAAGACAGCCTATAAAACCAAACTATGTTTGGTTTGTAAATATTTATAATAAATCGAAAATAAACGCATATTTCCCTCTCACTCTGCAAAATCCTATCCTTAAACTTCAATCAGTCAATATTCAATCCCAAAAATTTTAAACATATTTTGTTTTCAAGCAACATGTTTACGTGAGAGGGATATCTAGCAAAGGTTCATCTGAAAGTTATTATATTTGTTTTCTTTATGTTAAACAATAATGGATTTGAATCGCATCAGTCTTTAATACTTTTTATATCAGAACATGATTAAGTTGACAGCCTTGCAAGAAAAGGAGTTGAAACCCATTTTTTGGACCCGAATCGTTTTGTGATATATCTAAGGGACATATAACGAAGGAAGTCCTACTGGAGGAATTCTCCAGGCCATGGACAAACAAAAAGTTTATAACCTATTCGACAGAGAATGTCACAAGGCTTCTCGAACTCGAAAAATCCGACCTAAGGCTGATCACAGGCCTTCTAACTGGTCATTGCCCCTTGAGATACCATCTCAAGTGCTGCATTCCGCAAATCATTTACTTTTCTGGCCTCTTACTGCTAGAATAACCTACCAGTTGAACTTTGCAGTATTAATCCTGTTAAATTGAAACCTATTCCCTAAATGAGGAACTATCATTTTTAAATCACCGTTTTAATGACTGCAGATACTGCGATGCTACACTGAGACTGCGGAACATACACTTTATGAATGCAAGGTATTAATCCACATTAGGCTAAGTACCTGGAACAGGCAGAATTAAGGCTTGAAGACAGGAAAATTAGCTCTCAGCAAAATCACAAACTTTGTACAATCTTGGAATCCTGGTCAACAATTAGTTGTAGGGCAATTCCAAAAGATCTTTTAGGACGATGTGAAGAAATGCCAGTTTACGACCTAGCGACCCCTTAAACAATCTACAATATCAGGGCATATAGTTTCCAGAAGGATATTTTTATCTTTGTCGATGTATATTTGATAGTAAGAACACTATGCTAGAGAACCGTAATCAATGATAGATGGTACCTGTTATTACATAATCCTATATTTTATTAAAAGATATGTATTTTCTAGGGATGAGCAGAGCCTGCAGAGTGGTGTTACTAAATTAGATATCCAAACAGTAGCCCAATTTGACGATCACAATTGTTTAGTTTGGAGGGTGTGTTGGAATATAACTGGTACGATTTTGGCATCTAGTGGAGATGATGGCTGTGTTAGGATGTTTAAAAGTGAGTATTTTACTTATAGGCAAGAACACATCTGTTAGAACACATCTGTGTTAACTGTGTGTGGCTGCTGCGGTGCTCTGCGGCTATGTATGTCTTCCATAGCTTGGGCTAGCGTGTCTCGTGTTACTGTTAGACAATGGCATATCGTTCAAAATAATCTAACTCTAATCCTCTACCACTCTCTACAACTACCAAAAATCATTGAATTCGGCAATGGTATGCATAAATAAATAATAAAATAATTACCTTTGATTTCCATTATTTCACAACACGCATTAGCTATACCATAAACAATGGGGTATTTTCCATTTTTTTTTTTTTAAATTCAGTTTTGGTGATATATATCAAGTAAAGTTATTATTTTAACAATTACTGCATAATCAATTTAAACCAAAACAATCATTTCTTAAATAAAAATAAGAAATAAGAATAAGCCCGTCTAGACACAGATTTCAAATGATTTTATTTGGCGGGAAATAATTTAACCAATCATAGACAGCTTTGACACTTCTATTTTTCTCAGTATCTTGGATATCAATAAATATTATACACATGTATTTAGAAGGAATTAAAAGGTATTTATATTTGTTATTATGTAGAAGTTATCTTAAAAATGTAAACAAAACTTACTGCGAGGATTATGTGGCAACATTTCTTGCGTGCCGCCAGCTGACATTTCTTGTCACAATACAAGTGAAAGAGATATATTGGTTAGATTTATTTGTTGTTTGCCACTAAGTTCTTCGAATATAAATTTTTTCAAAACAGTTACAAATTTTTTTTCCGAAGAACTTATATTTTTTGTGTTTCCACAACTTTTATAAAATACCTTTTAAATGACATTATCTACTATTTGTAAATTACAGCAAATACCTCGATGAAAGAAACTGAAATGCTTCAAATCAACACGACGGCGATGTTAGAACACATCTGTCATTTGACTAGCCGTTGACATTGTTGTCATGTTTTGCTAAATATGTTTTTAGAAATCTAATCGGCATTAAAAATTATTAAAAATATTTAATAATTCAGCCTATTATTTTTTACATAAGAAAATTAAATTTCGTGGATAAATATATTAAAATTGATTTAATAAATAAGCTTTATACTCCTGTTTTCTTCAATTATCTTTGCTGGAACTAGAAAAGGAATTTCAACTTGGCAATACCACACTGTTTTGTATAAAACCATTCTATCAACAAATCCGAACAGTCCAGCTACGTCATCGGCCAAAGTACCTACGTCACCAATTTAAAACACCTGCTGCTCCACTAATTTTAACTTCTGTTTTCTCAAAATATTTATAATTATTTTCGCGGAAATCTATATTGGAAGTCTTGTTTGTACATATTCTATGATATTATTCAATAAAGAAAAATAGGATAATATCCCATTAGCGAATGTAACCTTACATGCTATTGTCATGTTTCCACGAGGTTGAACGTCTCCGGACAGTTCCCGCAATTACGGCGCGTAAGATCTGCATGCACTAACGTATAGGTAGATATCTACTATCAAACGCACCTTGCATTTATACAGGGTTCCTGCTCGTCAATTGCCACTTTCTGCAGCGGCTCCGGACTGTTCCTGCAGTGAAAAGGTTAATAGTGTTAAAGAAATAGCTATGGTTCTTACATAATAAGAAAGACATTTAAAGTGGTATTGAACTTTAAGGATAGGATTTTGCAGAGTGAGCGAAATATGCATTTATTTTCGATTTATTATAAATATTTAAAAAACCAAACATAGTATAATCTTTAAAATAGTTTTAGCTACTTGCTATTGTTCTAACGAATACAACTATATATTTTTTTTTATTGTAAATTTCTGTTGTACTTGAATATCGTAGTTTGTCAGTGAAAACAGTTCCTAATTTCATTATTAAAGTATGGTATTTATGATAAAAACTGTACATGGTTGTATTCTTTAGAGCAATTGGAAGTACCCGAAACTATTTTAAAGGTTATACCATTTATGATTTTTAAAATATTTATAATGAACCGAAAATAAACGCATATTTCCCTCTCACTCTGCAAAATCCTGCACAAATATGAAACAATAAAACATATTTTAATAGATGTTTTAAATGTACTCACTGTAATAGGTTTATCGTCTGACAAGAAAATAATACATAGTTTACAAATCAAACAATTATAATAAACTGGGAAAATAAGTCTAAAAAATAATAATACTGCTGTGGACTATGATTTAAAATGATCTAAACTAATTTATATCTTTTTAAAACATGGGTTATTCTTACAATAGAAGCAATTTGGGATGACACAATTCAAAGGAAAAAAAAGGTTTAAAAAAATTTTGAAAAAAATTTATTTGTTAACTTATTAGACTACAAGCCCATCGTAATTTTTAAGGGATCAGGTGACCCAGCATGAATTATATTCAGTACGATGCAGGTATATGAAATCATAACTTTAGGCACTATGCCGTCACTTTTGGGCGGTACACAGGTAAATTGAATTTTCCATCCAAAGTGCGCTCTTCAGACGAAATATTCTTGTACGGCATTCCTCATGTTTGATAGTTCATAAAAAAATAATCGCCTAGAACCTACTGCCTTACAAAAATAATGGGACTGGAAGCCAGAAGAATTTTTGATTTTCCGAAAATTTTCCCAGGCAAATAGGTGATATAATACTGTACGGTGTTTGTACAATGAGATTTGTATGCTTTCATAGATTCATTATTCAGCAACGCCGTACATATTTGGTGGTTCCAGGGTGAAAAATCCCGAGCGCAACCCCTTCCCTAGACCGTAGGGTACAAGATAATTGCAAAATGTACGGCATCGATTCTACAATATTGTTCAACACCTACAATAATTTTTACCTACGATCACTACTGTAAATAGTAAAAAACACACTACCAACCATCTATGTAAACAAATCGCACGGTAAACAAAACGCACGGGACACGCAATTATAGGTGGCTTATATCTCTGACGCGGGGTTTAAAAAAACAAATGCGCCTACTTAATTTTCAAACGCTGTCAAAACTGACATAATATTTGTTAAATAATATTGTTGACTAGTAAACTAAATCCAGATTTTACTGAATAACTAAATAAATATGATCGTAGGTAAAGTATAGTACATAATTCGAGTTGTAAGGCAATTATGCACTCATGTAAATACGCACTCGCGGCATTGTGCGTAACTTTTCCATTTGTGCGTAATATGCTTCTTACATCACTCATTACGTAATATACTATTAACAACTGCGCCCTCTAAAAATTATGGCAACTATAAATATAAATAAGCAATTACCTATATTTGGTGGTTGAATCTCGTTTTTTGGCAATAAGATCTTAAATTCCTGTACTGTAAAATTTTTTTGTCGTTACTATACTTCCACTGGATGTGGAAGTAATTAATGAAATGTCGCTTAGTCAAGTGATGCATAACGCGGTCCAACTAACTTTACTGTGACAAGGGGTAGCGATGATTTATGCAATAATTATTCAACTTCTACATTATAGTAGTGACTACGCATTCTTATATTATGTGATGAAATTGAAAATGTTTCTTAATTCGTGACTATCTGCATCGATCGCAAAACTTCGGTCTGCTGTATATTCACGCCGTCTCAGAGTTGACACGATCAAAGCAATGAGAGCGACGTATGTAAATAATCTAAAAACTACTCTTTCATCGCAATATACTGGGAGTTTACCATGGAGTAAACAAAGGCACACCAAATTTTTGTTGAATTACTGACCTGTCACTATCTTTCTATATGAATATGATTTGGATATTCATTCATACCTATAATAGATGACAAAAAAAAAAACGAAATAGTCTATTTTTTGGAACTTCGACCATGGTAGTTTAAAAAACCTTAGGCACAGTGTTCATGTATTAGATTTAATTCTGTTTCATTCTGATATGTGATCGGGTAGCGTCCGATATAGTGTCGCTTGGACTAAGATGACACATTCTGGTAATTGTGCAGTGTTTCCATAATCAATTGTGTTTCTGTCTGGCATGAAACACTTTACGATTGCGTCATCTGTTGGTACCTATAATAATTTTTTTGTATCGTTTCAGTGAACTATATCAACTCGTGGAAACCAGTGGCAGTTCTGAAAGGTGACGGTTCACAAGTTTCTGCTGAGAGCCAACGTTCCAATGTTCCATCTACCTCAGGAAATGTAGTAATACCTCCTTCACAGTCGACAGCCAGGTATATCAAATTAGGATCCATATCGCAGCCTCGAGATGTGCCTTGGCATTAATCGGAAAGTATCCGTGTTTTTATCAGAGTCGAGTAGGTTGTTTTTAAAAAGTATAACAGTAATTGCCTTTTAAATTATTTCCCAATAATTTATGTGATACCAGAGACTTGAGGTGTAAAGTGCATGTATGTTACCTTGTAATTGTAAATTTTTCAATAATTAAATTGGTTTGAAGTTGGTAGTACATTATTAAGTAAATATTTAATTGTGAATCTTGTACCAGTGTTCAAAATGTTAAAAATTATTTATTTGCAATTACTTTTTGTGCAAAATTAAATCGTTAATTAACTTTTTAAGCATTTCTTGTCCAGCTCTGGTTTTTGCGTACCGTGAAGTTTTTTATATTTTACTGCTACTTTATTATTATAAATAAATGGTAGACTTATCTAGTAACATTTCTTTCATGGAAATACATGTGTGCTGGCAATTAACAGTGCGAATGGTGCTTTATTTTAGTTTTGCGAAAAGGGCATAAGGTGCATCCTTTTTGCCTTAGGGCGTAAAGTGAACCCTACAACAAGAACGTTACTCTTTTGCCTATCGTCAACAGCAATGTTAAAATAATAGTAATTTTATTTACACCAAATTCACTATAAGCCAACTTGACATAGCTGCTAAATAAATTGAACAAATCTTATGGAAAATGGGTCCCGGCAGATTTGGCTGAAACTCTGGGAATTCAAGTTTATATGATACTGATGAAAAGTTCTTATTGTCCTATCTTGATTCATTGAACCTTTTAGGCTCAGGAATTAGTCAGTTTTGTGAAAATCTTGTAGGCGAAAAATTATTACTTTCTCATTTTTATAGAGTTTGTTAAACTCCGGGAGTATTGATTACTCCGAAAGTTTTCAGGAAGTTTTCCTAGAAACTTTCCATTGGGAATATTGATAGCTTACTTTATGACGAAATCTGATTCGTGATGATGCAAGCTTCATTTTGATACCCAATAATTGCATATAATCGTATGATTTAATAATAATAATAATAACTTTTATTCCCAAGAAACTATACAGTTTATGATTAGGGATTAACATAATATATGTATTTTTAATATCGTTTATTAATAAAATAGACTGCTAATTATAGGTTGGATTTCCAACCTACAAAAATAGTCTTATTTTATTAGAACAAAGTGTTTAAAATACGCATATTACAATATAAGTAGTCTGTGATATCATTTCACTAATGTCTTTTTAATAAATATGATTATTTACATCTAATTATAAATTTAAAGTTTACACAATATAAAACAAATCAAACTTTTAAAAGTTGAGTTAGAAGATAAAACATCACTTCCGGCAATCACAGCGAAACCGCGTGGGGGTGGCTATTTTAGATAAACACGTTATCCGAAGGTCTAGGTGCCGGATAAGTAATCCTAGGAAAAAAGCATATTTATCTAGTGGATATCACTATTTGTAGGTGAAAATAACAATTTTTTGCTTATCTTCGGAACAAAGCTTATTCCGTAGAATAAATATCGCTATCTATTGATGAAAGTACCGAGCCTAAATGTAACAAAAATACAATGTTAAAGTACATTCACCGAGAAGTGATAGTGCTAATAATCAAATAAAAACTGAATTTTTTGATTTCTGGCGTTTGAGGTTATATTACCAAATTAGAGGTCACCAGATCGCCGTAGCGGCAATTTTAAATTTTGAGGACAATTGTACATATTCGTGAAAAATTTGGAAAGTTTCCCTGGGTTTTGAAAACTTTTTCGGAGTTTTGGAAACTTTCGGGAATATTTTATAGGAAACATTATTTTTTATCAAAACTTCGTTCCAGAGACTTCGAAAATTTCCTGGAAGCTTTCATATGGAAAGTTTATTTTACCCATTTCTCCATTTTTATACCTGTCTATTCCTACTACCATCCTCTCCACCTATTTTTCAGTTCTAAGCTACAGGTTTAAAAATGGGGGAAGGATTAATAGTTTTTCGCCTACAAGATTTATATAAAAACTGCCTAATTCCTGACCTTAATGGCTCAATGAATCAAGTTGGGGCAATAAGAACTTTTGATCGTCGTCACTCGAAATTCCGAGAGTTTCAGCCAAATCTGCCGGATTTATTTTCCATAAAAGTTCTGCGGGATCCTTAATATGTGAAATATGACGTTGAAGTTGCGGACAGCTAATTTTTTCCCTTTTTTAATTATCTAAAATCGTCCTATTTTCGCGACTAAGGCCAATCACCTAAGAGACGATATTTATATTACTTGGAGCTTTTTCGTTGAATGACATTTTCCAAGCCCTTTCTACTTTATTATTTGTAATATCTTGAGTGAAACACGAAGTAGGTGTCTATAGTAGTTTATTATCACAGTCTGTTAATGATACTATTACATACGAGATAAACACATTAAAACCATCTACTCTAATACAAGGCCGGCCCGACTCTAACATCATCCCGCGCTCTGCCTAGTCCCCTCTCCCCGGGCTGTGACGCACGTCCTGTTACCACCAGTATTGCCAACATCACACCTCTACACCAGTGATGGAAAATTTCAAATTTCATTTTGAATGTTTCAATTTCAATTTGAAATTTCTGAAAGTTTCAACGTATCCTCATAAATTTCTGAAATATCTGAATTTTATGAAAGTTTCAGATTAATCTGAAAATTACAATGTTTTTGAAACTTTCATGAAAGTTTCAGCCACAAAATCTGTTTTCCGTTACGTCAAACAAAATTTGAATTTCGCGCGCCTTTTTAGCTTATTTTCAACCAATAAGAATTAAAGTCTGGTTTTGACATTTATTTTAGAGGTTAAGTTTAGAGTTCAGCGCTCACCGAGTCACTCACTGCTTTCTGTTCAAATTCAAATCCCAACGGCTAACGAGAAACAGGTCAATACAGTACGGACAATAGGTTTGTTAAAAAATTTGGCACTATCTGTACCAATCAAAATGTATCTCTCTTCAACTTATGTATAGTCTCACACCATCTCCTTTTATGATCTGCACGGGTGCAGGTTGTGCAGGGTCTTTGAACAAACCTAATAATAAAATACTTAACGTACCTATACACTTTATGAAAAAACAATTGTTTAAGTGAATCACATACCTATATGCCGGACGTAGAGGGTGAATAAAGTGGGGGTTGGAAGTGCATTTTTGCATGCTGTTTCGTAAACATATTTTTTAAATATTAATTTTTACAACAAATATGAGTGGTGTTTTTTTTGTAGATAATAAAATTATATGTCTAATTTGTTTTTATTTGTTTCAACTTTATCTCTCGGAAGTTTAAAACATTACGAATGTTAGACAGAACTTAAGTTTCATCATTTCATGAAATATTTCAATGAAATTTCACGAAAGTTTCATGATACTTATGTTTAATTTTATATTTCAAAAATTTCATAAATTTCAGATGAATTTCGAAACTTTCACAAGAATGTCATTGAAATTTCACAAATTTTCAGTTTCGTGAAATTTTGCATCACTGATACGAATGTTACACAGAACTTAAGTTTCATAATTTCATGAAATATTTCAATGAAATTTCATTTAACTTTCATAATATTAGGAAATTATTCATTTAAATTTCATAAAATGAAAGTTTCATTAAAATTTCACGAAAGTTTCATGATACTTATATTTAATTTTATATTTCAGAAATTTCATAAATTTCAGATGAATTTCGTAACTTTCACAAAAATGTCATTGAAATTTCACAAATTTTAAGTTTCACGAAATTTTGCATCACTGCTCTACACTAAGACATTTAAAAGTTTACACTCTTTTGTACCCTCACCATGTCGAATAATCTTAAAGATTTCACAATTTTTGTAAATTTACGTCTATCAAGATATGATCACATTGATTACCCTTCATGACCTAGTTACTATTGTATATAAATATAATGTACCTGTGCACTACTATAAAATCCCATTTTTATGGTTTTGCGCTAACATTTTATAAATTTTTACACTAATTTACGCCTGTGCGGTTATATAAGTAAGCCTAAACTACTGATTCATTTATGTTACAAAATCTTTTAATTTGGTGTGTGGTTTATGAGTGTGGCTTTAAGTAGACTGTAATTTGGTGCTAATTTAATAATAATTGAGTCCTACCTTTTTGCTGCCCTTTTGTCGCTTCTATTGCTCCACCCTAGGAAGGAAAAGGAAAGAATGCAAGGATTAGGGAAGGGGCACCTCAAGCACAAAATTTGCACTAACTCAAAATTATTAAAATATTTAAAATACTATTCGACACTAGTTATTAAAATTTTGATTAATTAGAAACCGGTATTAATCTACGGCAACTTCACTATCTCTACAGCGCGAAAACAACGTTCCTGCTCACCGCGTGGTTTTCTTACAATTTAAATTCTAACTAGAGGCCGCTACTCGCTCTTTGGATTATCGTTCAGCAAGCGGCAACACAAAATACAAATTTTTGAAACATTTGAAACGGCCTAAACAAGTTCTCTTCGGTTAAGTCGGTGTGGCAGGTTGCGTGCGGGCTCTTCGTTTGTCCCCTATTTTGAGGTGAATTTGGTCTATTGTGGAGTTCTGAAAAACTAGGTTTTACAATAATGTAAGCTGTTTTGCCTTGATTTGGGACGACCTTATGTCCCCTTAAAATACAATCACGAACATTTATATCATTCTCTCTCTCCTTAGTGAGTGAGGTGTCGGAATTTATCTTATTTGCAATAATATTGTCCTTAGAGCTAGGTACATTTTTATTAATAATTATAGCTACCTTAGTGTTTGCTTTTCTGGTTTCCCCTTCATCTGTCTCCCCCTTCTCTGCAGACACATCGCCTTGTTCATTTTGGTTTCTTCGGCTTGGGCTCATCTGGTTCACATGTCTTTTCCAAGTCTGTCCAGTTATTAATTTGCATAAATACGTAGTCTTACCGATTTCCCCGGCTATAGTGGCTGGTGTCCACTTTACCGTGTTAACTGTCATGTAATCTTTGACCTTATCTCCTACTTGAAATTGTCTCATTCTCTCTTTATAGTTCTTTATTTACTCTGTTTGTAGGCGGTTCTCTCGTGTCCTCCTTTCCTTTTTCTTTTATTTGGGATAGTCTCATGCAGATATCTCTGTTAAACATGAGCGATGTCGGCGTTTTATTCGTGCTATGCGTGACGTCCTATATGTAAAAAGATATTTTGCAATTAATGTTTCTACTAATACTCCTCTGTTGCTTGGATCTTCTAAAGCTGTTTTTAGTTTACGTTTGAATGTGTCCTTACAGTGTTCTCTGCTGCAAATGCGTCTCTTAGATGTTCTACCGTCTCTACTGTTGTCACTCTGGTAGATTTATAAACCTCTGCCTATTTTATGTATGAATCGGTGATTATTAAAAATTGCTTACCCTTAATAGGGCCCAGGTAATCGATATGAATCCTTGACCACGGCTCAGTCGTTAATTTCCACGGGGTAAGTGTTGTCTTCCCTGACGATACCCTGTTGTATGAACATGGTAAACAAGATTTTACTGTTTCTTCGATCTCTTTATCTAACTGAGGCCACCACAAATATGACCTGGCTAATGATTCCGTTTTTGCCATACCCAAATGGCTTGCGTGCAGTTCTTGTAACATGGTTTTCCTCAGTTCCTGTGGAATGATCACTCTATAACCCCAAGAGATAGTATCATTTTCTATACTAATCTCAGTCCTTCTATTGTAATATGGTCTTATCTCTGTCTCAATGTCCTTTGGCCAAGAGATACTTGCTATATGTTGCTTTACTTCTTGCAATATTGGGTCTCGGAGTGTTTATTTACGTATCTCATTGTTGTTAATAGGCCATGCTTTGGATTTCTCAGCGAAATATAAGTACGAGGCTTTGTTTGGTGTGTTCGTTGCTGGTTCTTCGCCTTTTATCGGTGCTCTTCACAAGTAGTCAGCCATGATGTTGTTTGTCCCTTTCACATATTGTATTTATAATTATAGCTTGCTAGATGTATCGCCCATCGCATTATGTGGTTTGCTTGCATCTGTGGGATGCCCTTATGTTCCCCAAACGGGGTAATGAGTGGCTTATGATCTGTTCTCAGTATGAATTTATGGGCGTACAGTACCTGGTGAAATTTTATTGTTCCAAAGTATATGGCAAGTGATTTCTTCTAGATCACGCTCTATTTTTCTTCGGTCGCAGACAACGTGCGTGATCACAACCTATTAGCAGCTCTTCTCCATTCGGTAGTATGTGTGATAAGACCCCCGCTATTCCTTGGTTTGCAATGTCTGCGGTTAGGACTGGCGACAAATCGGGGTTGAAATGCGTATTATGTCTTCTGATATTTTTATCTTGATTTGTTTGAATGCCTTCTCACATCCTCCATCCATACGAATTTGACATTATCCTTTAATAGGTTATAGATATCTCAGCAAGTTTCGGAATAAACTTGGCGTAATAGTTAACCATACCAACTAAACATTTTACTTCAGTTTTATCTGTAGGCCTCGGAGCATTGGCTATGGCTCTCACTTTCTTATCCGTTTTCCTTAGATCCCTTTTACGTATGTGGTGTCCTAAGTATTCTACGCTATCCTTGAGAAACTCGCACTTTTCCTTTTTGACGGTTAAATTTGCATCCTCTAACTTTTTTAATAATCTTTCAAGTGTTTCGAGGTGGTAGTATACCGTCCAAATAGTTAACTACGTGTTCCATGCCCATAAAACGTTGTTCTATGTTCCTCTGGAAGATGCCGCTTGCTATCATTATACATCATCTGTATACATCATGTGTTCTACCTTATACAGCCCTCGGTGTGTACCAGTGATGCAAAATTTCATTAAACTTAAAATTTGTGAAATTTCAATGACATTTTTGTGAAAGTTTCTGAAAAAAAAAATTATGAAATTTCTGAAATATAAAATTCAGGCCCGTGGAGAGCCGGTACGGGCCTGGGGGTAAGAGACACGTCAAAAATACTAATTTTCAGTACGCATAATATTTCATTTGAAATACAATCAATACGAAACTGTATTTAACAGTGATGGTGCCGGGCCCGGGCCCCAGGGCTGCAGCCCCGTCTGCCCTCCCTGTCGTATGCCCTGATAAAATTAAACATAAGTATCATGAAACTTTCGTGAAAGTTCAATGAAATTTTATGAAATTTAAATGAATAATTTCCTAATATTATGAAAGTTGTGAAATTTCATTGAAATATTTCATGAAATGATGAAACTGTATAACATTCGTAACCAGTGATGCAAAATTTTGTGAAACTTAAAACTTGTGAAATTTCAAAGACATTTCTGTGAATGTTTCGAAAAACTTATGAAAATTTTGAAATATAAAATTAAACATAAGTATCATGAATCTTTCATGAAATTTCATTGCAATATTTCATGAAATCATGAAACTTAAGTTTTGTGTAACATTCGTAATGTTTTAAATTTCCGAGAGATTAATGACTAATAAATCCCACTTTTGAAAAACATTTTATTACAAAATTGACAAGTCACATTGTTATTATTTTGGGAACACGAAAAATATTTTCAAGTAGCACTTTTTGGTTTCATTTTGTTGATTGTTATGGGTTTTAACTTGAAACACTTTTAACGGCGTTTCTTCACTTTCCTGCGAATTTTAGCTAACCTAACCGCTAAAATAAACGTCAAAACCAGACTTTAATCCTTATTGGTTGAAAACAAGCTAAAGAGGCACGAGAAATTCAAATTTCGTTTGACGTAACGGAAATACCGATTTGGCAGCTGAAATTTTCATGAAAGTTTCAAAAATATTGTAATTTTCAGATTAATCTGAAACTTTCATAAAATTCAGATATTTCAGAAATTTATGAGGGTATGTTGAAACTTTCAGAAATTTCAAATTGAAATTGAAACATTCAAAACGAAATTTGAAATTTTGCATCACTGGTGTGTACTCCAAGTTAGGAGCAGTTTTGATTCCTCTTCTAATTCAAATTGGGTATATGCTTGACACAAGTCAATTTTTGAAAATATCTCTTCAGGTCTCGGTAACGGATATTTTACTTCTTGAAGGTGTCTATTTATTTTCGTCTTATACTAATGGTGAGGCCCAACTACTATTTTCTACTGGCGTTATTATGCCATCCTTTTCTAGACTGTTTAATTCCTCCTCTATTTTCTTCTTATAAGCCAACGGGACTGGCCTCGGTCTGCAGCAAATGGGTTTGGTTTCACCTCCAGCTTAATTTTTCCATACCTATAACAACCCAGTTTATCATTAAAAACTGATCTGTACTTATTTATCAGGAAATTAACATAATTATAATTGTCAATTTTATTTATCATTTTGATTTCTGTTAAAATTATCGAACCAGTGCCGACCCAGCAAACTGGGCCCTCCCCTCTTTCTTATATTTCTGTAGTTCCTCTTTATTGTTACATTTTAATTTTACATTCAAATAACCTAATGGGCTGAAATTGTCTCCATTATAACCCTTGAGTATAGTGTTGTCTTAGTTAGTGAAATACTGATATTGCTGCGCCGGAATCCATCAACATGGTACGCTTGGTACCATCTATAACTACGTCTACTTTAAATTTGTTTATGTCAGAAAAGTAAACTGGTTCAATATTACTAATAAATTTACAATGTTTGTTAATTACCTGGTGTCTCAACTGATCTGTCTCACCGGCCTCGATTACATATAATGGAGAGATTTCTTCATCCACCGGGTTCTCCGCTTCTGATTCCTCTTCTCCCAAGTAATTTACTTGACAGGCTCTTTCCAAGTGGTTTCCTCTGCATCGTCAACACTTGTAACCGTAGTATTTACATCTTCCTCTATGCTTGTTGTTGTAAATTTGGCATGGACTAATATAATTGGAGGTTATGGTCGTCTTCTTCTTCTGTTCCTTTGTCGTCACGGATCCCGTCGGTAGAATCGTCGGTTCCCTTCGATCGTTTCGGTTTCTCTCGCTATTCCAATATGGCAGCTTCCGGTTTTTTATAAAATTTACCTCGTCCTTGTGTTGCTGAGTTATGTTTTCTTTCTTTACTGCGATTTTCACTAATTCCTCTAAGTCTGTCTCTGCTTCACATTCACTTAATCGGTCAAATACTTTTTCCGGCTTCATTCCACAGACGAATTTGTCTATTAACACTGTTCAAAATAATTTTAAACTCACAATTTATGGTTAGGCTTCTTATCCCGTGCATGCCAGTCCGTTATGGATTCGTCTTTTCCTTGTGTTGCTTGATAAAACCGCTGCCTTTCATGCCACGTACTCGTATGTGATCTGTACTGCTTCTTTAGCTGTTAATTCATTATATTTCTTGGTTTTCGGCAGGTCCGGGTGGCAAAGGTCCCTTAGGAGCTTGTATGTCTTGGCTGCTATTGCACTTAGAAGTAGTGCAATTCTGTCCTTTTCCAATGTGACTTTATGGACTTCGAAATATTGTTCTATTGGCTCTTCATATATTTGCCAATCGTCTTCATTCAATTCCTTGAAACTTCTAGAAACCTCCATTATTTGTGCTGGTCGCGTGGTATCCGCGTTCCGATTTACTCGTCCCCGATTGTAATATCTTGATTGAAACACAAAGGTGTCTATACTAGTTAATTATCAGTCTGTTAATTATACTATTACATACAAGATTTACACATTAAAACCATCTACTCTAATACAAAGCCATACATCATCGCTCGCTCTGCCTAGTCCCCTCTCCTCGGGCTGTGACGCACGTCCTGTTACCAGTATTGCCGACACCACATTATTTAAATTGGCTTTAAAATATTTGAATAGTCCGAAAGTTCCCAAAGGAAAATATATTCCAATATTTTATAGAAAACTTTCATTTTTATCAAAATTTCGTTCCGGGAACTTTCAAATGGAAAGTTTCCTTTACCCGTCTCTGGATGAAATACAATGCTAATAATCTTGTCAGCACGTTACTAGGACAAATTGTTATCATTACATATGTCAAATGTAGATTTCTTTCCTAAGCGCCTTATTAAATTCAAAAAAATAGCTAAAGTTTTGATATTTACATTTACCAAATTGTAGATTATTGTAGATTGTTTGAGTTGGCCTTTCTTCACCTCGATCTAAAAGATCTACAACTAGTTGTTGCCAGGTTTCCAAGACTTTTTGCAAAGCTTGTGATTTTCCTGGGAGCTAATTTCCCTGTGTCTTCAGGTGTTAATTCCGCCTGTTCTAGGTACTTTATCTTAAAGCGGATTAGTACCTTGCATTCACAAAGTATATGTTCCGTAGTCTCAGTTGCAGCTTCGCAGTATCTGCATTTGTCATCTACCATGATGATTGAGATGATACCTCATTTACTAACAAATACTAAATTAGATTTTGAAAAGTACTGTATTATTAAGTTAGAATTGTAATTATTAGTTCGTCTAAATTGTATTGGTGGTATGAAAAAGTTCATGTGCATCAATATACATGACCGAACTGCAGATAGCGACACGACTAGACCACCGTTTTCTTTTTTAAATTTATTTCCAACAAGGTGTCTATTTCACAAATATTTGGTTAGTTTTGACACAAACATGCAATTTAGTTGAATAAATCTATTTCCAAGTAAAAAAAAGAATTTATGGCATTTCATAGTAACGGTACCGGTAAAAACTTGTATTTTTTTATTTATAATTAATATGTGGGTCCTCGTTGGCTTCTAAGCACCTTTTCTTAACACGTTCACAGTCCAAGGAGTTCTCGGTAATAACCATTTACACGTCCATAGGGTTTATTTAAGTTTTCTTAAGTGTGGCTACTTTAACTATAATCTTGAATCAAATGTGCTTCATGAGCATACAGACAGTTAAGTCTAATGAAGCATATCTGATCTGTGAACGTGTTAATACAATACAATTTTTTGATATCTTGTCATTTTTCGGTACCAGCGTCAACTATATTTTACATTCCCGCCAAACCAGTGATCATATGACGTGTCAAAATGTATTTTTAGGTTATTGGACATGCAGAAACGAACCCCCAATAGAGTTTTTTTTTTTAAATCTTAATAATACAGATTTTTCGCATATGTAACACCATAACTTTATATATGCCTATATTTTTTAAGCTAGTTTTAATGCAAACAATATATTTTACTGTAAAATTATGGAGACGCATGGCCGCATAGCTTTGAGTATATATTTCAATTTCATTTTTGCTAGGTTTGTAATAATAAAATCGCAGTAAGATATGTAAAAATAGTGTCAAGATAATACGGAAAACTATTTTTGTAATATAAAAGTAATGATCAAATTACATTGGAATATTTGTCTTATTTGATCAATTTGTATACTACTACCATGTCTTTTTAGCATTGTTTTCTATGAAAATCCAATAAAATATATTAAAAAAGGTGGAATAGTTTTATTGTTATGATTTGGTGGTCTGATATAAACGAGTATAATTATGTCAGTCCCTGCAAGCATTGAAATAGCTCAACGATTGTTACTCGTTGAATGCTCAGTTGAAGTTATTTTAAATAAAATACCATCTCTGACAATAAGACTTTAAGCAAAGAGAGAACGAGTACGAGATTACGAGTCCGCATAGTACTGGAAGTTCATCTATTGGTGGTGGTCTTATGATTTGGGAGAAAAGAGAAAGATCTTTTTGGGGAGACATACTGGGGAACAGTGAATGTTTGAACGTATCAAGATGACATAAATAGCACAGTTCAGGATGATTGTCACAACTCAGAACCGAATATCATGTGTTTGGAGAAGAATGCTCGATTTCGTCATGAAAGATTACACAGGTTCGGACATAAAAGGTAAAAATTAATTTTCATTGTCAAATTACAAGTTAAGAATTCATACAATATTATGTAAAAGAATTTTTTAAAACAAAAATTTGTAACATGTGTAATCGCCAAATTAAAGTTCTCCGATTTTATCAGGTCCAGAAACTGTGTCTGACATCAGTTACTAGACACAAGCTATGTCCCCACTCTACATGTACAAATCTTACAAAACGTGGGACATTTAATATTATTAATTTACTGCACGTTCATCTGTGGCGTTTATTAAAATTTTACATATATAATGTTGCTGGAATATCAGAAAGCCAATTCACATGGTTTACTACATGGTAAGTTTGATCTAGGTGTTATTATGTAGTTAAGCAATATTAATTACACATTTTTAAATTAAATTATCATTTCTTTATTCACCATCTACCTGTACATTAATTAAAAAAATATAAACATTTCATTTCACTGATTACAAAATAAGTTTAATGAAAATAGCTTATTATATTTCATATTGAGTGCTAGATAAATAAAGCAAAACATAAAGTTTAATTACTTTACTGAATTATTTATCATCAATATACAAAAAAGATAATTAGAGCATGAGATAATCTACAAGGGTGTGGGCAAACTTATAACACGTTCTTCAGTAAAAACAAAAAATAAATATACATAAATGCATAGTAAAATATGATGTATAACTGACTATGATCTGCTGATCGACTGCATAATGAAAAAGTACTGTGTAAATGTAATTATTAATTAAATTGCTTAAGTGCAATTTTATGTAAATAAAAATGAATTTACCAAAAATGTACTTACACTTGTTGCAGCCTAATGCTGCGGTGCTTTCTCTTCCCCTCTTTGTACTAGTTGTGGACTGTATATATATTATTGAATAAAATCTAAGTTTAATATAAAATACCATGCCGTATAGCTATCGCTTACACAATATAACAATAATGGCGACACCGGCTTCTCGCAGAGAGGTCGTTCCCAGTGTTGCACATGGAGTTGTACTGCCTGCCGGTCTTGAAAGGCATGCCTTTCAACACAATATAATCCTAATACATATAAACATATAATAAAATACATAATCTGAACATAAATAGATTGCTCTAAACATAAAACAGAAATGGTAAATACTACCGATAATCGTTACTTAAGTAACTCACACCCGTTTGGTTTCTATAGGTAGCACACACACCTTTTGTACTGCTTTTTTGAATAAGCCTCCCCTCAGTTTTAACACTCACAACACGGGTTAGCTCGACGATTCTACCGATTTTCCAGTGGAGGGAGGCCACCTTCTTGTCTTTCAATATCACTAAGGCTCCCACTTTTAAGCACTCACTATTAGGCTCACGCCATTTGGACCTTTGCTGCAGTGTTGTCAGGTAGTCATGGGACCAACAAGCTCAAAACTGCTGAACCATTTTTTGGACGGCTTGGTTGGTATCGGTTTAAGCGATTTGGTCAGTATATCAATAACGTCTGTCTGGGGCACCGCTTGCAATGTGTTTCCCATCAGGAAGTGACCTGGAATAAGGGCTAAAAGGTCCTTTAGGTCATTGGATAAAGGAGTTATAGGACGGGAGTTCATAACCACATCTATCTACGTTAGAACCGTACGCGTTTCTTCAAATTCACATTTGATTCACATTTTCAATAATGCGATATACATGATATTTTGTGGATTTGATAGCCGCTTCCCATAATCCACTTTGATGAGGTGACTGTGGGGGAATGAAATGTCATTCTATGCTATTTTGACTACAGAATTCCGAATTTTCGCCTTGGGTTCCAATATTTGATAACAATTCGGCCAGTTCATTTTTCAATTCTCGGTTTGCATCTAGAAAGTTGCTACCTTTATCAGAGAAAATGTAGGCACATAACCCACGTCTAGAGACAAATCGCTTGAGGCAATTTAAGAATGATTCAGTAGACAGTGATATGGCTAATTCGATATGGACCGCCTTTGTGCTAAAACAAATGAACTGGCAGATATAGCCCTTTACCATCGCTCGATTTCTTAGCTTGCCTTCCATTCATTGGAAAGGACCAGCGTAATCTACTCCACACGTGTGAAAAGCTTTATTTGGAATGACCTTATCTTTCGGGGATCACTTTTTTTTTTTTTTTTTTTTTTTTTTTTTGATATAGTGGGGTATGCCTTACTCGGAAGCAAATAACACATTTTGACAGAACACCTGTAGTTATTCGGTAAAACTATTTATTGGATCGTTTTCGACAAAAGTACCACTGATTACGCTATTTCAAGCTGCCAAGAATTCTACAAGGTGTTATTTACAACCCATTTTTGAATTATAGAACTATGATATTTTATAATTGCCATTCCTTACGAGATAAATTGTTTATTTATTACTGCCATGTGATCAGAAGAACAGTCTTATTAAAATTACTTCTAAATTTTTTCCATGTAAATTTGTATTTGAAAATAGGATTGATGTATTAGTAAGGAGAACCATTAATATTTAAAATGTGTATTTCCATTAAAATATAATAATAATAAAAAGTCATCTTTCTATTGATATAATTTATTTCCTTTAAACTAAGTCTTACACATTTGATGAACATATGAGCTGCAATTCTGTTATTTTTTCTTAACCCGCAAAAACTGAAAAAAAAAACAAAAATGTACTCAGGAAGTGTAAATACTTCAAAATCAGGTATAGAGGTCATTTAATTGTGATAATTCAGTAAAATAAGCACTCCAACTTCATAATAAATAAACTGTTAAAAAGACCACCAACAATTTAATTTTTTTTCATTACAGTGTGATAAAATTAACAAAGATATGAGCTTTTGGAAAATAACAATTGTCCAGTTTTGGACATAGCTGACTTTCCCAGACTATTTTCGTGAACATCTTGAAAATAACTAAATGTAATTGAAAATCACATCTTAGAAAGTTGAAAGCAGATTAAATTACTTATAATTAGATTTTTTTTTAAATTCTGTACGACTAAAATTCAGCGTGTTAAAGTAGAAAATAAAAAAACAATCTTACATATAAACAAAAACTATATGACTTTTTTGTTACCTTATTGAGAGAGGAATTGTATCTCAAGATAAATTGTGTAATAACAATGACAAATTATAATCGAAGAGACTGCAAAAATTTAAAAACAACTTTTCTCTGAGCCCGGAAAAATTAATAAAACTAAAATAATTTATATATTAATGAACGGTTTGAGGGATATATAGGTAAGTTTTCAAGTTTCATAGATATCCGTGTAGAAGAAATTCTGGCTCTATAAAAATTGGCCGATAGAATATAATCTATAAAATATATGTGTTTAGTATCAATAGTAAATACATCAGCTAAAATTGCTGGTAATTATGTAGGTACCTTTTTATACAATGGGTAGAACCGAACTCCTTCCTTTTGCTGTACAGTTTCTTGGGAATAAAGTTAAGTTATATAAACAATATTTTTTGTTCACAATAATATTCTTTCAGGGCTCCCCTCCTACCGCTACTAAATTTTTAGACTTCTTTAATCGTCATTTCTAAAAAATTACATTTTGAAAATATCTCCAAAAGTTAATTTTAAATTGCCGAGAAAAATTAAGTGTCTACGTTCATATAAAAAAAAAAATAATACTTAATGACCATTTGCATTACAGTGAATTAGCCTTCAATCATAAACTAAATTATTATCGATCTGGACATATAAGTATAGTTGTCTTCAGGTCTACTAAGCATTTAAAAAATGTCGGGGCCTTTGACCATCAAACACGCCGCACCGCATCGCCATAGACGCCGACATTTCCTACACGCTTAACAAGTGTGTAGACAACTTTCACTTTTAACTGTCTGTTTAAGAATATCTTTCTAAAAATTGTATTCTCAACTAGTTACGGAGAAGTTAAGGAGGGGCTTGAGACAATCACTCTCAGGACTGTGCCCACTATATTAGGCTCTAGCCCTGAGATCTCGAAATCTTCTGAAAAGACACAAAAGTGAAAAGAATCTAGGATCACGATCAAAAACTGATGTATCTTGTTAAAATTTTGTACCGATGTTTTTGATATTCTTTTGAATAAAATGTTAGTTTTGCTTGAAGAAATTTGGTTGCTCTTCAGATATCCAGTAATTAGATATTTTGGTTTCGATTTTTGAAAGACAAAATTTGAACCGTAGTCCTTAATACATAGTTACAAGCCATTAGAAGAGCTATGAAGACACTGGCGATTGTCATATACAAGAGCCACTGAGCCAGGACGTTTCCTCCGGTTTCAGACACTTCCAAGACTGATGTGTTACAGCATCAGTTGATAATGGGACTTCAATGTATGCCTAACATCATTATGAATGACATAATTGTTGTAACTTAACGTTTTGTTATGGAAACTCATTTTTTTCTAGGTGTTATTTCCAAGCTTGGAAATATGCCTCTTTTTATTTAAACTTATTTTTTATCAAAGCCAAAAACAATTTTTTTTATTTCCTCCCTAGAATTTTTTAATGTGTTTATTTGTAGTTGAATATATTGAAATGATGGATGTTCAAAAAGTTATTGCCGTTATTTTTACTTACAAAATTTTATCAAAAAGAAAACAAGAAAAGCAAAAATAAAGTACCAGTGTTATATCGCAGATTTGGCATAGATCCTGCAACTGGGTGCATGTTCTAATTTCAGTTCTACCCTCGTCATATGTACAAATAAATTTTTTCTGAAATCGATCGACAATGTCTACATTCTCGACGCGATTTCAGATCGAAAAATGCACAATTCCAGTATTTTAGTCCGTTGCTAAGAAACTATTCGAAAACAGACCGGAAAAGATCCATTGCCAAGCAACGATCAACAAAACCGTACGGGAATGTTACTTTCCCGGCCTAGGCCGGGAAAGTAACATTCCCGTACGGTTTTTTATGTATATTTTAGACAATAAATAAATACACGCAGACAAACCAACTCACATTAAAATTGCATTTATTAGTAAGTAGTTAGATTGTAATGAAGAAATGTTATGCATTAATACAAATTCCTTAATTTATAATAACATTGATTGTGATTTTAGAAAAAATAGTATGTGTACTTCGGTGTGAAAGCACATTCCCGGACTTCGATGCTTGCTGGCCTCGGCTAGCGCCTCGGCCCACAATTTGCATCGTCGTCCGGGAATGTATTGCTTTCACACCTAAATACACAATATACTATTACTGCTATCTCTTAATATTTTATACTTTTTGGAATGGTACTTTGTACTTTCTTAATTCCATAAAATAATTTTCATGGTAGAGGTTAATTCTCCACACATAACATGTTTGTTTAGTTTTATTTTATTTATTAGATATCCAATACCATTACAGAGCAATGTCTCCTTTGCAGTATTTCTAAACTTTTTGAATTAGTAATAAAGAACAATTAACTACCTTTTTGGACCAAAACAATATCCTTTCTATGTCCTAAGCATGGTTGTACTAAAAACAAAAGTACTGAAACTGCACTATGCGAGTTACAAAATATAATTGTTAATGCCCTAGATAATAAGCAACTACTTTTAGGTTTATCATGACTTATTACTGGCAAAATTAGCAAGATATGACATTAAATCTTTTAACATTGTATTGAAACATTGTTCAAATACATAATGTTACAAGCACTAGTTGTATCATATACAGGATGTACTGCAAGATTCAATTCTAGGACCATTGCTATTTATAGTTTTTGCCAATGACATAATTAAACTCTTGAACAGCAACTACCCAACAACTCGTGCTGTATGCTGTGCCGATGACATGAATGTCTTAGTAGTGGAAAATTGTTTCGACAGCCTTAGAGCAACAGCAGAACATGTATCAAGATCTATTTTATGGTCAGAAAAAAATTGTTTACAGTTAAGCAAAGATAAAACAAACTCAATTTTGTTTAGAATACGTGGACATTTTAATGAATGGTGTCGTTTTGAGAATGAAGATCTTGAAATGACTTGTACTGAATCAGCCGGAGGAATCAGCTAAGATGTTAGGTATTGTTTTTGACAGCAAATTAGGGTGGCCACCACATCTTGACACATTATGTTCAAAATTGCGTAAAGGTTTGCTATGCTCTGAATTACATGGCGAAACATTGTAGCCAACAAGTGCTTCTCATATTATATTATGCGAACTTTCATTCTCATTTAAAATATTGTTAATTGGGGAACATCCATGTTAATAGAGTCTTTGTACTTCAGAAGTATGCCCTTAGGATAATCGCCGGTCTAAATTACTGTCAGTCTTGTTGTAATGCTTTTAAACATTTAAAGATTCTAACAGTAGCTGGAACATACATTCTAGAGGTACGTACATATATATATAAAGATATACAGGATCACGGTCACGATACCAGATCAAGAGGCTTGCTAGTGGCAAACAACTTTAGGACCACATTTTACTAGAAAAGTTTCTATTACACTGGATGCAAATTTTATATTGCATTGAACCCAGATATATCTAAATTAAAACAACATTTACTGCAAAAGAATTGTTATACATTACAAGAATTTTTTTAATTCAAATCCGTTATAAATTCTGAGACTACTCATTGAAGTATTGTATTTTTTGTCTTTTTAATTGCATTAATATATTTCAAGTTCGCTATTATTATTGTTATGTGTATGTATGCCTTATCATATAATATATACATGTATATATATTAGATCAGCCCAAAAAAAAAAGCTTGTCATATTTTATGCCTCACCCTGTAGAAATGTTCCTTTTTATGTAAATGAAAAAAATGACAAAAAAAATGAATTTTAAAATGTGCTACCGCGCTATAAAGTACGCTATTTCAATCATTTTGAGTTATCTACAAAAATTAGGCTGTGCGCTTCATCCAATATATGTTTTTAGTGCCAAAGTGGTTTTTACTTTAAATTTTATAAAAGTAATTGAAAATTATTGAGTAAAATTTTTTTGTAAGAAACCAAATGAAAAAAATCTACTTTAGAGTGGTAAAAATGGACAAAAGGAAAAACTCAAACAAACCTGCTTTAGGCCTGCCGAAAATACTTTTTAAATATGTTCCAAAACATATCTGAACCAAAATTTACTATAATTACTTTTAAGCGAGCAGATAGAGTGCAAAAACTAAAGTTTTCAGGGTGTATTTCACAATTTTACTAATAAAAGCACCAAAAAAATATCATTAAAATTGTAAATAACTAATGAAGTTACTTAAATAATTTTTTGTTCTTGGAAAATTATATTAAATATAGAAAATATTGTTTTTAGTTTAGGATAGGCTCGAATTTATTTAACTTATTCACCATTGTATATAATTAATAACAATTTAATTTTTTAATTTATTTATTACATTTTTTTGTTTTTGTACATTTCTTTGTTTCTGCACTTTGTGTTAACAGTAAAGCTTGTTTTTGTTGTTCATCTGTTGTAATAACATTATTAAATTGAGAAGTCCACGCAATTTGACGTTCAGCAGAATCATTGACAACTTTAAGGTTTATGCATACATTTTTCCACACATAATGATCGTCTGGATTCCATAGATTTGGATTTTTCTTTAAAAAGTCAATGTTTATATTTGTAATTTAAAAAAAAATTAAACTTTTCTTTGATATAAAATCAGATAAACAAATACCCAGAACATTTTTGTTTTGGATCTAAAAAACCTCTAATATTACGTTGCGGCTCTCGTGAATTTTCTTTTTTTAAATTTTGTATCATTTTTATTTTTATTTCATGAGTCACTTTATCATCAAAAATGCAAGGCATACGAGTTCCTCTGAAAGATACCAGAGGTGATCGGTGAATTTATTTAATAATAATACTATTTCTTGTCTCCGTCATGACTTGAACTTATTAAAAGATGTATATGAATATGACAAAATGCATAAAAAATTATCTCCATTATTTTCAATTATCTCATTTCCTGTTATATTAGTTCTACACTAAAATTAGGTATTACCAATATTTTAGAAAATGATAAAAGTTACAACTTTTATTTAAGCTATTTTTCTCTATTATTAAATAGTTGACGAATTACAGCTGTCAGAATGGCGAAAATTTGTGCTTCGCTGCCATTTTTACAATTATCTCTGTCCTCGTTGCTCCTATGTAGTAATAAGTTACTATTAACGTTGCAGATTATAAAATTTCCCAAAACTTTTGTTTAAACAGTTTCTTCCACCTTCCACGGTGAGTTCTTTTAAAATTACAGCAGCTCAAAATTTAAAAAAATTATGAAACTTTCAAGCTGTTGTAAGTTGTAAAGACAACTGATAGTGTAAGAAAATTGTTTAAACAAAAGTTTTGTGAAATTTTATAATCTGCAATATTGATAATAGCTAATAACTACATAGGAGCAATAGGGACAGAGATAATTGCAATAATCTATAGTGAAGCATAAATTTTTATATTTTTTGATGAGTGTAAATTTGTAAGTATTAAAAATAAGAAACATTTTTGTGTAGACAGACCAGTGAATACTCGAAAAATTCGAAAAAATTCATTCATTTAATGGAATAACACTATTGTTAAGTTAATTTTATTGATTATATTATATAAAACTAATAATAAGTATTAATAACATCGAAACAACGGAGCGGACATTTTTCCCAAATTCAGGAATCTTTTTCAAATTTCGAGCTGCTGTAATTTTTAAACAATTGACCGTGGAAGAAAATTGTTTAAACAAAAGATTTGAGAAATTTAGTGATCTACAATATTGGTGATAACTAATAACTACATAGGAGTAACGGGGGCAGAGATAATTACAAAAATCTGCAGCGAAGCACACATTTTCGCCATTCTAACGGATGCAAATCTTAAAATATTAACAATAGAGAAAAATAGTTTGAATAAGAGTTGTAGCTTTTTCATTTTCTACAATATTAATAATACCTAATTTTAGGATAGAAATGACAGGAAAGGAGATAATTGAGAAAAAACTATTTTGACCATAATTTCTTCAATATGGCGGTCGTAGCGGAAACGATATTTTTGCGGAAAACGTTGGTTAATGATTGTGGAAATCACCCCTAGGTTATACAAACAAAAAATTCCGTGTAAGACCTATTCCTGGGTCAAATGACAGATTGACTACAGTAGAAGTGATGCCACTCTCCTAATGAGTTTTTAATTACCTTGTTAACCTTGAAAAGTGAAAGTTGATTAAAAGTGAAAGTTGATTAGGTCATTAACGCTAATGAGGTAATTAAGTCGTTAACCTAATGCGTCTTTAATTACTGTAGAAAAAAAACCCAGCGGATATTTGGAATTCCCCACTGCTTTTGGAAAGTGTAGTGATTTCACTTTAATCAACTTTCACTTTTCAAGGTTAACAAGGTAATTAAAATTATGAAAGTACAGTGACGTAACAAATTGGTGGAATTTTTTGGGTGATTAAAGCTCGATTAAGATACGTTTTATTAATATAAAAACACGCAATCTTGAGCAGTTAGTATTCAGTATTCAACAAGTCTTCAAGAAAACATAGTAAATACGTATTCAAAAAGGCGCGTTCGTTATCTAAAATTAATATTTTATTTAGTAAACAAATAATGAAACTACAAATATAAAAAAAAAACACAACTTACAGGGGGAAATTATTAAGCTTTAGTTCTTTTTATTTTGAAAAACTATGAATTATATTTACGTAATGTTTTAAAAATAATTTAAAAAATCAGAGTTTGCAATATAATGAAAATCACAAATCTCATCAAAACACATCAGAGGAACAATGGATGGTTATTTTAAAATAAAATACAGAGAAAGTTTTGATTCTCTCTTTTTTATTTTGAAAAACTACGAATTATATTTACGTTATATTTTGTAAAATAATAAAATTCGTATGGTTTATTGCAATGTTCTTCCTCCTAACTTATATCTTAGGAAATAAATAATGAAACCACAAATATCAAATACACAACAGGAGAAATTAAAATTAAAAGTGACACACTGAGAGCTTATTTTAAATAAAAGATACACACAATAAGTTTTTGGTTCATAAAATAATTGCTCCCCATTTTCTGTTTTGTTTCCAGCGAAGTTTTTTGTAAAGTATTTCTTATATTATGTCAATATTCATTCCATCTTCTTGGTAAAAGCATTTCCTATTTAGGTATATTTAAAAGCATATAATTTAATGCACGCAAAACGTAAATTCGGTACTTTTTCTATAATCAAAATAGTATGATTGTATACTAACTCTATTTCAATATTCACCTCATTTTTTTCCTGGTAAAAAAGTATTTCCTATTTAGGTATATTTAAAGTAAATTATTTAATGCACACGAAACATAAATTGGTTACTTTTCTATATATGATATGATATTTACCTACACAGAAAGTTTTGATTCTCTCTTTTTTATTTTGAAAAACTACGAACTATATTTACGTTATATTTTGTAAAATAATAAAATTCGTGGTTTTTTGCAATGTTCTTCCTCCTAACTAATATCTTAGGAAATAAATAATGAAACCACAAATATCAAATACACAACAGGAGAAATTAAAATTAAAAGTGACGTACTGAGAGCTTATTTTAAATAAAAGATACACACAATAAGTTTTGGTTCATAAAATAATTGCTCCCCATTTTCTGTTTTGTTTCCAACGAAGTTTTTTTTGTAAAGTATTTCTTATATTATGTCAATATTCATTCCATCTTCTTGGTAAAAGCATTTCCTATTTAGGTATATTTAAAAGCAGATAATTTAATGCACGCAAAACGTAAATTCGGTACCTGTTGTATAATCAAAACAGTATGATTGTATACTAACTCTATTTCAATATTCACCTCATTTTTTTCCTGGTAAAAAAGTATTTCCTATTTAAGTATATTTAAAGTAAATTATTTAATGCACACGAAACATAAATTGGGGCCTTTTCTATAATCAAAACGGTATGATATGATATTTAGCAACTTTGGGGCCGATATTTCCTGTTTTCGTGCTGTATTATAAATAACCTTAAAATATTTCTAAAACACTTATTTTCATTTTGCCTACATCTGGGGTGTATGAAAAAATAAATTATAATTTAAAATGTATTATTAGAAGCGAATATATTGTTTGAGTTATTTAAAATTATTTATGTGAAAAAAATATTTTTATTTACGTCACATGAATTTGTATTTGAAATGAATATAGGACACTGCAACTTTCATCTAGCAGACAAATATCTTGTTTTATTTATTTCACCGAATTGCAGTAAATGTACAAAAAAAAACACGAATCACAAAATCAGCTTATATAAACCTTCGTCATTGTTTGTAGAATCTAATGAAAGTTGCAGTCCTCTTCAGGTACATTTTCTTTTATTGAAATGTTTAATAACTGTTATATTTAAAGATTTTTTCAATAAGCTAATAAAAATAATATGCAGTATTGATCACAAATTTGTGTTCTTTCCTAGTACACAAAATAATTGTTTCCCATTTTCTGTTTCCAAATGAAGTTTTTGGAAAGTATTTTTTATTTTATTTCTTGTAAATAAAAGATACACACAATAAGTTTTTGGTTCATAAAATAATTGCCCCCCATTTTCTGTTTAAATATTAGAAGATAGGTCTAGAGGTAGGAAATACATTTTATGTGACGATGAAAATAAACACAGGAAAAAATGATTTTTAATTTTACTTGTTGGAAATAGTTCTTAAACAGAACTTCCAGATGCCATTTTATTCGCAACACAAGTAAAATGAGGTTTACAAAATCATTAATACCATTATTTTTACTTAAAGCTAATAAAAATATGCAGTATTGATCACAAATTTTGTGTTCTTTCCTAATACATAAAATAATTGTTCCCCATTTTCTGTGTCGTTTTTAAATGCAGTTTTTTGGAAGGTATTTTTTTTATTTCATTTCTAAGGTAGATACATTTTTTTGTCAATGAGAAAATAAAGAGGCAGTTTTTGTTTTTTTCGCTTTATTTATTTAAAATAGGTTTTAAACAAGAAACTATAAACAACATATGTTTTACTTGGAGACATTCTTGCAGACCTCCATTAGTAAATAAATGACGAAACCACAAATATCTTCAAAACACAGCAAGGGAAAATTAAAAGAATCATAAGATGTATATACAATATCAAAATTAAAAAATCTTTTTCCTCTGTAAGAAGGTTAAAACAAATATAGATTGCACCATCTAATCTCGCTGACTCATGTATAAATTACCGGTTGTTTATGATGTTTTTAGCACACGTCTGCAGCTGCATCGTGTACTGCTGCACTCGGCCCTCGCACTAGTTGTTTTAATTTTAAAATAAGTTTCTCAAAGTTCAAACAATACAGAGAATAAGAATATTTTGTTGATAATTGTTATTTAGTGTTAATTCATTCAGTGAAAATTTCTAGTTTACATTGTCTATTATTTTGAGCTTTTATGTCAACAGTAATCATAAACGACAAAGCGCACCGTGAAATAGGCAATATCTCGTAACTTTTAATTTTACGCATACATATTAATTTGTGATTTTTTCAGATGCCTTTCATCTCCCTATCAATTATACTCCTCTGCGCTGCTAGTGCGGTTAGAGACCGAAAGGTATATAATTTGCAGACCGTCTCGACACTTAATTATTGTAGGGAAAATTTTTCTATTACCGTAATATGGTAGTTATATATTTGAGCTTTCAAAAACTTTCACATTGTTGGACTAAAGTTATTTTTGCAAATCATCTGGGAATTTTAATTACAGTAAGACATATTTTTGGTTGTTTATCAGATACTTAAATCTATTTGTAAGTTGGAGCTGAAAGCTTGCATTATTAAGCTGAGTATTTACAAATTACACAGTGTGATTCTTATTTAAAATGTCTATACAAACTGGTCGGTTGTGCCTTAATGCATTAAATAGCTTAATTTCAATAAACATTACCACACAGCTGAATGTAAAAAAAAATTTTCAATCGGTCTGATTTGATAGAACACGGACAGAAATTTTAAAAAGAACCTCGCTGCGTCATTCTAAAAATCCCCCTCAACAAAAAATAGTTAATGGTTTTCTATAAAATAACACCAAGCTGCATTTCACTGGGGCACTTTATTGTTTAGATCCAGACTAGCTTTTTTAGGTCATCTTTGCTATTTACATAATTTAAAAAATAGAACTATGAATTCACTCTCTCATTCAAAATGAAAATTTCTGCAAAAAATATTACGTAAATATATTTCATACCTGTTTTATCTAAACATGATTTTGTATTATTTTACAAAAAAATATTACATAAATATATTTCACACCTTTTTTAAAACAAACTACCAGAACTGATGTACCTTAAGGTATTAAATAGCTTAATTTCAATAAACATTACCACACAACTGGTTGAAAAAAATAATTTCTTCACTCGATCTAATTGATCTCAACAAAAAAATAGTTAATGGTTTTCTATAAAAATAACAGCAAACTGCTGGGGACAATTTGTTGTTTTTAGATCCAGACTAGTTTATTTAGGCCATCTTTGACATTTACTTAATTTTTAAAACAATTAATGTGGGAAAAAAATAAAAGTTATGAATTCAAATGAAAAAATTCTTCACTCATTCACCAAATCTTTCATCTAGCAGACAAATATCTTGTTTTATTTATTTTACCGAATCACAAAATCAGCTTATATAAACGTTCGTCATTGTTTGTAGAATCTAATGAAAGTTGCAGCCCTCTTCAGGTACATTTTCTTTTATTGAAATGTTTAATAACTTATATTTAATGAATTTTTCAATAAGCTAATAAAAATAATATGCAGTATTGATCACAAATTTGTGTTCTTTCCTAATACACAAAATAATTGTTTCCCATTTTCTGCTTCGTTTCCAAATGAAGTTTTTGGAAAGTATTTTTTATTTTATTTCTTGGGTAGATAATTTTTTGTCAATGAGAAAATAAAATCACGTTATTACACTATTTTAGTTGTTTACGACAGTAAATTTTAAAATCCTTTTAAGAGTATAATTTAATATTCATACCATTTTTTCTTGTTAAAAAGTAACATATTTTTTAAAATTACAAAAATCCATAATTGTGAATTTCTTTCTAGCCACTGTCTTGGTAACTAATAAAATATCTAAAAAATCTATATGTGTAGCTTATACATTATGTGTACCACTCACGCTCAATATATTTTTAAATATATCCGGCATGTAGCAATAACAGAAAATTATTTTTTCTTAAAATATAGCAGCCATTTTTATAGTACTGGAAACATAGAAATATTATAAAATTCTATCCTCAGAAAATAAATTAAAGTAAACTGTTACGTCATGCGGTGTAAGGTAGAGCCGTTATTGAATGAGATTATTGAAGATATTTAGTATGTGATTTGGAAAATCCCTTCCATTTAGTCTAAGAATGTGAAAGTCGCTATTTTAAGTACAGGGTATGCTAAATAAAATCGTTATAACATTAAAGCACATTTTCTATTTATTTTACAAGGTTACATAACAAAATAATGATTATATAAATTCATGATTTATGCTTTCCCTATCTTGAGCACATTTATAATAGGCTGATCATCGTCGTCATCTAACTTTTCTACTTCACCTTGCTTCTCTGTTTTTATAAGGAAATATTTTCTTATAATACTGATTGGTTAAAAATCTCTAATATCCACCAAATATGAAACCAAATCTTGCGCTGGCAGCGCAAGATAAAAACAGAGAAGCAAGGTGAAGTAGAAAAGTTAGATGACGACGATGATCAGCCTATTATAAATGTGCTCAAGATAGGGAAAGCATAAATCATGAATTTATATAATCATTATTTTGTTATGTAACCTTGTAAAATAAATAGAAAATGTGCTTTAATGTTATAACGATTTTATTTAGCATACCCTGTACTTAAAATAGCGACTTTCACATTCTTAGACTAAATGGAAGGGATTTTCCAAATCACATACTAAATATCTTCAATAATCTCATTCAATAACGGTTCTACCTTACACCGCATGACGTAACAGTTTAGTTTAATTTATTTTCTGAGGATAGAATTTTATAATATTTCTATGTTTCCAGTACTATAAAAATGGCTGCTATATTTTAAGAAAAAATAATTTTCTGTTATTGCTACATGCCGGATATATTTAAAAATATATTGAGCGTGAGTGGTACACATAATGTATAAGCTACACATATAGATTTTTTAGATATTTTATTAGTTACCAAGACAGTGGCTAGAAAGAAATTCACAATTATGGATTTTTGTAATTTTAAAAAATATGTTACTTTTTAACAAGAAAAAATGGAATGAATATTAAATTATACTCTTAAAAGGATTTTAAAATTTATTGTCGTAAACAACTAAAATAGTGTAATAACGTGATTTTATTTTCTCATTGACAAAAAATTATCTACCTAAGAAATAAAATAAAAAATACTTTCCAAAAACTTCATTTGGAAACGAAACAGAAAATGGGAAACAATTATTTTGTGTATTAGGAAAGAACACAAATTTGTGATCAATACTGCATATTATTTTTATTAGCTTATTGAAAAAATCATTAAATATAAGTTATTAAACATTTCAATAAAAGAAAATGTACCTGAAGAGGGCTGCAACTTTCATTAGATTCTACAAACAATGACGAACGTTTATATAAGCTGATTTTGTGATTCGGTGAAATAAATAAAACAAGATATTTGTCTGCTAGATGAAAGATTTGGTGAATGAGTGAAGAATTTTTTCATTTGAATTCATAACTTTTATTTTTTCCCACATTAATTGTTTTAAAAATTAAGTAAATGTCAAAGATGGCCTAAATAAACTAGTCTGGATCTAAAAACAACAAATTGTCCCCAGCAGTTTGCTGTTATTTTTATAGAAAACCATTAACTATTTTTTTGTTGAGATCAATTAGATCGAGTGAAGAAATTATTTTTTTCAACCAGTTGTGTGGTAATGTTTATTGAAATTAAGCTATTTAATACCTTAAGGTACATCAGTTCTGGAAGGTGTGAAATATATTTATGTAATATTTTTTTGTAAAATAATACAAAATCATGTTTAGATAAAAAAGGTATGAAATATATTTACGTAATATTTTTTGCAGAAATTTTCATTTTGAATGAGAGAGTGAATTCATAGTTCTATTTTTTAAATTATGTAAATAGCAAAGATGACCTAAAAAAGCTAGTCTGGATCTAAACAATAAAGTGCCCCAGTGAAATGCAGCTTGGTGTTATTTTATAGAAAACCATTAACTATTTTTTGTTGAGGGGGATTTTTAGAATGACGCAGCGAGGTTCTTTTTAAAATTTCTGTCCGTGTTCTATCAAATCAGACCGATTGAAAATTTTTTTTTACATTCAGCTGTGTGGTAATGTTTATTGAAATTAAGCTATTTAATGCATTAAGGCACAACCGACCAATTTGTATAGACATTTTAAATAAGAATCACACTGTGTAATTTGTAAATACTCAGCTTAATAATGCAAGCTTTCAGCTCCAACTTACAAATAGATTTAAGTATCTGATAAACAACCAAAAATATGTCTTACTGTAATTAAAATTCCCAGATGATTTGCAAAAATAACTTTAGTCCAACAATGTGAAAGTTTTTGAAAGCTCAACTATATAACTACCATATTACGGTAATAGAAAAATTTTCCCTACAATAATTAAGTGTCGAGACGGTCTGCAAATTATATACCTTTAGGTCTCTAACCGCACTAGCAGCGCAGAGGAGTATAATTGATAGGGAGATGAAAGGCATCTGAAAAAATCACAAATTAATATGTATGCGTAAAATTAAAAGTTACGAGATATTGCCTATTTCACGGTGCGCTTTGTCGTTTATGATTACTGTTGACATAAAAGCTCAAAATAATAGACAATGTAAACTAGAAATTTTCACTGAATGAATTAACACTAAATAACAATTATCAACAAAATATTCTTATTCTCTGTATTGTTTGAACTTTGAGAAACTTATTTTAAAATTAAAACAACTAGTGCGAGGGCCTAGTGCGAGGGCCGAGTGCAGCAGTACACGATGCAGCTGCAGACGTGTGCTAAAAACATCTTAAACAACCGGTAATTTATACATGAGTCAGCGAGATTAGATGGTGCAATCTATATTTGTTTTAATCTTCTTACAGAGGAAAAAGATTTTTTAATTTTGATATTGTATATACATCTTATGATTCTTTTAATTTTCCCTTGCTGTGTTTTGAAGATATTTGTGGTTTCGTCATTTATTTACTAATGGAGGTCTGCAAGAATGTCTCCAAGTAAAACATATGTTGTTTATAGTTTCTTGTTTAAAACCTATTTTAAATAAATAAAGCGAAAAAAACAAAAACTGCCTCTTTATTTTCTCATTGACAAAAAAATGTATCTACCTTAGAAATAAAATAAAAAAAATACCTTCCAAAAAACTGCATTTAAAAACGACACAGAAAATGGGGAACAATTATTTTATGTATTAGGAAAGAACACAAAATTTGTGATCAATACTGCATATTTTTATTAGCTTTAAGTAAAAATAATGGTATTAATGATTTTGTAAACCTCATTTTACTTGTGTTGCGAATAAAATGGCATCATCATATCTCTAGGAAGTTCTGTTTAAGAACTATTTCCAACAAGTAAAATTAAAAATCATTTTTTCCTGTGTTTATTTTCATCGTCACATAAAATGTATTTCCTACCTCTAGACCTATCTACTAATATTTAAACAGAAAATGGGGGGCAATTATTTTATGAACCAAAAGCTTATTGTGTGTATCTTTTATTTACAAGAAATAAAATAAAAAATACTTTCCAAAAACTTCATTTGGAAACAGAAAATGGGAAACAATTATTTTGTGTACTAGGAAAGAACACAAATTTGTGATCAATACTGCATATTATTTTTATTAGCTTATTAAAAAAATCTTTAAATATAACAGTTATTAAACATTTCAATAAAAGAAAATGTACCTGAAGAGGACTGCAACTTTCATTAGATTCTACAAACAATGACGAAGGTTTATATAAGCTGATTTTGTGATTCGTGTTTTTTTTGTACATTTACTGCAATTCGGTGAAATAAATAAAACAAGATATTTGTCTGCTAGATGAAAGTTGCAGTGTCCTATATTCATTTCAAATACAAATTCATGTGACGTAAATAAAAATATTTTTTTCACATAAATAATTTTAAATAACTCAAACAATATATTCGCTTCTAATAATACATTTTAAATTATAATTTATTTTTTCATACACCCCAGATGTAGGCAAAATGAAAATAAGTGTTTTCGAAATATTTTAAGGTTATTTATAATACAGCACGAAAACAGGAAATATCGGCCCCAAAGTTGCTAAATATCATATCATACCGTTTTGATTATAGAAAAGGCCCCAATTTATGTTTCGTGTGCATTAAATAATTTACTTTAAATATACTTAAATAGGAAATACTTTTTTACCAGGAAAAAAATGAGGTGAATATTGAAATAGAGTTAGTATACAATCATACTGTTTTGATTATACAAAAGGTACCGAATTTACGTTTTGCGTGCATTAAATTATCTGCTTTTAAATATACCTAAATAGGAAATGCTTTTACCAAGAAGATGGAATGAATATTGACATAATATAAGAAATACTTTACAAAAAAAACTTCGTTGGAAACAAAACAGAAAATGGGGAGCAATTATTTTATGAACCAAAACTTATTGTGTGTATCTTTTATTTAAAATAAGCTCTCAGTACGTCACTTTTAATTTTAATTTCTCCTGTTGTGTATTTGATATTTGTGGTTTCATTATTTATTTCCTAAGATATTAGTTAGGAGGAAGAACATTGCAAAAAACCACGAATTTTATTATTTTACAAAATATAACGTAAATATAGTTCGTAGTTTTTCAAAATAAAAAAGAGAAAATCAAAACTTTCTGTGTAGGTAAATATCATATCATATATAGAAAAGTACCCAATTTATGTTTCGTGTGCATTAAATAATTTACTTTAAATATACCTAAATAGGAAATACTTTTTTACCAGGAAAAAAATGAAGTGAATATTGAAATAGAGTTAGTATACAATCATACTATTTTGATTATAGAAAAAGTACCGAATTTACGTTTTGCGTGCATTAAATTATATGCTTTTAAATATACCTAAATAGGAAATGCTTTTACCAAGAAGATGGAATGAATATTGACATAATATAAGAAATACTTTACAAAAAACTTCGCTGGAAACAAAACAGAAAATGGGGAGCAATTATTTTATGAACCAAAAACTTATTGTGTGTATCTTTTATTTAAAATAAGCTCTCAGTGTGTCACTTTTAATTTTAATTTCTCCTGTTGTGTATTTGATATTTGTGGTTTCATTATTTATTTCCTAAGATATTAGTTAGGAGGAAGAACATTGCAATAAACCATACGAATTTTATTATTTTACAAAATATAACGTAAATATAATTCGTAGTTTTTCAAAATAAAAAAGAGAGAATCAAAACTTTCTCTGTATTTTATTTTAAAATAACCATCCATTGTTCCTCTGATGTGTTTTGATGAGATTTGTGATTTTCATTATATTGCAAACTCTGATTTTTTAAATTATTTTTAAAACATTACGTAAATATAATTCATAGTTTTTCAAAATAAAAAGAACTAAAGCTTAATAATTTCCCCCTGTAGGTTGTGTTTTTTTTTTATATTTGTAGTTTCATTATTTGTTTACTAAATAAAATATTAATATATTTTAGATAACGAACGCGCCTTTTTGAATACGTATTTACTATGTTTTCTTGAAGACTTGTTGAATACTGAATACTAACTGCTCAAGATTGCGTGTTTTTATATTAAGAAAACGTATCTTAATCGAGCTTTAATCACCCAAAAAATTCCACCAATTTGTTACGTCACTGTACTTTCATAATTTTAATTACCTTGTTAACCTTGAAAAGTGAAAGTTGATTAAAGTGAAATCACTACACTTTCCAAAAGCAGTGGGGAATTCCAAATATCCGCTGGGTTTTTTTCCTACGGTAATTAAAGACGCATTAGGTTAACGACTTAATTACCTCATTAGCGTTAATGGCCTAATCAACTTTCACTTTTCAAGGTTAACAAGGTAATTAAAAACTCATTAGGAGAGTGGCATCACTTCTACTGACTACTACAAGGTCCATCGAAAAAACCGAGCTTAGCGCATTAACCGGTACGCTCCATACATAACTGTTAGCATAATCCCTTTTTGATAATAGTATGTGGGAGACTTACCAGCTTGACTTTAAGTTTTTATTTGACTAAAATATGTTTGATATATCAGCACACATCTTATTTCAAAAAATTTCATTGAGAGATCCAAATAAATTATTATAATGAAAACTCTTGAAAAATTAAAATTATTGCTGTAATCGATTTTTTGTTTAATGGCCAAAAGTTAACGAAGCAGCTTATACATATATTTAATAGTCTAAGAGCCAGTGGCTGGCAGACTTACGGTATTTTAACAAACTCTATATTTTCTTCATTTACTCTTATCCCTAATAGCACAACATTGTCCTGTGGACATCTGAAGGACGTCCTCGACGGATATACAGGACATCCGATGGACGTTCGTTTTTGGTCCAAAGTGCATCCGACGGGCAGCAGAGGGACGTGCAAATGTCACAACTTTGGACAATATTTGTGCATTCCAATTAATTTAGAAAAAAAAACGGAATGAGCAGGGTTCGAACCGTCGACCTTGTCCTTTGTAACTCGATGTTCTCTCATTCGGCCACTGTCCTAGCTTATTAGTATTTACTTAAAGACTGTACAGTTGACTAATATAACTATTTATTTCAAATGTAGAAAGTATTTGACTGTTTAATAAATGTTTAGTATCAAATAATATTATTAATAATTTACAAGAAATATTAAAGTTAAATTATTAATGATAAATTACTATACCAATACATATGCATATGCTGGCACCAGAGGTGACATTGTCTGCCGGGATGTTAGAACCGCAGAAAATGTCTGCCGTTCGAAATATAGGCTTAGAATATTATTATTAACAATATATATATATATATATATATATATATATATATATATATATATATATATATATATATATATATATATATATATATATATATATATATATATATATATATATATATATATATATATATATATATATATATAAATTTCAACTTTGTTAAAATAACGTAAATTTTTTTTTTTTGGAACATTAAAAAATGTCTGCCGTGGCCTCGGAACCGTCATAGCTGTTTGCCATTATTATTTTTCAATAATAATAATATAATATTTGAAAATATTAAAGCGGCAGACTTGTTACTATAACGTTGAACTCCGTCAAATTTTTACACCTTTAGTACCTAAGTGACTCTATGAGTACCGCCGGTCAGACTAAAGAGTCCCCATTTCATTTATGGCAGGTATATGAGAGTAAATGAAGAAAATATAGAGTTTGTTAAAATACCGTCTGCCGGCCACTGGCTCTTAGACTATAAATTATATCTAAATACTCACATTATTCATTTGATCTGGGACATTGTTCGCTACATATTCTGCAATTGATCGAGCGATAGGGTCGTAAATGATAGGCTTTTTCCCTTGTTTCTGGCTTGCTGAAATCAAGTGCGAAATATTTAAAAATGTATTTATTACTAGCTGGAAGAGGAGGACAATAATAAATGCACGTAATCAGTGCATGCAACAGATCCTATTGGTGTTTAAATTTCAAAATCAAATCAATCTCGCTCAATGACGTGCCCCTTGACGCTACTGACAGTTCAGCTCCTTTTCCAGCTAAGGTATATAACCTCAGCTTTCACAAAAAAACATTTAAAAGCTCTGCTGTTTTTTCTTTAAATTTAAGTTGCTTAAGTTATATATTTTTCGATGACACCACTGTTTGTAACAATTTTACTGTTCCAGAATTCAAATAATCATATAAAATTAAAGTTAATCATCAATAGAGTGTGGAAAGTTTAACTTGAATACATTTTGTAACTTAGATAAAATTCCGAGAAAAATCGACATAAAAATATTGCAAGTTGGAAAAAAATTGTAACGGGCTGAATTTTTGCATGCACTTTAGTATTAGGGTTCTTATTAATGTGTGAGAGCTCCTTATCGATTTGATTGCTAATGCTGCGGGGTTAATTACACAGGGTCAAAGTTTGCAAAAACAGAATTTTGCAAATATCTTGAAAGCGGTGAACTTCGAACACAAAAAATCTCTGGACCTGTTATTATAGCAAATTATTTCAGCTACAAATTAGCAAATTGTTTTTTTTTCGAAAAGATTCAAGATATTTGCAAAATTCTGTTTTCGTGAACTTTGACACGGTGTAATTGACCCCGCGGCGCTCAAATCGATAAGGAACTTTCACATTGTTAAGAACCCTAATACTAAGGTGCATGCAAAAATTCAGTCCCATGTTGGATGTTGATTTTTCCTGGGCTGTAAACAGTATTTTTGTATCCTAAAACATATCAACTTTTGCACTGGCTACACATAAACAAGTTTTCTTCAAGAAGATATCGTTTCATGTTTGGCGGCTTTATTTCCAAATCAGTTAAATCCAGCCTTACCGAGGAAAGGCTCTGGTATCAACAAAGATGTGGAGCGCCACCGCACTGCACTATGCTGTGACATTCGTCAGTATTTAGACGAAATTTTCCCAAATAGGTTGGTGTTGGAAGAAGAGGTTCGATTGAGTGGCCGGCAAGATATCTAGACTTTACGTCACTCGATTTCTTTTTATATCTCAAGAGAAAGGTTTATGTAGGACCTGCAACATATCAGGCAAATCTGACCGGAAATGTTACAAAATGTAAGGGATGGATTTTATCCCAGATAGCACAAAAGGATTCCTGGAATAATCATTGGTTATACGTTTGGAAGATTCAATTATTCCTAAAATAATTTTTAAATATTCTAGGATTATCCAAAATGTATATTACAGGAATAATCAAGTTAATTTAGGAATATTTTAAAAATATCATGTTTTTTCTCCATTAGAATATTCTAGATTATCAGATATAACCTTGTATTATTTTATTATTACGACCAAATTAATTTCTATTTAATAGGTCTTTTGTGATATTCTAATAAGTACATGAAATTTAATGATAAATCGACAAGTAAATAACCGATTTTAAACTAAAATGACATTTGCTAGTTAAGATATTGTCTTTTTCACTTATCATCGCTCAGTATAAGAGAGTGAAGTTAATTATAAGAACGATACCATCAGAATGGTACGAAACTACAGAAAAAGACACGAAATACTTGCTTGCAACTACCGATTTCTACCTGTTGTCGTCAGTATTCAGCATCATCAGTGCAATGAAGATATTGTACCGCAGAATTTATATTTTAGACTGCCGATTAGAGATGTGTAATACTGTGTTGAATGACGCTTTTGTGCTGACATATTTCAGTGTATCACATGTTTTGAAACAGCAGAAATAGCTTACAAGACACAGTGACACTTTAGTAACACTCAAAAGATGGTCTACACTTGTAGACAAACAATCTCGAGACGACAAACTGTTATGAATCATTTTTTGTGTGACTGTTAGTAGTTCTCTGGGAATCATCGAATTGTGCATCATATCATAAAATAGTGCTTGTTGACATTTCAATACTGATAATGATAGATACCCTAATGCCAATGACTTATATAGTATTTGAAACCATTTTACTGTGTTATGACACAAATGTTCTGATATTTTGTATTGACACCTCAAGCAGTGCCAGTGTTATTGTTTCAACACAAGAAAATTTAAAGTGTTTACCCTTGACTACTGCCGATATGAATTACCGGGCGAATACTCATAGAGTAGTAGAACTAAGTCGGCGACTTATAAGCAAATCCATCTACCAACATCTATTGCAAACTTGGAAAGGCTTCGAAATGAGTCAAATACCAATTAATATGTGATTAATTTTAGATGAACGTGATGTAGCGACATTGTTACATAATTGGCATTTGATGCTATCTCTTTCCTATCAGTTTCAACATTAAATTAATTCAGCTGACATTGTGTGCTTAATGGGAATATTCCTGTATGTTTTCCTGGAATATTATTGTATCCTTCTCAAAAATTATATATGCATTAAAAATATTAGAGTTCAAAAAGAATATTCTTTTACTATTCTTATGAAATATTAAAAAATCAACATGTTAAATTGTATATATTCTTAGAATATTTCGAATATATACATTCCTCAGAGGACATTTCCAAATCATTCTTAGAATATCTTGTGCTATCTGGGATCATCAAATGGCTTTTTGCCAAAAAAGGTATGGTGCACATTTTGAACATTAACTTAAAATGTAAGTTTTTCATCAGCTGTATCAGAGCTACACATGAAGAAACAGTATTGGATTCCTTAAAGAAGGTAATTTTAATGTTGGTATGTTTGTTTAGAAAAATGGTCAGAATGAAATGTTTTGAATGCCCACTAATATCAATGATTGTACACATACAATGTGTCCATGGCAAAGCGGTATTATAAGTGTAAATGACAATTTTTTTTTGGATTACAAACACAATTTTTTGTATTCTGCTCTTGCTTCACCCAAAAATTATTTTTAGTATCTTAGACTTTAAAACATTTATAGAGGGTGTTGGTAACAGCTTAAAAATAAAAATCCATCAGGTAAAGTGCCTTTTCTGTGCGAAATATTGAAAACTTTTTTTTAGAAAAACTTGCTCAGAATTAAAAAATATGACGTTGAACCAAATTACAGAGCTAAAAACATTTTTTTTTAATTTATAAAATTTTAATTTTTTTTAATATTATAAAATTTGCAGGTTAGGTCGGTTTTTTCATCGACATCATTTTCTCTGATGAAGCAACTCACCAATGGTGTTGTGTCTAGTCAGAATTGCCGCTACTGGAGCTATACAAACCCAAATTTTAGAATTGTTACAGGTAGTCAATATTCTAAAAGAGTTATTAATGTTTGGTGTGCAATATCCTACAATGGTATAATCGGACCATACTTCATTGACGGTAAATTGAATCAGAATAACTATAACTCTACTGGAAACATTTTTTCATGAACATTTACATACCTTGCCACTGGACGAAAGAGCACGTTTGTATTATCAGCAAGATGATTGTTCAGCCCATAACACACAAATAGTAAGGAATTGGCTGAATAATAATTTTGCAGAAAAGTGGATTGGATGATTTGGATCCTTTCCGTATCCACCCAGATCACCTGATTTGACTATTTGTGATTTTTATTTATGAAGCAAATTGTCTAGTCCTATGATTTAACGACGGATGTAAATGTATTGAAAGCTATAAATGCTATAAATTCAATTGACCTCCAAGCCATTCAAAATAGCTATAAAGAATTTAAGAACACAGTTGAGATATGTGCTGAAAATGGAGGAACATGGGTAGAATAAATGAATTTAAATTATCATTACATTTATAATATTAAAAAAAATTAAAATATTATAAATTAAAAAAAAAAAATGTTTTTAGTTCTGTAATTTAGTACGTCATATTTTTTAATTCTGAGGTAGTTTTTTTAATAAAATTTTTCAATACTTCGCACAGAAAAGGCACTTTACCTTATGCGATTTTTATTTTTAAGCTGTTACCAGCGCCCTCTATAAATTTTTTAAAGTCCAAGGTACTAAAAATGATTTTTGGGTGAAGCAAGAGCCGAATACAAAAAACTGTGTTTCTAATCCAAAAAAAATTGTTATTTACACCTATAATACTGCCGTGGACACATTGCATATTGTTGATAATCCTTGCATTAAGCAAGATGCCATTTTTATTTTTATTTTTTTTTGACTCAATATAATTTTATCAGTCCAATTCCAAAAGTATTACAATGTTTGATGTCGAATACAAAAGTAATGGACCCTTTTGGTAAAACCGAAAGTTTGGAAAGAGTCAGATAGGACAAAATTAATCCTCCTACCTCTGCCAAATTTCATTTCGATATCCCCAAAATTTTACATTTTCCAACTTAAATTGGAAAGTTGACGCGTGGTTACATAACAAGTGAAATCGAAACCACATATGTAGTCATGGGAATAAATGAAATATTAAACTAGGATTATATACTTTCAGAATTCAATTATAGGTCGCCAAATATCTACCTCTCAATCAACCTGTTAAAGGATTAAATTGAGGTGATTTTATTGGCATTTTATTTGGAAAATTATTAATGTATGTAACAAGAGTAGCAAAATGTACAAACTTATAGTATATGAATCATTCTAAGATATGTATTTAATGGAGTATTAATATAGATATAAGCAATAATGGACCAGGCGTCAGATATTTTACAGCAGAAGTAATTCAAACAAAAGGTTTCTTAATGCAAATTGGTTCATCTGGTTGTTAGTGAGAATATACTTATATTGTTTTTAATACATGTTCATATTTTTATGTGATTTGAGTATTTTTAAGTATATTGATATTATATTTTTATATCGAATGTTTTTATTTTTCTTAGCGACTCCATGGAAACTTCTCCATTATGGATCAAGTTTTCCTTTTTGTTTCTTAGCGACTCCATGGAAACTTCTCGCTTTTGGAAGTGAGTGAGTCGCTATAGTCGCTATATACACCCCCTCGTTAAAAAAGAAAATAGTCAATCAATCAACGTGTCGATTGCAAAACGTACTTTTTTAATCGGGGTAGGCAAAGTGTCACATCTGTCAACTAATACAAAAGCCGGTTTAACCCCATCAATATTGACAGTTATGACTTTGTCTCCTTTCTTAAAGGTAAATAACTTATCTGAACGAGATAAAACTTTAAACGGTCCTTCATATAAAGGAGTAAATGAACGTTTTAAACGTTCAATGCGAACGAAAATAAAATCGCAAGAGGCAAGATCTGAACTAACAAAAGTTTTGTAATTGCCATGCGAAGTTGGAGGAACAAATTTTAAATTATTAAAATAAATGCGTAATTTGTCAATGAAATAAGGAATATCTGGGGAATTATACGATTCAACGAAAAATTCGCCAGGTAAACGAAGGGTTTGACCATATATGAGTTCAGCAGGTGAACATTGCAGATCTTCCTTGGGAGTTGTCCTAAATGCTAATAAAATGATGGGTAATTCATCTGTCCAATGTGATGTATTGGCTCTAGCTAACAAGGAAGTTTTAAGTGAGCGATGAAATCTTTCAATTAAAGAGTTGCCTTCTGGGTGATATGGAGTTGTACGTATTCTATGAAAACCTAAAAACTTTGCAAATTCATTAAATAATCTTGACTCGAATTGTACTCCTTGATCAGTCGTTACTGATAAGGGAACACCGAAACGACAAACAAAGTTTTGAAATAAAGTACGTGCAACTGTTTCTGCTGTGATGTCGCGAAGAGGGTACGCTTCCGGCCACCTAGTGAATCGTTCAATCACCGTAAGAATGTAAGAGTTACCTTTGGATGGAGGTAATGGTCCTACCAAATCTATGTGGATGTGGTCGAATCTGATTTTCGGAATGGTGAAGTTCCCGAGAGCACTTCGCGTATGTCGACTGACTTTGACAGCTTGACAGTTAATGCACGATTTTGACCATAAATTGCAATCTGTATTCATTTTCGGCCAAAAATAGTTATTTGAAATCAAAAGTCTAGTGGCTTTAATACCAGGATGAGATAAGTTGTGAAAAATATCGAAAATCGTTCGTCTGTAAATAAGTGGGACAAAAGGTCTGACTTTTGCACGAGAAATATCACACCAAATAAAATCATTTGAATCTGGAATTTGTATCTTTTTTAAAATGAAATTGGTTTTAGTTAGTGATGATTTATCTGACAATAAATAGTTGAGATTTGAATCTTTCTCCTGAGCTTCACTAAGCAACTTTAGGTCAAAGTTAACATTAAGGAAGGGAGAATTTTTAAGTTGAAGTGGTAAAATATCTTGTTTTAAGGAAGAAGTGTCGTAAATACGTGACAAGCTGTCAGCTATTACATTATGTTTTCCTTTAACATGTTGTATTTTACAAGAAAATTGAGCTATGTATTCTAAATGACGTATTTGACGAGGAGATCTTTCTGCTTTTGTGAATAAAGCGTTGATTAAAGGTTTGTGATCTGTAAAACAATTAAACTTGCGACCTTCAAGTATAAACTTAAAATGTTTAATTGCAGTATATAATGCTAAAAGTTCTTTGTCAAAAATCGAATAATTGGTTTGTGCTGTGGTTAATTTACGGGAAAAGAATGCTAAAGGAGCAAGAAATCCTTTATTATCTTTTTGCTCTAAAACTGCACCCATGGCAAGGTTAGAACAATCGACTGAGAGAGATAAGATAGTATCGTCATTATTGCAAGGATGAGCTAAAACTACTGCATTACTTATTGCGTCTTTGGCTTTCGAAAATCCGTCTAAACATTGATCAGGCCAACTATTTATCTTTGTAATTTTATCATGAGATAAACTGTTACAAAGAGAATATAGGGGAAGTAATATTTCAGCAAAATGAGGTATGAAACGATGATAAAAATTCACCATACCTATGAAACGTTGTAGTTGTTTGAGAGTTGTCGGTAAAGGGAAATTATTAATGACTTCGACTCTCTCAGTTGATGGTAAAATACCTGATGAAGAGATGTGATGACCTAAAAAGGTTAAATTGTCAACTCCCAAGATACATTTAGATGGTTTAATGTTAATTCCGTATGTGTCTAATCTCTTGAAAACCTTTTCCAAATGTTCCAAATGTTGTACATCTGATTGACTTGCGATTAATATATCATCCAAATAGACGAAAACGAAAGGTAAATTGACAAGTACTTCATTCATAAAACGTTGGAAAGTTTGACCAGCATTGCGTAGACCAAAAGGCATGCGGGAAAATTCAAACAGTCCGAATGGAGTTGTTATAGCTGTCTTATAAACGTCATTTTCAGCGACAGGTATCTGATGGTACGCTCGCACTAAATCAATCTTGGAGAAAATAGTGCAGCCGTGCAACTGAGAGCTAAAGTCGTGGATATGAGGTAATGGATATCTGTCTGGAATGGTAATCGTATTTAGTTGTCGATAATCTCCACAAGGTCTCCAGTCATTCTTATCTTTTTTCGCCACTAGATGGAGTGGAGAGGAAACTTGAGAAGATGATGGTTTGCAGATACCTAATTCTACCATGTTATTAAATTCTGTTTGAGCTATTTTAAATTTAAGATTGTCTAATCTACGAGGTCGTGAAAAAGGTAAATGACCTTCAGTAACTATATGATGTACAATAGAATGTTTAATAGGTAAATTGTAATCTGGGGAACTAATTAAATTAGGAAATTGTAAAAGTAATTTGTTATATTTATCTGTCAAAGGAAATAATTTAAGTGAATCTAATCTACAATTGTCTAAAGGACTATTTTTAATAAAACAATTAACTGACAAATTAGTCTTGTTATCAATTATTCGAGCTCCTTTAAGATCGACAACTAAACCAAAATGAGACAAGAAATCTGCTCCGACTATCGGTATGTCAACGTCTGCTATATTGAAAACGAAAGGAAATAATCTACGTAAGTTTAGATTGACTTTTAACAATTTCTTACCGTATGTAAAAATGGTTGAACCGTTAGCCGCGGTTAATATCGTATCGAAATTCTTTTTTAAATCTGTGAAAGCATTGCGTGGCACCACAGATAAATCGGCACCAGTGTCAATTAGGAAGTTCAGGTTGTTAGATCTATCGTAAATAAAAAGTCGACGACGTTTGCTGTTAGAAATGTCAAAATCAGACGTCATAGAATTATCAAACTTCAGTCATCTTTGAGAATTATCAGATTTTTTACAATTCTTACTGAATTTGCACCATTCACCTCCACAACGATAGGCATTGGTACCATAAAGTTGATGGTAGTAACAAATAGTATTGTCTGTACGATCAAATTTATTGGAAACATTATTACGGCTGGGTGAACGATTGCGATTAGTGGTACGAGTTTGTGAATTGCTTCTACTTTTGCAATTGTTGCAGCATGAAGTAGAAGGTTGAGGCTCGAAGGATTGATTGGAAAGTCTGGATTCTAAAGAGTTTAATCGAGAATTAAAAATTTCTTGTTTTTGTAATACTTGATTAATTGAATCATGGAAAGTGATTGAAAAATTTTTGATAGTGGTAGTTAAATCTGATAACGGGGTTGACTCAGAGTCAAAAGGATTTTTGGAGTACGATGCAACCATTGAATTTTGACAGGACTCCCAGATCCGATCCGCAATATCTAGAATCTCTTTTGTGTCTGTGGTCCCTGAAGCTGTAATGGCAATATATACTGTTTGAGGTAAACGTCTTTTCCATAGCTTTATCAATAAATCTTGACTAACCATGCTGAATCCTTCAACCATATTCAGCATGGATCTATAGAAATCTGAAGGTTTCAGATCGCCCATTTGGGAACCTGATAACAGATCATTCAGACGTTTTTCCTCACTCGATGATAAACGTGAAATTAAAACTTTCTTTAAATTTATATAGAGATCCGTTTCCGGGGGATTAGATATTATATCGTATATATTATCTATCACATCTAATGGCAAATTAGCTATAACCTGATCATACTTTTTCTTATCATTGACAATTTTTGCAACAGAAAACTGTGATTCAATCTGGGTAAACCAAATTTCTGGTTTTGATTTCCAGAATGGGGGTAATTTGACAGAGGTGACATAATGGGTTTGAGGAAAATCCTCGTTTGAAGGTTGTCTTTGCATAACTAATCGATTGTGATTGATTGATTGATTTACTACTCTCTTAGATAAAAAAGGAAATGTACTTTAACTCACTCACCGACAGATGACAGTACTTGTAATGTACAACTTCAGTTGATTGAATTAGGAAATTACCATAAATTATAGGAACATCTATTCAACTTTGGAACCTCTATTCAAAATTCATCGGGAAAATTCTTCTCTTCATAAAATGGTCAATTTATAACGGTAGTTGATATATCGAATCTCTTCTTGTATATATTTATCACGTTGGACATAAAATGATCACTTCTGGCATATATTTATGACGTTGGACATAAAATTTTCACTTCTGGCATATATTTATCACGTTGGACATAAAATGATCACGTCGGGGTCACCAAATTTATAGCGTTATCGCTATAAATAAAATTAAAATGGAAGTAAATATACTTATATTGTTTTTAATACATGTTCATATTTTTATGTGATTTGAGTATTTTTAAGTATATTGATATTATATTTTTATATCGAATGTTTTTATTTTTCTTAGCGACTCCATGGAAACTTCTCCATTATGGATCAAGTTTTCCTTTTTGTTTCTTAGCGACTCCATGGAAACTTCTCGCTTTTGGAAGTGAGTGAGTCGCTATAGTCGCTATACCCTGCTTACCCTTCTTTATCCCACTCGAAGGAAGGAAATCACGGAAATATAGTTTTTCGCAATTTCTGGCTTTTCCATTGAATTTACGACAAAAATGATTATGCATAACATTAAAGCTTACAAAATCCTCTATCAAACAGATTGTATTCAATTTTATCGCCTGATGCATATTTTTACCAGTAATTAGCAATCAAAGTTGAGACAGATTACGCAGTATTTACTACGTAGCAAGTATATCATGAGTCTGTTGATTTCCATTATAATAAGAATAAGTTGGTAGATATTCATAAACCTGTTTGTGACAGCAATACCACAATTGAATTATAACACAATTATGATTTTGTGATTGTAGTTGGTGAAGATGTGAATTTATTAGTGCTCTGACTAAATCAGTAGCTGTGTATGGAGTGACATCCGATAACATTTCGCTTGATAGTAGGTCATAAATTTTTTCAAAATCTCCGAAGAAGAAACCTTGCGATCTCACAGCACTTCTGCCAACTGAAGCAGCATCTTATTAATATTGCTTGCGAACCTATCACCAGGTTTAAGAATGGTGTGGTAACTTCAAAAATCCATTGGAATGCGGTTGGAAAACCAGTTCTCATGGTTTGACACCTGTATAACAACATCAAATGATCCTGCTTTACAAGAGCCTTTACTCCAAATTTCCTGCAAATGTACAAAAGGCTGTCAAACTTGCAGTTGTCGGAAAGCTGGACTTTACTGCTCAATAATCTACGGAAATTATCGAGAATTATGTACTAATATTAATATTGAAGAGGAGAGCTCGTTTGACTTTGACAAGCCAATAATGATGATGATGTTGAACATGATAATGATGATAGTAGTAATAGATATACTTATTAAAAAATCAATCCTGACCTTTTTAAATAAACATAAATTTTTATTTTTATAATTTCCAGCCTCATTTTATATTATTATACCTTTAGTCGGGGAGCCCTCCCTAGCTGTACGTGCACCCCCCGCCCGATCCTTGGGGACAATGTTTTTCATAAAGATTGAAGCCTAAGGAACAATTTAAGACGTATTCTAAAAAAAAAAAACTGGCTGTACTTTCAAAATGGCGGCCATATGTTAAAAAAAAACTGTTGCCAATGTGGTTTTTGTCATTTAACACAAAAACTAAACAAGATGGACAAAAACTTTCTTCACAAAAAACTACGTGTATAAAATTTTCTAAAATTTTGTACCTATACAATATTTTGATAGGAGCATTTTCCAGATAAATGAGTCCAAAATTAAGAAAACATGGAAATTCATATATCGGTAAATCATTTAAAAGAAAAAAATGTGACAATTATTGTAAGGCGTATAATATAACTTTTTATTATTAACATAAAAATAAAATAAAATAAACTGAAAAAAATTAATAATAATAATAATATTATAATTTGCAGACATTTATCTCGAAAACGGTAACAATGATATCTGGAAAACGGTAACTCCTATCCAAATATTGCATAGGAACAAAATTGTAGAAAATTTCATGCACTTTGTTTTTTGTGCAGAAAGTTTTTCTCCATCTTTTTTAGTTTTTGTGTTAAATGACAAAAACAATATTTGCATTTTTTTTTAAACGGACGCCATTTTGAAAGTACAGCCAGCTGATTTTTTTTTTAGGACATGTTTTAAATTGTTCCTTAGACTTTAATCTTTATGAAAAACATTGTCCCCAAGGATCGGGGGGGTGCACGGACAGTTAAGGTGGGCTTCCGTAGTGTTACGTTTTATACTGAATCTTATATTTTATCTTAAGAGCTTAATCATTTATCTGGGAAATGGTAACTCCAATGCAAATATTGTATAGGAACAAAATTGTAGAAAATGTTATGCACTTTATTTTTTGTACAGAAAGTTTTTCTCCATCTTTTTTAGTTTTTGTGTTAAATGACAAAAACGATATTTGCAAATTTTTTTTTTTTAACGGACGCCATTTTGAAAGTGCAGCCAATTTTTTTTTTTAGGACATGTCTTAAATTGTTCCTTAGGCTTTAATCTTTATGAAAAACATTGTCCTAAAGGATCGGGGGGGGGGGGGGGGGGGTGTGCACGGGCACTTAGGGTGGGCTCCCGTATTACTTGTATTAAACTTAATTTCATGGACAAAACAAACTTAGAAAATTTGAAGGCGGTGCAACTTAGCTCAACCGTGGACACTAATTACTAGTAGAAATATATACATCCAGCAATAAAATTATATTCGACCTGTCTTCTATAAGTTCTAATCATTTTTGTGGTAAATTCAGCGAGAAAGCTGGAAATGGCCCAATAAACACACTAACGTGAAAAATTATCAGAAACAATGTTAAATCATTGTTCAAATGTCGCCGGTTTCAACTGTAATTTCAACGTTTCACGTTACTTACACGTTAATTAACGTTGAAAAAACGTGTAGTTGAATGTTCGACCAATTACTACACGTGTAAAAATCAACCTACTAACGTGTATTACACCAAACTACGTTATATACACGTTAAATACACGTGTGGGTGCTTATTGGGTGTGACTTCCCTCTCCCCGGGGAGGGAATTCCAGGCCTTGTTCTAGTGGGATAAATTAAAGATTTCTCAATGATGACGACCCAGTGAACCAATTTAAGATAAAAAACTTTTTGTGTGAGTTATTTCTGAAATTTCTATGACTTGGAAACTGGCCTATAAATATTTAAATGATAGATAAAAGCTCCTGTTCTTTGATTGCACTCAATTTGATTTGAATTTGTCGCATTATCTGCTAGCATTTTCTATCGGTCGGACTTGGAAAATATATTTAATGGTTTGTCCACAGTCCCTAAAGGGACCACGTGGGCTGTCATCCTTTTGAACAAAAGAAGTATGATACTTGATCAACTACTCACTCTTCATTGTTAATGATGTATTTAGACCAATTGCTGCAATTTGGTAAGGCATCGTTGGATATAAAATAAAAGATTAGCATCGATTGTGGCCCTTTCTCATGTTCGACAGGAGATTGTGAAATTCCATTTTAAGATGTTGCCATATTTTATCAGAAACCTTTTCGGCATTACCAGTTTAAAACTCATTTCCGAATTGGAAAAAGTAAAATATTTTTCATCATTCATTATAACTTAACTATTCCCAAGAAACTGTACAGTTTATAATTAGGGATTAACACAATATACACATATAAATATTTAAACAAACAGTAGGTATATGATAAATATGACAAACAATATTTATAGATAAAACAAACAAAAGACAAACAAAACAAAATATGTATATATACATATATACATATACATATTTAATTGTGTCATTATGACGACATTGTTTGAAAAGTATTGATGTCTAAAAGCTTTGCAATGCCACGCTATTATTTCTGGCTGTGCTCCAACATATCGAGCATTTTTGCCTTTTTTATAATTTAAGCCGTTTTTTGAAAGAGTTTTGCTCACAGATGCATGAAGCATGATGCATCATTGATATTCTTCTTTTATTAACATTTAGTGTTACAGTAGGCAAGATGTGAGGGAGTTATTCACTTTTAGGCAGAGATGGGTCGAGGAAACTTTCCATATTTGATGAAAGTCTGTAAAAGTCATATAAATAATTTAATTGTATGCACTTATTTGGTATCAAAATGAAGCTTGCATCATCACGAATCTGATTTCACCATAAAATAGCATATCAATATACGCAATGGAAAGTTAGAATGAAAACTTCCTGGAAACTTTCCGTCGGACATACTCCAGAACTGGTAAGAACTACCAGGATTAATTCATTCCTTCATCCTTTGAAATCAAGAACTTAAAAATTATTAGAGTTAAATAGGTTACACCTAAGGTTACACCTAAGAACTCTAATTGGCCTATGTACTGGGCACTGCAGACTAAATCACCACCTTCAGAGACTTGGATTAGCAGATAACGCTGAATGTCGACTGTGTTTGGAGGAGGATGAAATGACATGTTATGTACCTGTCCCGCTGCAGAAAGAACCAGGTCCTCGCTTTTTGGCAAAGGAAAACTGCTGCCAGAGGACCTGGACAGTCTCTCACCCAATAGGGTTAGGGACTTTATTGAAAAGCTGAAAGTAGTGGGTAAATCCGTAATTCTACTTGTACGCAATGGCGGAACAAATTGCAACAGGCCCCCTTCCTCGCAAGGAACTCTTGTAAGTTGTCCCTTATAGCAAAAGTATTATGGTCTAAGGTCTAAGTATTGATTGTGTGAAACACTCCGTGATCAAATAGAAACATTTTAAACTAAAGCTCGTTCACAGCCATGCATGGAGTGTCCATGGTTGGCTGACATTTTTGCCCGAAAGGACAACTTCCGGTCCATAAAAAAATTTGTATTTTTCGCGTTGTAATAGAAAAACTAAACTGATGCCATTCGATAGAGGGTCGATTTCTACTACTGAAAAACATTAGGTGGGCACCCCCACGGTGAAAAATACCATTTTTTAATGGACCGGAAATTTTTTTTTTAAACAGACTTGGTTAAAAATGTCAGCCAACCGTGGAAATTCCATGCACGGCTTTGAACGAGTATCGGCTCAAAATTTCATGGTTCTATATCACGGAAGGTTTCACGCAGTAGAGGCAGATATTATTAGTTATTTTTTTTTCAAGTTGAAAAAAGTGAAGTATTATTTTTACCTTTTACCCATGTGTTCTTGGGGCCTCCTAGGTGGCTAGGCCATTTGCTCCGCCACTGCTTGTACATAATTTCTTGCAAACTTAACATAACGTCACCTTGTAGTTGTACTGTTGTATGTCGCATTTTTGTCGACTTCCAGTTTACAGTATAACAAAGTTGCATGTAGCCTAAACTTTCCCCTTGCAAAGTTTAAAAAGTGTACATATAGCATCCTAAGATGTAGGAAACCAAAAATATATAGATGTATCGGGGTGAAACAATTATTTTTTGCAATAACTCAAAAAAAAAAAAAGGTAATGTTACATGCATACAACAGTATAACTCCAAGGTGGTGACGATAAGTTGACAGTTATGTAACTTAGTGGTTTCTTTTGTTTCCAGTGTTGACTAATTACCCAGTAAATTTGCCAAAACTTTTGTTACATACGTTAATTGCAGAAGGCACTTGGCTTATTTTTAGTCCACCTGTGAACTAATACTAACTTGCTGAGGTTCGGGGGCCTGCGTCTCCAAATCCTAATGGGGATTTTTCCCATTGTACCGGCCTCTCGATAATTTCTTTTTTTTGGCGTGTTGTAGGTCTGGTATTAACACTAGGCTTTTTCTCTGCTCTACTGGCACTGTGGGTAGCCGTCACTGGACATGCACTATAAGACATACCTTAATCATTAAAAACACTAATTAATAATAACAAAAATACTACTTTGTATTTACTGACTTTTACATGTACAAGAAGTTCCGTATTGGCTTTAAAGAATCAAATTAAGTATATTGTTTGTTTTATTTAAAGCGAGAATTTAAAATTTATTGTGTTAGTGCAATATCATTATACGTTGCAACTAGGATCTTTTCAAAAAAATCTCATACAGGCCAGGGAATTTATAGACATAGTTTCTGTAGCCTTCTGATTGATACCCGAGTTGAAATTATTTAGATTCCCCCCAAAAAGTTGTGATCAAGGGGTCATCTTCATCAACAAAAGTCCATTTAAAAAAAAAACAGGTAAGATAAAAATTGTTGGGCAAATGATTATCTACAACTTTTGGACCAACTGTTGAGGTACAAAATGTTGAACGTTTCTCCCACACAATGTTATCTAAGTCTTTATTAAACATCTAGACCGCAATTCGAAGCCTAATCAGATATTTGAGATATACAACATATTAGTATTAATTTTAGTTTATCATACACACATACGCTTATAAGTGCTTATCCATCATCATCATATGCCACTTATTTCATAAAATCGTCGATAGCACGAAAACGACACATTAAAAAAAATTGAAAGTAAAAAACAATTTAAAATTCAAAAATTCTCCAGATTTTGATCCAGCTTAACCTTACCATATACAGGATGTTAATAAATGTCTAACCAAAAACATTAAATCTCAATTATGATGCAAGTTTAATGATAGTGTGTACAAAGCTTTGTCCTGCTGGAAGCGCTTTCGAAATTACTTTTGTGCAGGGACCCTGGTCCGACCAGCAGGAAAATATTCAGACCATAAAGTTACTAATAGCAGCACATGCAGCATAATGTAATTATAGTATTTGTTGTCATTACCTTTCGTAATTGAGGACTCACTTTTAATGGTTATTTGTGCTTGTACTAATGATTTTTTTAGGGTGGTCCACACTGTAAATTGTTTACTAAATGAATAACAAGTTTCTTACACAGCATTAGCGTCAACTGACAGTCAAATATAATTTTTCACTGTCAAATAGTTTTTTAGATAGCGCACCAACATAAAGAGATGACAGACTGACAGAATTTAAAGTTTTTTATTTTTTTGTAATTTATATACATAATCTGAAATGTGAAAACTGGAAGAAATTACAGAGAATGATTTTATCATGAATATAATATTTCCCTTCGAGAAGCGAAGCAAGTAAGAATATATTTGAAATATCAAACACAAAATTCCTTTCTGTATACAGATATTATTTGTAAAGAAAATAAAAACCCAGTTACAATTACTTTCAATTTTGAGAGAACTGCAACTGATCTTACTTCCATCGATTTCCCACTGTCAATTGCCAAATTTAAAAAAAAATGTATTAATCCGAAATACCTCGCGGTATTCCATTCCTCGCTAAAGGACAAGGGTAGATAAGGGCCTTTTTCGCCCATCGGTCATTTCATATTCATATGTCATTATATTTTTCGAGTAGTATATGTCTTGACAAGTAATAAAAAACAGTTCTTTGGAATAGTACATTGTGTATCTAGTAGTAAAAGCAATACATTCCCGGACGACGCACAGTGGCTCCAAAGTGGCTTTTTGTTTTTCAAATCAGTCTGCAGGTCTTGATAATTAAGCAATCGGAAAAATAGTCCAGTGCAATCAGGTTTATACCTTGGAACCCAGCTATAGTGAATGGATTTGAATGATTTTTTTTTATTGGATTTCTAATGCCGCAAACTAAAAAGTTTACCCATTGAAAATTATCGCAATTTCGAAAATCCGTAAATTAAAAAAAAATAAAATTTTTTGAAATCTCAACGAAAGAAAAATTACCGGAATTTTGAATATTTATTTTAAGAAAATAATGATTGTTATAGTTTTCTAGGTTGCTTATAAAGAATTTGTAAAAAAAATGAAACTTTTTAAAATTAATTTGAAGATGGCAGAAGCTCCAAAAAGCGAAATAAATGAAAGAAACGTTAAATAATACAAATACATCAATTTTTTATAGAAAATAATTTATTAACAACTTATGCTAAATAACAATTATTATATATTTTAATGATATAAATAATTATAGATTTTTGTTACAAGGATAATCACGTAAACTAATTGTCTTCGACGTTTTCGATTTCATTCATTAATATCTAAAAATAAATTAACTACTGGTCCTGATGGAATTCCATCTTTTCTACTAAGAGACTGCGCAATTATCTATAAACATTTCCTCAAATTTGGTGTAGGCCAAAAATTTGCCCTATATTCAAAAAAGGTGATAAGAATGCAATTGAGAACTATAGACATATAGTCATCCTACGAGACTCATTTTAGCAGCGAAACAAAAAATTTTCTGTTTGCATTTTTGAATACATATATTCGTAGATAATGATAATATCAACATTTTTACCTACAAATTATGACCCAAAAGTTAATAAGAAAGCTATTAGCTTCAAATTGTCAAAATAATGTTGGCTACCAACGAGTATTTTTCAGTAAAACTCGTATTAAAATAAAAATAGTAACCTGGCTTCAATTTAAAAAAAAAATTAAGTCCCTAGTACATCTAACATAGAAGTTTACCGCAAAACAGACGACAGCGTTTCCACTGCAAAAGTGTAATTTCTCAAGTAATGTGTTAATAAAAAAAAAATGAATAGCCTGGCTCATTTTATACCACTTTTAGTAGAAGGGTGAGTTCTTCAGATTTAATTTAAAAGAAAAAATAAGTCCCTAGTACATCTAACAAAAAAGTTAACCGCGAAACAGACGACAGCGTTTTAACTGCAAGAGCGTAATTTCTCAAGAAATATGTTAATAAAAAAAAATTGAATAGCCTGGCCCATTTTAGACCACTTTTAATAGAATGGTGGGTTCTTTAGCTTTAATTTAAAATAAAAAATAAGTCCCTAGTACGTCTAACATAGGAATTTACCGCGAAATTGTCGTTGACGGCGTTTCCGCTGCTAGCGCATTTTTTATGTTAAACTAATACAAAATAAGATCTATTAACCTGGCCCTTTTCGGGCCGATTTTAGTCTAAAGGTGTGCTGTTTACCTTTAATTTAAAAAAAAATTACGTCCCTAGTACATTTAACATAGAAGTTTACCGCGAAACTGTCGTTGACGGCGTTACTGCTGCTAGCGCATTTTTTATGTTAAACTAAAATAAGATCTATTAACCTGGCCCCTTTCGGACCAATTTTAATCGAAAGGTGGGCTCTTTACCTTTAATTAAAAAAAAGTTGTTAATAAATTATTTTCTATAAAAAAAATAGATGTATTTGTATTATTTAACGATTCATTTATTTATTTCGCTTTTTGGAGCTTCTGCCATCTTCAAATTAATTTTAAAAAGATTAATTTTTTTACGAATTCTTTATAAGCAACCTAGAAAACTATAACAATCATTATTTTCTTAAAATAAATATTTAAAATTTCGAACATTTTTTTTTTTGTTGAGATTCCATTAAATTTTAATTTTTTTTTTATTTACAGATTTTCGAAATTGCGATCCTGCGGCTACAACACTGGCCCAGTCAGTGGAAGTGTGCCGTGGTCGTGTCGATCTTGAAACCGAACAAAGACGCCAAACTCGCCGGCAGTTATCGACCGATCTCGTTGCTGTCGGCGATTTCCAAGTTGGTGGAGAAGGTCATCCTGGTCAGACTAGACGCTGCCCAAGATGAACTCCACATCGACGACGAATGTCAGTTCGGTTCCAGAAAAGGCAGGGGCACTATACGCCAGGTCGTCATGATCGTGAATGACGTCAAAGTGCAGTGCAACCGCGGGAAAAGCACCGTCATGGTGCTGTTTGATATCGAGAAGGCTTTTGATACAGTATGGATCCCGGGCTTACTCTACAAACTGAATTCGCTTAACTTCCCAACGCATATCACGAAACTTATTCACTCTTTCCTGACGGGCAGATCACTGCAGGTTAGGGTGAATAACAAACTTTCAACTCGGCGGGACATTCGCGCGGGTGTCCCCCAGGGGTCGTGCCTGTCGTCAAAGTTATACAACTTGTACGTCTCCGACTTCCCGGAGTTCCCGAATACGAACCTTGCCAAGTACGCCGACGACACGGCGATGTACGCGCATTCACACAACGCACAAGCAGCGAACATGCTGCTGAAGGCGCACGTGGCTCGTGCCACGGCGTATTACGACAAGTGGAAGATTCGGATCAACGCCGAGAAGTCGGGATCAATTATCTTCACGCGCCGCTTCACCGAAAATCGTATTCTTACACCACTTTCGATAGGGGCCACCAATTTCCAATAAAGCGGTGCGTGAAGTATCTGGGGGTGAACTTGGACAGAAGACTGACGTTTAATACGCACATAAACGAGACGATACGAAAGGTCTACTTCATGTCCAGGAGTCTGTATCCGCTCCTGGCACGGGGTAGCGGACTCAACAGGACCAATAAAAAGTTGTTGTATACGATGGTAATCAGGCTGGCTATCACATACGTGGCGCCGGTGTGGTGCAGCATCCCGGCCTCGACAATGCGAAAACTAAAAGTACTAGAACACAAATTTATGCGCCTCATTTCAGCCTCTGATAGATACACCTCCCTCAGAGATCTCTATGCACGTTGCCACGACATAATTCCACTAGCGGACCTTGTCCAAAATACATCGCAAAAATTCTACCAATTCAAATTGGGCGACAGTCCGCTAACCCGAGACATTACCCGAATCAGACAGCATAATGCCATACTTTTCAATATAAAACACCCCCTACCATACCAGGCGTTGCTTATCTTTCGGCAACCTCCCTAGCCAAATCTTTCCTATACCACAATTTCCCTTTCACCACCTTTTACTTTCACCACCTTTTACTGTCAAACCCCTTTTCTATTCCCTCTATTAATCTCGTTTTTGTTATTTTTGTCAATTTTTGTTCTTTTGTCCCTTTTTGTTCTTCTTCCAAATCCCCTTTTGACCAATAACCTCTAGTAAATCCAAAAAATTTTTAAATCACAACCTCCTCCCACCCCACCTTTCCAGAGGCAGGCAGACCACTGGATGAGTCTCGTGACTAGCTCGAACGGGTTTTTTCATTGAGTTTTTTCCCGTATAACAATCTTATCATCATAAATTTAGTGCGCGTGTGCGCCAGTGCGCGTGTGCTAAAAATCTAAACTTATCTTTAGCTTTAAGTAGTTTCTAATTATTTTAAAATCTTTTCTGATTCTGTCAAATAAATGTTAGGTTTAAGTTTTTAATATATCTTAAGAACAGGAGCCCTAACGCCCACCACTTCATCTGCTGTTTTAGCCAAAGCTGGACCCACTCCACCTGATCACTCATCTACCGCGGCGTTGCACGTCGCGGTGGGGTGATCGGCTCTAGACTAGTCCCCAGCCGAGGCGCACGACTGTACTATTTAACAGTAATAAATTTGTTTTGAACTGAATTGAATTGAATTGGTAATTTTCAATGGGTAAACTTTTTAGTTTATGGCATTAGAAATCCAATAAAAAAAAGTCATTCAAATCCATTCACTATAGCTGGGTTCCGTCATTTTGCATATACAGTGTGTCCCAGGATAGATGTAAAAAAGGTGTAATGGACCAAAAATTTTGGAATTTTGGAATGGTATTTGGGGATTGAGTCCTGCTTGTTGTAAAACTAAAGTATACCAATAATGACTTGATTTGGTGTTCTACAGGGTGTTTTATAAGCAAAGCTGTAAAAATCACCACTAATAAAAGTACCTTTATTTTTCAAAATATGAAAAAATTCAACTAAGAAAAGTTATTTAGAATGCAATTTTATACCTCCATACCAAATTTCAGGAATATAAAATTATTTTTTTGAAACTTCCCATTTTTTCAATAAATTAGTATTTTATTTTGAACCATTCAATAAAAACTGCATAGAAATTATTTTTTGTGAATTAATATTTAAAGTTATGTAGAAGCTAAGAGTAGGCTATGAGAAAAGCAGTGGATGATTAACATTTGCTCCTACACAACTTTAAATATGAATTCAACTCTTAATTCGCAAAAAATGGGAAGTTTCAAAAAAATAATTTTATATTCCTGAAATTTGGTATAGAGGTATAAAATTGCATTCTAAATAACTTTTCTTAGTGGAATTTTTTCATATTTTGAAAAATAAAGGTACTTTATTAGTGGCGATTTTTACAACTTTGCTTATAAAACACCCTGTAGAACACCAAATCAACTCATTTTTGGTATACTTCAGTTTTACTACAAGCAGGACTCAATCCCCAAATACCATTCCAAAATTCCAAAATTTTTGGTCCATTACACCTCTTGTTACATCTATCCTGGGACACACTGTATAATGACTAATTGCACTGCACCAAAAATTTTTTATCTTTGCACAGATTACCTTTTTCCGTACGATGCATCGTTTCCGAGTTATAAGCGAAGAATCGAAAAAAAGGAACCTTTCCATCCCCCTCTTCCCCTGAAGCGGCGGGGCTAGCGGCGGGAACTTTTAGTATGTTTACCTCCTAACTACCCCCAAGACATTCCTGAAGAGGACAATTCTCCTCTCCTCCATGTTCTCTACAATCCCCTTTTGGGCATTCATATATTTATTTATCATATATTTATTTATTTTCAGCTTAAAAAGACTCCAAATTTTCGAGTTATTAGCAATTTCTTGTAGAAAATGGCAAAATATTTGATTTTTCAGGCTATTGGATCGGTATTTAGTAGCATCCTGTACACGGTAGGGTAAAAATAATATCAGCAAAAGTAATTTTGTGTTCTAAAACTTTTTTTTACTCTTAATTTTTTTCAAAAACGTGCATCGTTTTCGAGTTATTGGAATTTTTTTGTAAAAAAGTGTGAAAACCCAGGCAGCGGGCTGACATCATTTTGGCGTAATTTTTTTGTCACATTGTCACTCTGGAATGACGTGATTATGTCACAGCCCATTTTGTGACGTGAAATTGACGTCATTTAACGACGTTTATCTGGTCCTATTAAACTATTCTTGATTAACTGAAATAAATGTACATTTGAGAAAAATAATAAACCAATTCGGTGCAAAATGACATGTGATTCTTAAGGGCTCTGGCTCTAGGAGGTCTCCTTTTTCCAATGTATGATGGGTTACAGGGATGAGCCGCCATGTAGATGATTGGGCAAGTGGTTAAGCACCCACTGGTCTCGGCCTAGCTACAGTAGAGGTGGGTAGTACTCGTATAATTCGTATCATTCGTACGAATCCTTGCAGTGATCCGAATGGTACGAATCCCACAAAAAAAAAATGATTCGCCTATTTCGTATGGTCATCATAAACATATCTGTTTGTACAATCGAGCCAGTTCAGATTCTTGAAACGAAATACAAATGTAACCGCCGATAGTATATAGTAATTTTTTTTTCATAAATTTTTGGCAAGTAGACATCTATCAGCAACCTACTTATTGGGGTGCTCCTTAAAAACTAACTTTTAAAATTTACCCGGGGCACCATCTTATTTTGTTCTATGATATAAAAAAAGACTTCCATACAAATTTCAGATTCTTAAATAATGTTTTAGGGGTCGCTACCAAGTCTTGAATTTTCAAGATAATCGAGAATTTTTGCAAAATTTTTATCAAAATAAATCAAATGAACATCAAAATGACATTGATCATCAATTAAATTAATAAAATAGGACAGTGCATTGTCCCTCACTTTCATCTCAACTCAACTGTATTTTATAACAACTTTTTCATTTATATTATTTTATATATATAACATTGTAATTGCTGTACAGTTGTACATATTAATTACATGTTTAATGAACATAATTTCTTTTGTAACTGAATTTAATTATTAATTCCTAACTAGTTTTTTTTTTAATTTTGAAATTTCACGGGGTGGTAGCGCCCCTAAAACTTGGCAGGTTGCCCCAAAGAAAATTAAGAAAAAAGCAACTTCACATTTCGATTATGCAATTCACAATTTCTTATTCTTTTAAGCGTAAACGCGATGATTTTTGTTTTAAAGTCAACTTTCACCGCTCCACCCGCGCCTCTCCGCTCCCCCGCCAGTGTTGCCAACTGTACCGATTTTTCGGTATATATCTATCGAAATGTACTAAAATCTACCGATCTACCGAATTATTTCGACTTCTACCGACATTTAGCTGAAATACAGAATTTTGACAAAGATATGGAAATATTTTGAGACAAAGTAAAAAAAATTAAATATGAGATATGTTATTTTCTCTTGTTAGAAAAAATTAATTTAAGCTCAAACATGGTTAACTTATCCTTCAGCAAATATCGAAAGAGTATTTTGTTTTCCGTCGAAATCGTTCAATTAAAACCAAACGTAAAAATACAGGTACCTACAGAAAGAGGTACAAAAGGAACAATTAATGTTTTAATTTCGAAGTGAATGAATCATTTTTAAAAGTTATGTCTCAGGGGAATCTGTGCGCTTAGGAGGCAATAGTTCTAATAAAGAGGTATAAAAAAATATAATAAATACAAATTATATCGTTTTTCTTTAGTTTAATATTTTATTATTTATGTTCATTAATATGATTAAAGTTTTTTTTAAACATGTTTCACTTATTATTAGGTATATAATATATGATTTGTGCACATGATTTATTACTTTTAATTTCTATAGAAACATACATATCTACCGAATTTTCCTGAAATCTACCGATTTTTCGTTAGAATTCTACCAAATTTTATAATGGAAGGGTTGGCAACACACCCCGCTCGCGTTGTCAGCAAATTCCCAAATCAGGGTCCTCCCTTAGTGTACGACAAATTGTTACGGAAACTTTTTATGGCCCGAGTCATATCGAAATTTCGTACCCAGCTCTCCGTCTATAAGGTAAATAGTGGCTGATTGTTGCAGTGGTTCTGGCGCCATTTAAAAATAATTTCTGCAACTAACTACGTGGTAAAATGCATAAACTCGTCAAAAGTAAAAAAATGTCGTCACCAATGCGTCACATCAACGTCTCAACATGACGTCATAATTTCGTCACAATATGACGTTATTGAGACGTCATTTTTTCGTTACCCGACGTCGGCAACCAATGTTACCAAGAAATGACGTCAAAATGTCTACTGCCTGGGAATTCAAGATGGCGGCTGTTTTTTTTGCAAGTTCCGCCAAATAGACCTGTGGGGATTTTTAGTATGTTATAAAACAACCTCCAAGGAAAACATCCGTTTAGAAACCTCTTAATATAGTAATTCTGGTTGGATATAGGGGGAGTGAGGTAGAGGAAATTAGTATAACAAACTGATCTCAGCAGGAATATTTATACAATAACGTCCTTTTTAACCTGCCAAAAGTCCCATTCACTCTCAGTGGGGGAAATTCGAAAAATGGACCGGCATCTTGGTTTTGTTTGTTTTTTGAGTTATCTTAGTAACTATGGATTTTATGAAAAACATTTAAGAGATCTGTTTTTTACTGGTATATCTTTTTCTTAAAATGAGAAATAAAAAAATATTGTAAGAAAAGTATAGTGGTAATTGAATTTTCTTCGTTTCTTTCAAATATCTCGTTAAATATTATTTTTATGAAAAAAATCAAGTATACCTTTAATTATTCAGGGTACCTACAAAGTTTTATGCTTTGGTGCAAGAGTAATATCTCTAGCTTTAAAACTAAAGGAGATATAAATGTATATATATATATATATATATATATATATATATATATATATATATATATATATATATATATATATATATATATATATATATATATATATATATATATATATATATATATATATATATATATATATATATATATATATATATATATATATATATATATATATATATATATATATATATATATATATATATATATATATATATATATATATATATATATATATATATATATATATATATATATATATATATATATATATATATATATATATATATATATATATATATATATATATATATATATATATATATATATATATATATATATATATTTGTTTAAATAGAAGAAGCATTTAATAAATACCTTTTTATGCACATACGTTGACTTTTTAACATTCGGTTAAGGAAAGCCTCATAAAGCCTGTCTAATAATTTTTTAATCTTATTAAAGAGTACATTATTAAAAAAAAATTATAAAATAAATGCCTGCTATACAAATATTTTAGGAATAATAAATAGTTTGTGCCACGTACAACTGACACCATAACATTGGCTTAGATTTCGGAGAACACTTCGAACAGTCCGATTTTCCTTTATATTCTAGGAGCTAGTGTCGAAAAGTAAAGAATTTATCAAACCACTAACCGAAGTGGTCCAAACAAGCAAACTTGTCTCTTGTGAATATGGGCCTTAAGGGCAGGCAATTTATATTGCGGGCTTTTGAAAAATTGAACGTATTTCATCGTAATCAAACCACTAGGTTCTTCGGTTTGACTGTAGTTGTAGGTGAAAGGATTGCATTCATGCAGTCGGCGATTGTTTTCTCATTGAGCGCTGCGGTGCGCGCACTCAGAAAAAAAAACCTGAATAGCATTATAATCAAACCGGCCAAAGGTTGTGGAAAATGTTTTCAATTGTCCAAAAAATGAAAGAAATACTATTGGCGGGAATTTTGAAGAGTTATTGGGGCAATTATGAGCATAAAATCCAGGTTTACACTGTAAATGTCGTCAAACAATGAATTCAAACCAAAAACTATCGCCTAAAGTTTTACATACTCCAAACACCCTATAAAACATTATATTATCATCGCCGAGAATTTTTATTAAAATCAACCCTCCCAAAACTACCCTATCGCGGGTGAATCGTAGTAACGTTAACTATATTGGCCGGTTTTAATACAATGCGATTCGGGTTTTTTTTCTGAGTGCGCGCACCGCAGCGCTCAATGAGAAAACTCTCGCTGACTGTGTCAATCAGGCCCTGCGCACTCCCACTATATTTCAAAACAGCGTGTTTAGTTTGAACTTCCGTCGATCTGTCGCTACTTGTACTTGTCACACGGCGGCTGCGCAAATCTGAGGCATGTTTTTGCGCATAAGACGCTACAAACCGCGATAAGCGGAGCCATCCGAGCGAATAAGCTGTGACGTCACGCTTAAAGTGGTATCGCGCGGTCTCACTAGGGCGCTAGAAAATGTGTAAGCGGAAAATAGTGGGGATATGACATAAGAACGTTAGAGATGGTTAGAACTAAACTGTTAAAAAAAGCTAAAAAGACATTCATTTTTGCGGAGAAATATATGATGACGTAAATTATGTATCGACCCCCCATTTAAATTATAAGGGGACGACTATGTTTCCCAGCATCAGCAGTTGTAACCTGATACTTAGAAGATAAGGCGCTGTGCCTTCTTTCCTATTTTGCATTGTTTTAGATTCAGTCTGTAACTAGCTATCTTAGATTAAATACATACATTGTACTTAAAACATTTTTATAAAAAATAAATTTTTGAATTTAATAATTTTTTAAAAAGAGACTTTTGGGTGTCGAAATCGTTAGTGGCGCAGTCGGTCTAAGGATTATCGAAATTATCGTGTATCGAACAGATAATTTTCGTTTCAACGATTAATCGATTATCGGACAAAAAAAAAGTGAAAAATTCGCGAAAGTGCCTAAAACAGAGTGGCTCCTCGAACATTAGGAAACCCAGTTTATCGCAAACCTGTGCAAGACTCTTTCAACAATAATTCACGAGAATTGGAACTACATCGTCCCATTCTGCAAGGAACTCGTAATTTGGAGAAGACAAAATCGCTCATTCATTTGAGGGCTCCTTATAGTTAGTGAAAAACGATGCTCAAAGTCACAATAATATTAATGTAAGTACAGTTTGATGTCACTCGAAAAACTTTTTGAAAACTTAAGCTTATCACCTTTAACTGACTCAGACGAAGAAGATAACAATTCTCTTTTGCCTTCTAGTTCCTCACATAAACCAGAAAATAACATTCAATATTCTAGTGAAATAAGTAATTTAGAAGTTAATTTAACCTTAAATAATACGAAAATGACTCAGTTCAAACCAGAGTATTTAAAATGCGTTCCGCAATTTGACGGAAATCCGAACGAATTAAATAGATATTTAAGTATTTGTGATAGCATTATATCAGAATTTTACGACACAGCTCACCCTGATAGTTTTCATAACGTGTTTTTATTAAACTCGCTAATAGGCAAATTAACAGATAACGCTAAATTAGTTGTTAATATACAGAGTGTTACTACTTGGCAAGAACTAAAAGACACTTTATATAGAAACTTTGCAGATCAACGCGACGAAGCTTGTCTAAATAGAGATTTAGTTTTTCTAAAACAGCTTCCAAGCGAAAAACCGCAACAATTTTACGACCGTTGCTTACAATTATTAAATTTAATATGTTCACATGTAGACATTCATGAAAAAGAAGCAGAAGCCAAAGTATTAAAACGAGCTCTCTATAACAATCTTACTCTAAAAACATTCTTGTCAGGGCTAAAAGAACCTCTAGGCGCAACTATTCGTTGCATGCGCCCCAAAGACATGAAAGAGGCGATGCAATTTATTACTCAAGAAGATAATACGCACTATTATCAAAATTTGACTAACAAAAATTTCGTACAACAGGCTCCTGTACAACCAAGACCAATATTCCCAACCATTTATCAACAAAATTCAATGCATAACTTTAATAGACCAGTAAATAATTTCAGCAGACCAATGAACCACTTCCCCAGAAACCCTTTCAATGGCCAAATGCCCTCATTCAATTATCAAACTCAGAGTAATCAATTTCGTCAACAAAATAGTTTCCCATCTCAACCGATTCAATTTCACCCTAGAGTGAACAATCCACAGCAGAGATTTTTCACAAATTCGCAAATATTCAGGAACCAAAACCAAAACGTTTTCAGGCCAAATCCATACAAAAATCTGCCTAACCCCACTCCTATGAGTATATCAACGAGGCAAACTTCGAATTATTTCCGACCTCAACCGGGACCATCGACCTCAAATCAATATCGCCCCCCTCAAAGAAATTTCGCTTCCCATGAACTTCATAACACTGAAGTAAACGAAATTGAACCAACCTCTAGCGGTGTTTACGAGTACGACAACCAAAACCTTCCTGAAACTTACGGAGACGTAAACGAGGCATATTACCAAGATAATATTAATTTTCAGCAAGATAATATAAATTTTCAGCAAGATAATATAAATTTTCAGCAAGATAATATAAATCTTCAGCAAGAAAATGTAAATTTTCAGCAAGACCCACCGGTCGACGATCAAACGTAAACCCTGAAATTATCTCAATCAATGCCACCAATTCTAATGAATTACCCTATATTATACTACCTGAACATAACCTAAAATTTTTAATCGACTCGGATTCAACGAAATCATTTATCGACCCTAATCTTGCTCATAAATTATACCCTAACTGTATTCAAAATGATCCATTTATAGTCTCTACCGTTTTTCAAAAATCCGCTCACAAAGAAAGTGCATTAATACCATCTTCAAAACTATTTAATTTACCACAACCAACAAGTTTAAAATTCTTTTTATTTAGATTTCATAATAGTTTTCACGGATTAATCGGATTGGATAATTTAAAAATACTTCAGGCTAGCTTAAACTTCGACAAAGGATTATTGATAACGCCGTATACAAAAATTACCTTATCTTACTATAAAACAAAAAACGAATTAAATTTAATATCAATCGCACCTCGTAGCGAACAAGTAATAAAAATAAAAACGTCTCTAGAAAATGGAGAAATAATAATTCCTTATCAAAAAATTCACAATTGTGAGATACCAGAATGTTTAGCCACCGCCAACAATGGCGAAGCTATTACTACAATATTAAATAATACGGCCAATCCCATCACTCTAGACTTTTCCGAACCTAGAGTAGTTGAGAGATTCGAAAAAAAATCAATTCATGAAATAAACTTGAACAATTTTGATGAAACACCAAAATCATACTTAAGCCTATCTAACATTCGTACCGACCATCTAAACCCGGAAGAAAAAAGTAAAATTGAAAATTTATGTAAAGAATATTCAGACATTTTCTATCAAGAAAACACTAAATTAACTTTTTCTAATCAAATTAAACATAAAATTAATACGACGGACGAAGTACCGATATATACGAAAACATATCGTTACCCGTTCATCCACAAAAAGGAAGTAGAAAACCAAATGAAAAAAATGTTAGATCAAAATATAATAAGGCCTAGCAATTCACCGTGGTCATCACCTATTTGGGTGGTGCCCGAAAAACCCGATGCTTCGGGAATACAGAAGTGGCGTGTAGTGGTGGACTACCGCAAACTAAATGAAAAGACGGTCGACGACAGATACCCACTTCCCAATATTACCGATTTATTGGACAAGTTAGGTAAATGTCAATACTTTACCACCTTGGATTTGGCTAGTGGTTTTCATCAGATAGAGATGGACGAAAGCGACATAGCCAAAACAGCTTTTAACACAGAAAACGGGCATTACGAGTATTTAAGAATGCCTTTTGGCCTAAAAAACGCGCCCGCGACGTTTCAGCGAATTATGGACAATATTCTTCGTGGTATACAAAACGAAAAATGCTTAGTTTACTTAGACGACATAATAATTTTTTCTACGTCACTTCAGGAACATATAGAAAGGTTAATATCAGTTTTTGATAGACTTAGACAATCAAATTTCAAAATTCAGTTAGACAAGTCAGAATTTTTACGCAAGGAAGTGGCCTACCTAGGCCACATTGTTACACCGAACGGGGTTAAGCCAAACCCGGATAAAATAAAAGCTATAAAAAATTACCCAGTCCCTAAGACAACTAAACAAATTAAAGGCTTTTTGGGATTATTGGGTTATTATAGGAGATTTATAAATAATTTCGCCAAAATTACCAAACCGATGACGAAATGCTTAAAGAAAAATGCAAAAATCACCCACGACGAAGAATTCTTATTTTGTTTTGAAGTTTGTAAAAATTTGTTGATTAACGAGCCTATCCTGCAATACCCCGATTTCACAAAACCGTTCAATTTAACCACTGATGCGAGCAATGTGGCCGTTGGCGCCATTTTGTCCCAGGGCCAAATTGGGAAAGACTTACCCGTCGCGTACGCGTCTCGAACTTTGAATGATTCCGAACAAAATTATAGCGTGATAGAAAGGGAACTTTTGGCCATCGTTTGGGCTACTAAATACTTACCTTTTTGGACGGAAATTTAACATATAACTGACCATAAACCCCTACAGTGGCTATTCTCGTTAAAAGAGCCAAATTCTAAATTAATAAGATGGCGTTTCAAGTTGGAAGAATTCGACTACAATATCATATATAAAAAGGGTAAATTAAATACGAACGCAGACGCGTTATCCCGCATAGAATTACACGCGAAAGAGACGAGTGATATATTTGAATATATTGACAAGTTTAATGAGCAAATCGGCGCTAGCACTTCAGCTCAACCCTCGGAATCCCCAGAACCCGCGGAACCTCCAGATCCGGAAATCGACAATATTTCCACTTGGGTACTACCAGATGAACACAGATTAGAGACTGATAACCCCGAGGACGATAACGATAATGATAATATTACTGTACACACAAATGCCGAGCACCATCCCATAGCAGAAATTCCCATCGTGGAAACACCCGTTAATTACGGACAAAATCAAATAATTATTAAATCGGTTCTACATTCCCCTGCTAGACCAAAACTGACGATATTATTCAATAAAAAGCAACGCCTAGATTGTCAAATATCTCAAAATCAATTCGAGCAAGATATAATCAACTTTTTCAAAAACTATGTAGTGCCAAAAACACCTTATCATTTATATTTTGAAGACCCTGATATGTATGAACCATTTTGTGAAGTTATACGTAAGAACTTTAAATGGCCGTACCTAAAATTAAAAAATTGTAAACTAAAATTAATCGATGTCAGTAATAAGGACGATGTTCAGGAAATAATAAAAAATTATCACGAAAGCAAAAGCAACCATCGTGGTATAAATGAAACCGAGCAACAAATCAGGAAGCGATATTATTGGCCCGAAATGAAAAATTCAATTCAAACATATATAAACGACTGTGAAATTTGTCAACAAGGAAAATACGAAAGGCATCCCGTAAGAATGAAAATGAATATTACACCAACCCCGGTTCAACCTTTTGAAATTATTCATATAGACGCTTTTACCTTAGAACAAACCAAATTTTTGACTATCATAGATACATTTTCGAAATATGCACAGGCATACAAATTAATGTCACTATGTTCTACCGAAATCGTAAACAATTTAATAACATTTTTCTCCCATCATGGCGTTCCAAAACAAATTATCGTTGATAACGGTTCAGAATTTAAAAATTCAGTTATTACCGAACTTCTTAATTTGCACAAAATAAAATTGCATTTTTGTTCACCCAATCACCCTCAATCTAATGGTCCCATAGAGAGATTACACTCAACATTAATAGAGCATGTACGGTTACTAAATACTAGAGGATTTTTAAAAACTCCAGTACACATGAAAATGATTTATGCAATACTAGCGTATAACCACTCGATTCATTCGACAACAAAGTTAAAACCAATAGACATCATTAAAGGACACATAAATAATGAAAATCCATTCGATATGGACATTGAAAAGATACTCGTTAACGATTATATTAACGAACATAAAGAAAGGACTAAATTAATGTACTCAAAAATAAATGAAAACCTTATAGAAAATAAAGAAAAAACTATAGAGAAACTAAATCAAAATCGCGATGATCCAAAATTATTTCAGTCTAAATCAACCACTTATATTAAAAAACATAAAAGGCAAAAGACCGCGAATAAATTTCATAAACTAACGGTAATAAAAACGGTAGACAAAAATTCAAAAACCGTATCGACCGAAAACAAAATCCACATGGATAACTTAAAAAGACCACTAAAGAAAACTTACGATTTTAAATAACTAAACTGTTATATTTCAGATTTCCCCTTGTACTCGGATTACAAGAGAGAATAACAATCAAAAGCTTAGAAAACAACCCCGGATTAATACCACTTAAACTAGGACTGGCAAAGGTACAAGAATATAGTCACACCTTGATCCATTACTATGATTTAAACCCAATTATCACCGAAATTAATAAGCTACATGAACAATCAGAAAATCTTATGCATAGCATTAATTTGAATAAAAATTACTCCCAAGATACATCAAACTATGTTAAAATATTAAAGTTGACGGAAGAAAAGGTCGAAATCAAGTTAAAAGAAATTCTTCCGCATCCCCAAAGAACCAAAAGAGGTTTAATAAACGGTCTAGGTTCTATTTTTAAATCAATATCTGGTAATTTGGATGCCACCGACGGAGAACGGTATGACAACCTCATTAGGCAAATTCAAAATAATCGAAATAAATTGGCTGCAAGCATTACAAAACAAAACTCAATCTCTATAGACATAATTAATAAATTTAATTTAACCATTCAACAAATATCTCATAATGAAAAAGTATTACAATCAGAAATCGAACGGATTGCCGCCATTGCTGAACGAGACTTAAAACGCAAAACTACTAACTTCATGAAAGACATTTTAAATCAAATTATAAATATGTATGAAATAATTAACTCTATTCTCCAAGATATAGAAAATTCAATTACGTTCACCAGATTAAATATCATGCACCCAAGTATAATAAAAACTGCCGATATGTTCAAAGAACTATTAAAATTGGAAAAAAATATACAACCGGGACAATTGCCCTTTGAAATAACACTAGAAAATACCCTACTAATAGAAAAATTAATAGAAATTGAATGTTATATCCTTAATAATAAAATCACCTACTTACTTCGTTTACCAATCATGTACCCTGAAACCTTTAATTATTATCACCTGTACCCAATTCCTGTGTATAGTCAGAGTCAATTCAAGGCAATAATTCCAAATAATAGATATTTGCTAAAAGACAAATTGTACTTTACATTCGAAAGTGACATATGCACCAAAATGGCACCACAATATTATGCTTGTAAGAAACTTGACAAAAGAAATCGACGAAGACAGCCCTTGTGAAATACAACTCCTGGATATGAAGAACACCGCAAGCTGTCAAAGAACCCAGATCAAAACTACAAGAGCCGTAATCAAGCAACTAGAAGAATCGATACAATGGACTGGTATATTTCCCAGCAAGCAGGCAATCACCATGAAATGTAAACAACAAGAAGAGGTCCAAAAGTTAATTGGTACCTATTTAATCAACATCCCAATAGGGTGCGAAATAATTAGCACCCGAGAGAAGATCAGCAATAAACAGCAAGCCATAAATCAAAACGAGCCGATATTTTTCCCAGAACTAGACCAAGAGGAAAATCCTACACCAAACCAAAACTTTACCATCCACTTAGAGAATATCAACCTAGACGAACTACAGGATATTCAAAAACAAATAATTGAAAATCAACCCCAAATATCTTATGACGAAATTGGAATCTCCAATATTCCCAGTACATGGACAGTACTCCTCTATGTTATGGTTATTTTAATCATCTCATATTTTTCATATAAAAAATGTATATTAGCCAGACGAAGTAAACATAATGAAGACATCGAGGGAAATCGACCAAAAGCCATCCCACCAAACGTTCAACTTCCTCGCTGCACTCCGTAGTTGAATCTTCGAGGGGAGGAATTATGTATCGACCCCCCATTTAAATTATAAGGGGACGACTATGTTTCCCAGCATCAGCAGTTGTAACCTGATACTTAGAAGATAAGGCGCTGTGCCTTCTTTCCTATTTTGCATTGTTTTAGATTCAGTCTGTAACTAGCTTTCTTAGATTAAATACATACATTGTACTTAAAACATTTTTATAAAAAATAAATTTTTGAATTTAATAATTTTTTAAAAAGAGACTTTTGGGTGTCGAAATCGTTAGTCGTAGCGCTTCAAGGCGCTTAAAGCATTGGGGTAAGACGCGAGATCGCAAAAATATGCCTCCCTGGATCTTGCCCGACTGTCAGTACTGTCAGTTGTCGCGCCATTATTGTTTACATGTCTGTGCTTTGTGTTTTGGACATTAAACTAATAATTATTAAATCCATAGAGCAGGAGTCCATTTGCTTATTTGTAAATAATGTGAGTTTCCAATGAAACTGATTAGAAAGGACGCTGTTCCAGGCCTGTAGCTAGAAAGTGCTTTCAGGGCGGGCAAACAATTTTTCAGGACGGGCCCGTAAAAAAGTCCGAAAAATTTTTTGATGAGCGGGGGGGCAGAAATACAAAAAAATTTTAATCCAAAAACAACTTTTTAATCCGAAAAATTTAGACAATTTTTACTCAATCTCTTTCAAAATATTAAAAAGACAGTTAAAATTGCCCCCATTACGATCACCGCCGTAGGTCGGGCAAAACTTATTCCAGGACGGGCATTGCCCGTCCTGCCCCCCCCCCTAGCTACAGGCCTGCGCTGTTCTGTTAAATATTAAAAACTGTAATGGGTTATAAGTGTTGTTTGTGTTCACGTCGTGTTGCGACTTCGAAAAATTCCAACATGCATAGGTATTATTGATTTGCAAAGAACGTGACTCCCAAGAAATTGATTAAAAACGAAAGACTGACGGGTTGTACACTTCTGTGCAATGAAATCCCGTACACCTATTTTTCGCCTTATTAAATCATTATTTATTTGTCAGTGTCTTATTTTCGCAATGCCAAAATTAACTGAACATGAAAAAATTTTAATTCTCTTTAAAATTAAAGAGAGATGGTCTATCAGAGCAGTTGCTAACCATTATCAATTGAATAAAAGTACCTACTGTTATGAGTGTGAAGAAAAGTGGGAAGAGGAAGGTAGCGTAAAGAGAAAAGACGGTTCAGGCCTATCGAGAAGTTCAAATCTCGTTCAAGATGAAGCACTCCTTGGCTATTTGAGGCAAAATCCGTTTCAAACAGCAGGAGACGCTGTGTTCATGACACATTTTCTAGTGTCGAGGTTAGCAGCTAGCCGAAGGATAGGAAAATCGAAAGTAAAAAACTGTACAAGTGCCAAGAAGACCATATTAACAGGAGAACAAGCAAGCCCGCATTATGTTTTGTTTAAATTGTGTCTATCGCCCGTTGGAGTTTTGGACCAATGTTGTGTTTACCGATGAAAAAGTTTTTCAGTCTTGTAATGAAGGACATGTACAAAATTTTAGGTTACATTATTTACATAATAAATACAATCGCAGCTATGTGCAGTTGCTGTGAATTTTTCAACGTCAGTTTTTACATTTGTTATAAATCGAAATCATTCCCATCGAATGGTGTAAAAAAGTAAAAAAAACAAAAATACGTATGTTTTTCTTCTGGATTAACATTATTCAAATACATTACTTATGACGTTTCACAATCAATGTCAGTTTTTGTAACCTATATGATAATGAAAAATCTAAATTCCAAAAAGACTGATTCACACCACTTAATGTTAGTAAAGGACGTGAAAATGTATATTATAGCGGGTTTATACGTGCATGGATTTAGTGGCCCCAGTAGATATTGGCACGCTAGTAAAAAAATATTACACATATAAACAGTTACTGGCGAGCAAGCTTTTACCTTGCATGCATTGATGCATGCTCGCCAGTAACTGTTTATACGCGCAATATTTTTTTACTGGCGTGCCAATATCTACTGGCGCCACTAAATCCATGCATGTATAAACCCGCTATTATTTAATTGTATTACAGGTATTTTGGTACATTAGTTACTTTAACATTTTACTTATTTCAAGGCAGTTTCAACATCTTAATACTTTTGTAATAATTTTACTTACGTTAGTTACTTTTTAAATGTATTTTTAAATATTATTGTATTTATTGTAATGATTTTCCGTTAAATTAATAAATGATCAATTTCTAGTTTTGAAATGACTTATTTAATTTTAAGGCCACTGTTAGACTATAAAAGTTCTTTGACAAAGATCTTTTATAAAAGATATTTTATGAGTAATTTGATAGATATTTCATCTCATAAAATATCTTTTATAAAAAATCTTTGTTAAAGAACTTTTGTAGTCTAATGATGGCCTAAGCAATTTGTTTGAAAATCATTTAAAATTTCCGCCTATGACAATCCCGCCTATATAAAAAAGGCGGGAATACAGCGCCACTCTCGACGTAAGTTTTGCTGTTCAAAAAATCCTTGAGAGTTGCCTATCTATAACATATATAATATTCTTTAATCTATGGTGTCAATGCTATCCTTTCACCTGCAACTACAGTCAAACCGAAGAACCTAGTGGTTTGATTACGATGAAATACGGTCAATTTTTCACAGGCCCGCAATATAAATTGCCGGCCCTTAAGGCCCATATTCATAAGAGACAAGTTTGCTTGTTTGGACGAATACTATCATCAAACCACTTCGGTTAGTGGTTTGATAAATTTTTCACTTTTCGATACTAGCTCCTAGAATATTATGAATAATTTTTGACATAATAATTTTGTTTGCAATTGCAAAAAAATAATTATGTAGTGTAATTTCCTTGATCGTTCATAGAGATAATCGTGAGAAAGTTAGAAAAGCGAAATGTTAATCTCCATACACACATACTCACACATTCTTATTTGGTATTCATGATCCTTACATGAATTTACCTTGAATGTTGAAAGGCTCTCTCAATGGTACGGTCTATGGGGCCCGTAAATGGACGTTTCATGCCTGTTAAATGGTCGGATTTGCTTCGTGAATTCATATTAGCTGTATGATGTCGTGTTGGAGGATTTCTGAAACATGAATTTTCAAACTTTTCTTATGGGGAGACCGACACAATAGTTATTTTAAGTAAAGCACCCCATTGACTTAAAATATTACAAGGTCTGTTCAAGAATACTGCACTATCTGCATCAGTGCAAATGTATATCTCTTCAATTTGGTGCAGATAGTGCAGGGTTTCTGAACAAACCTACAGTCAAAGTAGAAACAAGAATGTTCCAAATAAAAAGCAAGAATCGCAAGTTCTTATATTACTTATTTTTTCATTTAATTTAGGAGTGAAATTTTCTTACCAAATCCCCCAGGTGCTTTAATTAATTACCAGAAATTTTTTAAAGCACACTAGTGAAAAATTTCATAAAATGAACAAGGGTGTTAAAATGAAAATTTAATACGCAATTTAAGGCTGTGTTACCAAGGTCAAATATGCGTTCATTAATTCGTCATTTTGTAATTATTTCGGGGAAAGTATTCTTAAAACCGAATCAACAGAATTTAGATTTGATTTAACTATTGAAACTAGTTAACTTAAATCTGTTACGTACCATATCTTATATTTGAATACTAAATGAAATTAAGTTTCCAAAGTTTTCTCCTCTGAATTATTAAACGTGAACGTACCCGTCAATCGTCCGTAATTCATCTATAATGATTTTATATTTTTTAATGGAACTCAAATATTCAAATAAAATGTGATACGTAATGGAATAAATATATTTAGCGCAAAAAAAAGTTAAAAATCCGCATAATATTTGCTACAATAAAAGATTACTTGCTTAGAAAAATTTGCCGAAATATACCAATATTAGTTTTACGTTTTGCTAGTAGATGCCGCGACAGGTCGTTCGAAGTGGTAACACTGCTATATTAATACTAGAAAGACAGTATGAGCAGGATCGGACTTATTTTTCATTTCTCCAGTGTTTGAAATAGATTTTAAAATAATTTTAATTTACTTACCGATTGAATTGTCCACATTATCTATTACTGATCACGTTTTTAAGATCGTTTAATTTATCTTTATTATGATTGATCTCTTAAGTACATATACTTACTACAATTCAAAGAGAATTGCCAATGGCTATTTATGCACGGCTTTTTTTCTCAGGCCAGGGGCGGAGAAATCCAAAAAAATTTTTAATGAGCCGGGGGGAGAAATCCAAGAAAAAATTTTTTTTCTCCGAAAAAAGAAGCATGCGCCCGCGTGCGGAGCACTCATCGCACGCCCGTTAGGCGCGGACCTGTCTCAGGCTGTACGTAAAAACAAAGTAGCCATTACGATTTTTTATGATTACAATTTTTTAATACTAAAATTGCTACACGAAGTTGTATTCTTTATATTAGAGCATATAATTTCAGCCTTACTGCACAAATCCAGAATTTTTTTCCTTTCTATTATTTTTTCTGAAGTTCTACATTTCTTGTTTATTCTACATTTTCAATAACTTTTTGTTAGTAATTTTGCTAATAAGTTGTTAGTATATCTAACAAAATATCATTACTATAAAAAGTTATTACAATTATATCAAAGAACTAAATTACCTATTTTTAATTCCGACTGTGAAGAATCAATGTCACAAGGGATACAAGAATTATAATATTGTGGTATATGGACAAACTATCTCTGCACACACTCTTTTAGTGTATATAATCAATAATTATTTTGAAAGAGTAAAATGTCTCTTTTATTTCCCGAAGGAGAGCTCAAATTGTCTCTGGGACTTTAGTATTTGAAAATGATAATTAAACTTGCAGTACAAAAATATTGTTTTTAAGAAGTGAATGTTCAAAATTTTTTATTGCATTCTGGTATGAATGTTTATGAGGGTGTAAAAAAAAATCTACATTGTTCACTATAATTTTTTTCTTTATTAAATAAATAACTGTAAATACTTGTACTTATATTACACACAAACCTAAACAAAATGTTCATTTCCTGGTGTTCAAAGTAATTTTATTGGTCAAACTAGTTAGATCAAAAAGTATAAAGGTATGAACATGCCGAAGATCAGTGGCGGCTGGTGAAATTTCAATATTTTTTTTCTCGTCTGTGACTCATGGAACCTATACGAAATATGAGAAATACATCTAGAGAAGCACTTCTCTAATGACCTCTAAAAAATATTAAAAAAGTTGTTTGCGAAAAATTTTTTGAAAATTTGGTAGCCTCCCCGTTTTTTATTTTTTGTTTCTGTCATGCATTTGACTTTTCATAAAAATACAACAATACGTTTTGGAATTTATGAAAATATTTTCATTATTAACTGAAATACTGAAATTTTGTAATTTACAATTTAACAAATTTCAATTCGTTGTACCTCAGTTAGTAATGAAAATATTTTCATAAACTCCAAAAACTATTGTTGTATTTTTATGAAAAGTCAAATGCATATGACAAAAACAAAAAATAATAAACAGGAGTCCCTAGACCCAGGGGAGGTTACCGAATTTTCAAAATTTTTTTGGCAAACTGCCTTTTCAATATTTTTTACGGGTCATTAGAGAAGTGCTTCTCTAGAAAAAAAATATTGAAATTTCACCAGCCCGTAATACAATAAAATGTTTTTTGTGTCACGAAAACACGTCAAATTTAATCCAACGATAATTGAATTTATTACTGTTAGATACCATGAATTGTTTAATTATTTACGAACATCAAATCCTATTTCAAAAGTTACAAAATAGAATAGGAGCTGACAGAGGCGCACTGAAGGGGGGGCTTTGGGGGCTTAAGCCCCCCTGGAGGCCAGGATTACATGTTTTAAAGTAAAAATGAAATATAAATAAACAAAAAACAATATATAAAAGCAAAATACATTGTACGAAATATACGATTATTATTATTATTATTTGTAGTAGCTCCCCCCTCAGCAATTTTCTGGGTACGTCCCTGGGTGCTGAATAATTTTTTAATTCACTTAATTCACTATTGTAAATCTAGTCGACTATTTTCGATACTGTCCGTACGGCAAAGATCTAAAACATCTTTGCCGTACGGCCCTGTAACACTTCTGTTGCCAACAACAAATAAGTAAATCTCAACTCATAACTAGAAAATTGCATGGTTCCTGTTTTACTGGCAGAACCATTAGTTCGCTATTTCTATATAAGAATTGACTGTGGCGTGCAAACGCAGCCTTAACGGTAATAGTTACAAGTTACAACAAATTACAGTTTTTATCAAACTGTTTGTTACGGTTATTTTTAGAGTTATTTTTCTTCGCTTATAAGTTATAACAAAAATGCAAAATAAGACATTTGTGAAAAAAAATTGTTATATTTTTCATTTAAGATACAGCCCTGTCACAAGACCGTCACCTTTAAGACATTTTATTTTATAAATGTTTTGTAAGAATCGCCTATAGTTCAATTATCTTAAAATGCTTGTATTTAACACAAAAGCATTTTACAGAAGGAAGCCATTTTATGAAACCAGCGTTCGAGGTCGTAAATAAGACAAGATATAATAAGTTTGTAAATCACATTTTTATTAATATTTATGGCAATTAGATTTTAAAATGTTAAATCGATTTTTATAAAATTCCAGAAATTATTAGAAACCTTCAGTAAACACGAGTAAACATGAATAAAATTCATCAAAAACACATGGCATAATTCACAGTAAAATTTCCTTCGCGTCAAAAATTGCAAGCTGTATGGGTTAACACGTCTCTAAAATAAGTTTTAAGTAAGTTCTTATCCATTATCCAGTAAAATCACTGAAAGCTTGGTATTAGGGAATCCAACGACCTGTCAAAATATGGCATTGTCGGCAAACAATTGGCAAACACGGGTTTATTTTTACTAAATTCCGGAAACGTAGCCAAGCCAACAGAAAAACACAAACGTTTAACGAATGAAAATGAATGTTTGTCGTCGACGCCCACACACGCCATGTTGGATGTCACATGGTTTGGATTACCTAATTATAGAGATCAGCATATTATATATTTGTAAGTATATGTAAGCGACTTTTTGAATACATTTAAGAAATTGTTTTATTTTATTGGTGTTTTATAGCAATAATAACAGTGAAGTGTGTGCTTTATAACGCAATTAAATGAAGCTTCAATAAAACTGTTTTATAGTGGCTGTACCGAATTATCTTAAAGCCTGCGGAATTGTTTATAGAATTATTTTGTAATGGTTGCAATAGCTTTTACAAAATATCAACAATGACTGAACTATTTTATAAGATGGTGCCATTTTACATTTATAGCTGTCGTAATAACGTCTGTTTCTGAGACTAGTGTTGTTTTATAAAATTTGTGTCGGAAACATTTCTGCAGCTTTTATAAAATACCAAATTGCTAGTTGGACACTTATGCAACAAGTGCATAAAGAGATACTTTTTTCGCGATTGGGAAGTTTCCGTACCTATTTAAATGAATAAATTATAAAATTAAATTCAAACCACAAATCTATAATTTGATGGTTTAGTCCAATCAATATAGCTAAATTGAGTTCGTACCGCAAAAGAAGCGTAAATCAATTTTTATTTTTTAAAGTATTTTTGGGGGTGTTTCCTGAGTACCTATTTTGTTAAGTTGGCGGGGTACGCGGTGGTTGGCGTTAGGCGCCATTTTTCCAAAAAGTCAAAAGCAAATATCTCACGAACCATTGATGTTAGACAAAACTGGTAAAGATCTTTTTTGTTCAGCACTAAATCTTCTACAAATCCCTTTTGTTCGTAGAACTAAACGTTTACGAGTTAGAATGCGTCAAAGTTTTCAAAAAATAGTTTTTTCGGATTATTTCGTAAACTGTTGATCGTACATTAAAACGTCAAATGAACAATTTAAAGAGCAGTAATTTCTCTAGAATGTCTGTCAGATACATCATTTTGCATAAATAATGGTTTACGAAAAGTCATAAAGAAAATAGTTTTTTTCTACGATTGTGTTGAAAGTCAAATTTTCTAACTTCAAAATGAGTGCAGAAAATATCACTTTGCCGCATGCCGTGCGGCAAAGAATTTGCCACACGCCTTGATTATGTCTTCACACACCGGAATAAAATAGTGTGTTTACCTTAAAGGATTTTATATTACTTACTGGTAATAACAATTAAATTCTATAAATGTACATTAATTACACATGAATTGCAATTACAAAGTAAAATTTTCTTACTTCAGAATGACAGCGGAAAATGTCACTTTAAATAAAATCTGACAAGCAGCAAATTCAAAATTTTAGAAAGACTTTAAAAAGGGAAATAACTTCACAACCGTAGAAAAAATAGTATGTAACACACCTGTGGCAAGCTTCATTGCAAAACTCGTATGATAGGAATACTCGCTGCGCTCGTGTTCCTACTTTCATACATCGTTTTCCAATGAAGCCCTTGCCACACTTGTATTACAATCTACTATTTTCTACGCTTGTGCTGAAAGTCAAATTTTCTAACTTCAAAATGACTGCAGAAAATATCACTTTGCCGCACGCCGTGCGGCAAAGAATTTGCCACACGCCTTGATTTTATCTTCACGCACCGGAATAAAATAGTGTGTTTACCTTAAAGAATTTTATATTACTTACTGGTAATAACAATTAAATTCTATAAATGTACATTAATTACACATGAATTGTAATTACAAAGTCAAATTTTCTTACTTCAGAATGACAGCGGAAAATGTCACTTTAAATAAAATCTGACAAGCAGCAAATTCAAAATTTTGGAAAGACTTTAAAAAGGGAAATAACTTCACATCCGTAGAAAAAATAGTATGTAACACACATGTGGCAACCCAGCAAACACGTATCTTCTGGCCGACTTACGGATAACCGCCGGCATCGTCGGGATTGTGATGGCACAGTAGAGGAATATACAGTATACCCACTCTATTTTTTCATTATGGACTTCGATGGACCTTAGTTTGGTTTTTTATGTCTAGTCCAGGACGAGTGAGTATAGTCCACGCGCATGTAGGGGAACGCGCCAATTTTAAAATCGAGCAACTAGAGGTGCTAGACCTGTGGTGAAATGTCAATGTGGATCAAATTTGTTGGTTATGTTGTAAATAATCAGAATACAAAATGCAAATAATTTGAATATTTAAAACAATAAATAATATTCTCATGGTGCTACACAATCACACTATAAAGGCAAGAATCAAACAATATTAATGAAATTCGTAGGACTCTAAAAATTGTATTGGAAACTGAGCTTATACCAGGTATGTTATTAAATTTATTCTTAAATAATTTAAATAACAGAAATTTATTATTAATGGATAAATAAATAAACCACTATTTTGACATCAAGAATCGTATCTTAATATTTTTTTTGTTACAGAAGTTTAAATCATAATGTCAAAGGCTAAATTCTTACTTGAGGAGTAATGGAAGTAATAAGAAATGTGGACCAGGTATGTGTATTGTACAAAAATATCTGGTAATGGGAGTATTTTATATATTAATATTAAAATTAGATTTACATATAAATTGACCAAAAAAATATTGATGTTTTGCCCTTTCTATAATATATACGATAAATCGCAGCTCAATAAAATTCATCACATTTTTAAAAATTATTTATCCCTGGTCTTTATTTTGAATAGTATCTCATGGACTTATGCCATCATTTGGTAGATATTAGGAGTAGCATAAAATCATCTTTGGTAAAGAGTCAACCGCTGGAATTTTTTTTATGGTATCTCATTCTCCAGGTACTTTTGGTACTTCATAGTCTAATTTGCCTAGTGTTTTTTTTTATGTTTTCTTCCTATTTTTTTGAGTATTAAGCATAAAACATATGCATACATATATACACAACTCTCAAGTCCAAAGAAATTACCCACCGACATTGCAAGCATCGGAACTGGGAATCAAACCCAGTACACGATAAACTGTGTGGCCAAGTGTACTCCTACACGTTTTGGCCCACTGCACTACAATACCGATATTTCATATCTGTACTACAAGATATTCTTGGTCTAATTTATGTGGACATGTTTCCCCTTAAGTATTTAATTGACGATGTCTGTACACCATATTGCATAGGAATTAACCTTTCACTTTGGGTGCTTTATTTCAAAATTAACAATCAGTTGAGGGTAATTTGCAACATTCACAAAAATCCATTGTTAAACTCTAAATAATCCATCGTGTATTTTGTCAAGTTCAAAACAGATCTATTTTTAGTTAGGTAACATTATAATTATATAATTGTTCATTTTTCCTTACTACTGTTGGAATATATTACAGATTTATCAGGAGCTGGGACATTTTGGGTTTATGATGAATGGAATCGGAGGACATGAAGAAAATTTTTATGAAGAATGAGAGCATAGACAAAGTGCGAAAGGTGGAAGGGCAAATATATTTCAGATCACAAAAATAACGATAAACATTTTAAGTTACAGATTTTTTTACCTTCTGATAAGTTTAGAATAAAAATAAATCTAGAATAATTTATTAGGGAAAATATGCCTATAGAAGAAATTGCAATGTTGAATTAAATGGTACAGTACATAGGAAGGATTCTTTATGCTTCTCAACTAAAATAACAGAAGCAATTAACATATCATTAAATCATGCTGTTTCGACAAAAAATTCCTCAGAAAATAAATATTCAGAAACAAACATACTGCCTGCAATCAAAGAGAAAGATGAGACATATATATGATTTTAAATATATTTTGTACTTATAGTAATAACAAAATAATGTTATAGGTATCTTTTGAAAAAAAAAAAATTAAGCAAATTGTATTAGTTTTTAATTGTAACTTCTTACAGTAATGATACCTTGTGTTACTTTCCTAACATATCTTAATCAAACAAATTTGTTTAATGGTAGGTTATACATAAAACATTGTAGATTTATAGCTAGTTAATTAAAATTAAATAAGTATTTGCTTTTTAAACAAACAAACATAAATGTATAAACTTTTAGACTTAGTTATTTTTTATTTATTTAATAATTTGCACGGAAAAAATTATGTATTTTGAGATTTATGTAAATTTATGCTGGTATGTTATTTTATTAATTATGTTAACAAAATAATTTATAAAATAAAGTAAGTAAAATCTGAGTATTTTTTTTAAGAGTGGGACCTAAAAAATTTGTTAAGAAAACATCTCTTAAATAAGTAAATAAATTTTTATTCAAAATATTTGTATTTCCTCCCCTGTTATGAAATGTCAAATTTTAAATGCATTTTTGATGTTATGAAACGTCACATTTTTCATAATTGTCAGTTTCCAATTTCATTACTGAACTAATGATGTAATGAATTTTTACGTATTGATTTCTGTCATTTCCTTTCTATTTTAAAGTGGGATTAGATAAAATTTTGTACTTAACACATTATGAAAAATTAATTTTCATAACTGGTTACATAATAGTTATTTACGTAACCAGTTATAAAAAGACTAATTTTATTTGACGAATGTAATATTTGCCAAAACAAGCGAGCGAAGAGAGCGAGTTTTGCAAATTACATGAGCCAAATAAAATTACTTTTGCATAACGTTAACAAAATTTTATCTAAACCCGCTTTAAAATAGGAAAAAAAAATTCATTACACCACTAGTTATGTAATGAAACTAGAAACTGACAGTTATGAAAAATGTGACATTACGTACCGTCAAAAATGCATTTAAAATTTGATATTTCATAGCGGGGTTAGATAAATAACTATTGAAAACTATAATCACATTAAATTTCCAATAAATATATTATAAACATTATTTAATAACAGATTAATTCTATATTTGCTAATGATGCAAATAAGTAAGAAAAATATAATAGATGGATATATAATAATATAATACAGTAAGAAACCATCAATAAATATAAACATAAAGTATATAAAGTATTATGAAACTTAACAATCAGGAGTTTGTATTTTTTTTTCAATTAAATATTAAGATTATTTTATTAAAATTAGGAATATAACACATTTTAAAAATATTTATATTTATATTTACCTACCTACATACGTGACAAATGCAATAAAAGACGAGAGTACAAATTGCAAGTGATGATAAAGCAAGTTTGTACCTATTACTAAAGTAAAACCACACTTGATGGCTTATATCTTCTAAACGAGACGTTGAGGTAATTAGACGATGGTCATCCTAACTTTGTATGGATTATTCTGTAAAATAAAACATTATTTTTAATAAAATTATGTTCCTAAGTAGGTAACTAACAAATAGAAAATAAGAATACAAAGCGAAATGATTTTTAAACTAAAAATTATTGTAGTTCACTTTTTTATTTATATTTATATTGCAAATTTTGAACAAATGAATTCTCTAGAAAACGAAAATTATTATAACAACCATATTTTACCAACTGAATAATGATTTTTTTCTATTTTTTACTACATACTTATGAAATAAATAATCGTGCTCATCAAAAACATCAAATCATATTTTTATATTTATTTAATAGGTATACTCACCAAGACGAAACAATGAGGGTAATGCATCATTTTTATATGAATCGTCTTGTATACTCGTTTTTGAAATGCACACTCCATACCCAAATTGTTGAACACAGCATTTTTCTGAACTGTATTTATTATCTTCAGATTTATCTACGAATTGTTTCCACAAGTAACCTGGCAAATATTAAATTATATTAATAAAATTATAAGTACATATGGGTAACACAGTTTACTGCTTTCAAATGTGTCAAAGTATTTAAATCAAACCATGCACTTCACGACATGATCATTGAATATGATCTATGAATTTAAACTAGATATATAAAATTTTCTGTTCAAAGTAAAAAACTTTTTCTTTTAATACTAAAAAGTGTGGCTACAAAATGATATGAAAAACATTTGCTTTTCTATTTACCTACAACAGGTCTTTAAATAGCAAAACATGTAGCTGTTATTATTTGGCTCTTATTAACTAAATTAGAAGAAATCGATACAAAAATTATCAATGCTGACACGAGTACTGGGCACAATTATTGAAAAAGTGTCCATTCAATACAAAATTCGATAAAGAACAGGAAAAAATCATTATTGGTGACTTTAACTTACCTTGGTTCAACTTTAGGAAAACGGGAAAAAATTAAACGATCCCTCTAGCACAGGTACTGCTTGAACAACCAGGAGCAGAGTGATATTTTCCATCGGTATCAGTATTGGTTTTTACAACTGTTTCTAACTATTTGGAATCAAAATATAATAACCTAATTTTGCGTTTAGGTTAGAAACACGATGTCAACAAACCACCGTTCCTACTGAGTGTAGTCCACGCGTCGATAGCGTGAGTGGGAGGTCGTGGACAAAAATGAGGGGAAGTGACCCAACTGTATTATTTTAAACTGTGGTGATGGCAACGGAATGAAAGTGCTGGGCCACCGCATTTTTTGAACACGTATTTTGCATACTTTTTCGAGTATCTACCCGCTGCTTTATCGACACTCAATTACTGTCATTATATTTTAAGGTGGGAGCCCTGTTTGGTTCCGTCACAGTTTAAAAATATACAGTTGGGTCACTTCCCCTCATTTTTGTCCAAGACCCCCCACTCACGCTATCGACGCGTGGACTACACTCAGTAGCAACGGTGGTTTGTTGACACCGTGTTTCTAACCTAAACGCAAAATTAGGTTATTATTTTATTTTGAATGCAAATAGTTAGAAACAGTTGTAAAAACCAATACTGACACTGATAGAAAATATCATTCTGCTCCCTGGTTGTTCAAGCAGTACCTGTGCTAGAGTGATCCTTTAATTTTTTCCCGTTTTCCTAAAGTTGAACCAAGGTAAGTTAGTCACCAATAATTTTTTTCGTGTTTTTTATCAAATTTTGTATTGATTGGACACTTTTTCAATAATTGTGCCCAGTACTCGTGTCAGCATTGATAATTTTTGTATCGATTTCTTCTAATTTAGTTAATAAGAGCCAAATAATAACAGCTACACGTTTTGCTATTTAAAGACCTGTAGGTAAATAGAAAAGCAAATGTTTTTCATATTAATTTGTAGCCACACTTTTTAGTATTAAAAGAAGAAGTTTTTTACTTTGAACAGAAAATTTTATAAATGTAGTTTAAATTCATCGATCATATTCAATGATCATGTCGTGAAGTGCATGGTTTGATGTAAATTCTTTGACACTTTGAAAGCAGTAGTTGGTTGTTGGATAAACTGTGTTACATATATGTACTTATAATTTTATTAATATAATTTAATATTTGCCAGGTTACTTGTGGAAACAATTCGTAGATAAATCTGAAGATAATAAATACAGTTCAGAAAAATGCTGTGTTCAACAATTTGGGTATGCAGTGTGCATTTCAAAAACGAGTATGCAAGACGATTTATATAAAAATGATGCATTACCCTAATTGTTTCGTCTTGGTGAGTATACCTATTAAATAAATATAAAAATATGATTTGATATTTTTGATGAGCACGATTATTTATTTCATAAATATGTAGTAAAAAATAGAAGAAAATCATCATTATTCAGTTTGTAAAATATAGTTGTTATAATTTTCGTTTTTTAGAGAATTCATTTGTTCAAAATTTGCTATATAAATATAAATAAAAAAGGTGAACTACAATAATTTTTAGATAAAAAATCATTTCGCTTTGTATTCTTATTTTCTATTTGTTAGTTACCTACTTAGGAACATATTTTTATTAAAAATAATGTTTTATTTTACAGAATAATCCATACAAAGTAAGGATGACCATCGTCTAATAACCTCAACGTCTCGTTTAGAAGATATAAGCCATCAAGTGTTGTTTTACTTCAGTAATAGGTACCAACTTGCTTTATCATCACTTGCAATTTGTACTCTCGTCTTTTTTATTGCATTTGTCACGTATGTAGGTAAATATAAATAGAAATATTTTTAAAATGTGTTATATTCTTAATTTTAATAATAGTCGTAATATTTAGTTGAAAAAAAAATACAAACTCCTGATTGTTAAGTTTCATAATACTTTATGTTTATATTTATTGATGAGGTTTCTCACTGTATTATATTATTATATATCCATCTATTATATTTTTCTTACTTATTTGTTAATCATAAGAAAATATAGAAATCTGTTATTAAATAATGTTTATAATATATTTATTGGAAATTTATATGTGATTGTAGTTTTCAATAGTTATTTATTTAACCCCGCTATGAAATATCAAATTTTAAATGCATTTTTGATGTTACGAAATGTCACATTTTTCATAACTGTCAGTTTCCAGTTTCATTACATAACTAGTGATGTAATGAATTTTTTTTTCCTATTTTAAAGCGGGATTAGATAAAATTTTGTAACGTTATGCAAAAGTAATTTTATTTGGCTCATGTAATTTGCAAAACTCGCTCTCTTCGCTCGCTTGTTTTGGCAAATATTACATTCGTCAGATAAAATTAGTCTTTTTATAACTGGTTACGTAAATAACTATTATGTAACCAGTTACGAAAATTAATTTTTCATAACGTGTTAAGTACAAAATTTTATCTAATCGCACTTTAAAATAGAAAGGAAATGACAGAAATCAATACGTAAAAATTCATTACATCATTAGTTCAGTAATGAAATTGGAAACTGACAATTATGAAAAATGTGACGTTTCATAACGTCAAAAATGCATTTAAAATTTGACATCAAATATTTTGAATAAAAATTTATTTACTTATTTAAGAGATGTTTTCTTAACAAATTTTTTAGGTCCTACTCTTAAAAAAAAACACTCAGATTTTACTTACTTTATTTTATAAATTATTTTGTTAACAGATAATTAATAAAATAACATACCAGCATAAATTTACTTAAATCTCAAAATACATAATTTTTTCCGTGCAAATTATTAAATAAATAAAAAATAACTAAGTCTAAAACATTATACATTTATGTTTGTTTGTTTAAAAAGCAAATTCTTATTTAATTTTAATTAACTAGCTATAAATCTACGACGTTTAACCTACCATTAAACAAATTTGTGCGATTAAGGTATATTAGGAAAGTAACACAAGGTATCATTACTGTAAGAAGTTACAATTAGAAACTAATACAACAGTAAATTTGCTTAAATTTTTTTTTTTCAAAAGATACCTATAACATTATTTTGTTATTACTATCAGTACAAAACATGTATTTAAAATCATAGATATGTCTCATCTTTCTCTTCGATTGCAGGTGGTATGTCCGTTTCTGAATATTTATTTTCTGAGGATTTTTTTGTCGAAACAGCATGATTTAATGATATGTTAATTGCTTCTATTATTTTAGTTGAAAAGCATAAAGAATCCTTCTCAATTGAAATATTACTTAAATTGTTCACAATATTCCTATGTACTGTACCATTTAATTCAACATTGCAATTTCTTCTATAGGCATATTTTTCCCTAATAAATTATTCTAGATTTATTTTTGTGATCTGAAATATAGTTGCCCTTCCACCTTTCGCACTTTGCCTATGCTCTCATCTTCATAAAAATTTTCTTCATGTCCTCCGATTCCATTCATCATGAACCCAAAATGTCCCAGCGTGCTGATAAATCTGTAATATATTCCAACAGTAGTATGGAAAAATGAACAATTATATAATTATAATGTTACATAACTAACTAAAAATAGATCTGTTTTGAATTTGACAAAATACACGAAGGATTATTTAGAGTTTAACAATGAATTTTTGTGAATGTTGCAAATTACCCTCAACTGATTGTTAATTTTGAAATGAAGCACCCAAAGCGAAAGGTTTATCCCTATGCAATATGGTGTACAGACATCGTCAATTAAGTACTTAAGAGAAAACATGTCCACATAAATTGGACCATGAATATCTTGTAGTACAGATATGAAATATCGGTATTGTAGTGCAGTGGGCCAAAGCGCATAGGAGAAGAGCAAACTTGGCCACACGGTTTATCGTGTACTGGGTTTGATTCCCAGTTCCGATGCTTGCAATGTTGGTGGGTAATGGCTTTGGACTTGAGAGTTGTGTATATATGTATGTATATGTTTTATGCTTGATACTCAAAAAAATAGGAAGAAAATATAAAAAAACACTAGACAAATTAGACTATGAAGCACTGAAATTACCTGGAGAATGAGATACCATAAAAAAAATTCCAGCGGTTGACTCTTTACCAAAGATGATTTTATGCTACTCCTAATATCTACCAAATTATGGCATAAGTCCATGAGATACTGTTCAAAATAAAGACCAGGGATAAATAATTTTTAAAAACGTGATGAATTTTGTTGAGCTGCGATTTATCGTATATACTATAGAAAGGGCAAAACATAAATATTTTTTTGGTCAATTTATATGTAAATCTAATTTTAATATTAATATATAAAATACTCCCATTACCAGATATTTTTATACAATACACATACCTGGTCCACATTTCTTATTACTTCCATTACTCTTTAAGTAAGAATTTAGCCTTCGACGTTATGATATGATTTAAACTTCTGTAACAAAAAAAATATTAAGATACGATTTTTTATGTCAAAATAGTGGTTTATTTATTTATCCATTAATAATAAAACTACAAGTTCTTAAATTATTTAAGAATAAATTTAATAACATACCTGGTATAAGCTCAGTTTCCAATACAATTTTTAGTCCTACGAATTTCATTAATATTGTTTGATTCTTGCCTTTATAGTGTACGTTATGTAGCAACATGAGAATGTTTATTGTTTTAAATATTCAAATTATTTGCATTTTGTATTCTGATTAATTACGACATAACCAACAAATTTGACAAGCCATAGTGACATTTCACCACAGGTTTAGCACCTCTAGTTGCTCGATTTTAAAATTGGCGCGTTCCCCTACATGCGCGTGGACTACACTCACTCGTCCTGGACTAGACATAAAAAACCAAACTAAGGTCCACTGAAGTCCATAATGAAAAAATAGAGTGGGTATACTGTATATTCCTCTACTGTGGTTCCGTCCGCATTAATTTCTTACGAGTGGTAGCGCCATTTAGTGACTTGACGAACTGTGAGTTTTGGCGTTGTTTGTGATTTGTTTACCGCTAAATGTTTTAGAAGGTTGCTGCTTTTATTAATTTGAGATTCCGTTAACTGTTTCTGACATACCTACAGTAACAATGGGGTAAGTAATCTACTGTTTTATTTGTTCACTTGCATGTATTTTATGTTACTGTACTTTACTAACTTCATAAGTGATATAACCTAAAATGTGTTAGACAATGTTTGGTAATAATTAATTTCAGGTGTTTATCAAACAGCTGTGCTAAAATTTAAGTTTCTAGATCATTCTAGTAGTGAATCAGGGACAACTAGAAAAAGGGAAAGAAATGTTCATTTGCAAGAGTATGCTATTGGAGAGAACGAGATGGAGGATTCGTCCTCAGACTAGGCCCCCAAAGATTGCACACAAATCGAAGTCTGCAGAAAGTATTTCGGTCTACTAGGGAAGTACATCTACACAATTATCATCACGGAATTTAAAAATAGGACAACTTATGGAGGATTAAAACATTTACACCTACAAATTTAACATCCTTCCCTTCTAGTTGGGGTTCTAGAATTACTTCAAGTTATTGTGCCAGAAATGAGGGTAAGTTTTGCCTTATCGTTTGTTGAATATATGACATTAAACCCTTCTCTTCCAGTGTTAGTTAAGGTTTCTACCGCATTAGAAAAAATTGCCAATGAAATACAGCGCTTGGTTCAAAGCCTAGCAGACAAGAATAACGAGCCTTTAATGGACAGTAATGAAAGCATGACACTACCAATTTCAACTGTGGATGAATTGAAAATCTTTGATGAAAGATTGGGTGATGATAATGAAATAACTAAAACTGTAAGGTAGGTAACCGATAGGATATCAAGCATCAGTACTTATTTATTTTATTTTAGCGTCTTATGCTGCAAGTTATTGGAGGGACGGATGTTGTCCAGACAACTAGGCAATTCTAGCCAAACTGATTAGCAACAATTTAGCCATTGAATATAACGTATTAAAATTACTCTTATGTAAGTGTTTTTTAAATAGCATTTGGTGGTCAGAGACCATGTATAATTTTTGTTTTCAATTAAAAATAAGTATGGTTAAGCGCAGTATTGCCATTAATTTTAAAATGTCACAATTAGGGTATAATCTTCAATTAAGTTTAATAAAATTCTATTTGCTTAATGTATTTTCACAATTTTAAAACTACTGTAAAATTAGTTTTGTTAAGTGTCTAAATTATTTTTACTTAATTATACAGGGTCCGCCACTTAAAAGTTCTCGGGCTTGTAACTTTCTTATTTTTTAAGCGACGACCATGTTGGGCACATCAAATTGTAGATATTTTAAAGGCATTTAAACATGTGTACAGAGTGATTTAAAAAAAATTTTTTTGAAAGAATTGTTAAGAAAGAAAACTTAGTTTCCTTGAATATTTTTTTACCTCATCCTGTGCATGAACTGGGTTAATGTTTTCTTATAAACGTTTTAATTAGGGAAATAATAATTTTATGCTTCATTTGTAAAAGACATATCCACAAACAATCCTCAACGTAACAAAACAGCAACAAAAAACAAAAGAAATAAATATTTTTAAAAACAAACTATTAAAATGTACTAAATAATAGGAAATTGCAAAACTAAAAAGATTTTTTTTGTTAATAACATAAATTGAAGCTAAGTAAAACCTTTATAAGAAAACATATTAACACATTTCATGTACAAGGTGAGGTAAAAAAATATTCAAAGGAATTAAGTTTCCTTTCTTAATAATTTTTTCAAAAAATTTTTTTTTTAAATCACTTTGTATGCATGTTTAAAAGCTTTTAAAATTTGATGTACTCAACATGGTTATTGCTTCAAAAATAAAAAAGTTACAAGCCCGGGATGGAAAAAAATCTGTTGTCCATTTTTTTATGAAAAATGCTATTAACAATATTAACAATATTAACAAACGTTTTTCAGAATCATCCAAATAGTTTGGTTCAATTTTACAAATTATAAATTATTTAACAGCCACAGTCACAAAAAGCAAATAAAATAACGAGATATGTATATGACAATTCTTTGGCATTTACATTTTAATACAAACCAAAGAGTTGGCATATTTTTCGAAACGAAAAATTTGCATTATAGTCCAATCAATAGGTAATTTTTTCTTGCAAAAACAGCGTAACTCAGTTTTTTTTTAAATATTCATTTTGAATATTTTGTCAAGTGGTCAACGGTGATCGGGGTTAGCCCCCATCTTTGGCAAAAGTCAAACGCAAATATTTCGTGAACCATTGATGCTACGACAAAAACGGTAAGCACTTTTTTTGTGTAGCAATAAATATTCTTTAACAGGATCATTTTCGTGGAACTAACCGTTTACGAGTTACAGCTCGTCAAAGTTTTCAAAACTAAGTTTTTGCTGATTATTTCGTAAACTATTGATCATACATTTAAATATCAAATAGCAATCACATAGGGCTTAAATTCTCTACACTTTATGTAACAGGCGCCATTTTGTAGGACTAACGTTTTACAGGTTACAGCCCATAGTCAAAAAAAAATTGATTTTTTAAAATACCTCCCAAATTATCTATCGTCCACTCAAATATGTTATTATCAATTTTGTAGAGCACTAAATTCTCTACAATCCAGTTCTCTACAAGTTTGGAATTAGATATTTATACTCGATCAATAGTTGACGAGATGTTTTGAAAAAAATATTTTTTATAATTTTTGCAAAAAAGTTTTAAAACTTGACGAAGTGGAGCTTGTAAATTATTAGTTTTATAAAATAGTGTCTCTGACAGAAATTGTATGGAAATTAGTGCTCTTTAAGATTTTCATTTGACATTTTAATTAGCAATCAATGTTTTATGAAATAATCCGCGAAAACTACGTTTTGAAAACTTTGACGCGCTATAACTCGTAAATGTTCTATTCAAGGAAGATAAACCCGCTAAGGATTTTATAGAGGATTTAGTGGTGAACAGGTGCTTACCATTTTTGTTGTGGCGCCAATAGTTCGTGAGATATTTCCCTTTGACTTTTCGCAAAGATGGCGGTTAATTCCAACGACAAAATACTCAGACTGAAGAATAACTTTTATTATGCTTAATACGATTTTTCATTTTTTTTCATTCAACTCATTCAATCATCGTAAGTGGATTTGCATTTGAATAGGATAAATGATTCTGTGGACATAAGTAGATTTTAATGACCCCTTCCAAGATTAATTTGGTTTAAATTGGATAAAAACTAAAAAATTTATAGTAGTGATACAGTTTCACGTGAGACACTGGTATTTTGTTTTTATAATCAAATCATAATATTAATTTTTTAAATTTCTATAGAAGGAATGTAAGTGATTGTGTTCTTGTTATATTCTTTGTTTTTGTAACCTAATTTTATTAAAAATAAACAATCAGCTTACTGTTGTGTTTTATTTTTATTATTATTAATTACTATCACAACATGTTATTTACACAGGGTGTTCCCAGATCGTGAACGCAATGGATTTAATGGACAGAAAACTTCATGTTACGAAGGATGTATTTTTTATAAAATGTTCATTTGTTTTTAAAAACAATATTTGTCTATTGTAAAATTTAAAATGTTATACAGACTGATCAGAATAAAGCGTATGTATTATTTTCATTTATCATACAATAGTTTTTATTTTTGAACATCTTTTAGAATATTTTTATTTTAATATTGGCAAATGTTTTTGAAACGAATAGAGAAATTTATAAATAATACATTTTTTGAATGTGGAAGTTTCTCGCCCATTATAGTGCCATAAAGTTGGCTACATATGGGAAAAACATGTATTAAGATATCTAAAAAACTCTATTCGGGGTTCGTTTCTGCATTCCGATAAACAAAAAGTACATTTTGACATGTAATCACCGGTTTGGCGGGAATGTAAATAATGATAGAGGTAAAAATTAGTGTTTTTTATTTTTTGTCAGATCTGGTTCAAAATTGATATATGGGTTTCTCGTTGGATTCTAAGCACTTTTTCTTAATAAAATTTGTCGATGTCTTGTCGATTTGACCCATTTTACGGTATCATCGTCAACTATTTTTTACATTCCCGCCAAACCGGTGATCACATGACGTGTCAAAATGTATTTTTTTGTTGTTGGACATGCAGAGATGAACCCCCAATAGAGTTTTTAGAAATCTCAATAATACAAATTTTTCCCATATGTAGCCAACTTTATGGCGAACACTGTACCTATTTATCTGGGTACACCCTATATACAGATATGCTTAAAATACATTTGACCACTGTTGGAAATGTGCACTAACGACGATACATAAAAATCTCTTGTCCGTCTATGGATAAACACATCAATATGGTATTGTGGAAACTGCGGGCCATTCACGGATCTATACTGCATGTGCCGGCAAAATGTCACTGGACCGGCTGACGGCCACGCGGACACCGAGTTGCTGGTAAAGCAACTGTTAGATGTGCCGGGCCATTATAGAACGTGCCGGCAACCAGATAGTTTGCCGGTAGCGGCCCATATGTTTTGTGTTTGTTGGGAAGCTTCATTGCAAAACTCGTATGATAGGAACACTCGCTGCGCTCGTGTTCCTACTTTCATACATCGTTTTGCAATGAAGCCCTTGCCACACTTGTATTACAATCTACTATTTCATAATATATCGTCAACTATTAATTGGTCGGATATAAAAATATGTAGGTGCAAACTTGTAGAGCATTAAATTCTACAATTTTTATTTAAAACTCTTTTGTAAAACTTATAAAATAGTTATTTATGATATAAGTGTTTGCTCTTTTCGCAAACTTCCCCAATCACAAAATAAAATCACTTATGAAAACTACTAAAACCTAATATCTGCGTATTATTTCAAAATATTAACATTTTGTATTTGTATTTGTCTGTCAAAAATGAGATTTTGTCATGAAGCTCGATAATCAAGGTAAGGTAAAATTTACTTTTAACACTAGTGTTACAAGTAACTCACTTTTAACACTGGTGTTATAAAATGATATTTTCAACATAGCAAATGTTAAAAGGCTCACTTTTAATAGTGATTATACAAAAAATATATTTATTTATTTATTTATTCTCAAACAGGTTAAAAGAAACTTATTACATGAGAAATATTAGGTATATTACAGACAGGTAGTTACTTAATTTAATAAGTTAGTCCTAACACTACTTACGAAAATGATAATTAATACAGGGTGATTCTTTTAAGGCGGCCATTAGAATATTTCCCACTTGCAGATGAGATAAACATTTGAGATTTGGTACACTACCATAGTCGACCATTGCGAGTCCGAAAATAATATATTCAAAATGGCGGCACTTCCGGAAATACCGGAAGACGATACCAACTTGCTTATTTTAAATGGAACACCCTATATATTTTCGACTTTTCGAAATGATCATAAAATGAGTCAAAAGATGTAGCACACCCTATACCTAAACTGAGCCGTTTCGGAAATATTTGACATTTTATAAATAAATTGACAGGTGCAACGGTTTGCAAGAACCGTTATAACTTTCTCCGTGTAGGAGATCTTTATTTGCTCTTTGGTACATAAAAAGAACACAAGATGAGCTACTCTCTACAAAAAAAAAAAAATAGAATCCAAAATACTATACCAAGTGTTTTATTTTTCACGTTACATTTTGTCAAATTCAAACCTCAAAAACGTTTTTATTTCAAATGGAACACCCTGTATTTTTTACATCAAATTATGTTAAATAAATTCCCATTTTTCTAGTATAAGCATTGTAGGAGTTAAAGTTACAACTTTTCGAAATATTGCCGATTTTCTTAAATGTCCAAAAATTTTTAATAAAAATTGCCATCAACTTATTCATGATTAGAAACAAGCATTAATGTTAGTCATTCCTTTATGTTAAAAAATGCCAGCATGTTTAAATTACACTCACGAAGACTTTTAGATTTGTTTATTATTTATGGAGAATGTGATAAAGTAATACCAGGAACATGTAACACATTTGGAGTAGCTCTGCTAGACTTCGCCCTGTTGAAATTATTGTATTGTAATATTTATAATACTCAATAAAGGCAAATTATTATTATTATTATTATTATTATTATTATTATTATTATTTACTACTCGATACTCACAAGAACAGAAACCATCCACCATACACGCATATTGGATAAATTTAGAATATTTGGCTCTGTCCAATGGCACGTGCCAAATTTTATTGTGACAATCGATTTTTGAGGTGGACTTATATCACTTTTTGAACTATTCGCAAGTTCTTGTTGAAAATTATAATTTACCCAAAAAAACGTAGAAGCCTATGAAAGAATTGACACAATAAAGTGGGTATCGAGTAGCAAATATGTTACATGTTCTTGGTATTATTACTTTATCACATTCTCTGCTGGCATTTTTTAACAAAAGAGAATGACTGAGATTAATGATTGTTTCTAATCATGGTTAAGTTCATGGCAATTTTTACTAAAAATTCTTGGACATTTGAGAAAATCGCCAATATTTCGAAAAGTTGTAACTTTAACCCCTAACTACAATGCCGATACTGGAAAAAAGGGAATTTAATTTCACATAATTTGATATAAAAAATACAGGGTGTTACATTTGAAATAAAAAAGTTTTTGAGGTTTGATTGTGACAAAATGTAACGTGAAAAATAAAACACTTGGTATACTATTTTGGAATCTATTTTTTTTTTGTAGAGAGTAGCTCATCTTGTGTTCTTTCTACGTACCAAAGAGCAAATAAGGATCTCCTACACGAAGAAAGTTATAACGGTTCTTGCAAACCGTTGCACCTGTCAAATTTTTTATAAAATGTCAAATATCTCCGAAACTATTCGGTTTAGGTATAGGGTGTGCGACGTCGTTTTGCCTCAGAATTTTATGATCATTTCGAAAAGTCGAAAATATATAGGGTGTTCCATTTAAAATAAGCAAGTTGGTATCGACTTCCGGTATTTCCGGAAGTGCCGCCATTTTGAAATTATTCTTTTCAGACTGGCAATGGTCGACTAGGTAGGACACCAAATCTCAAATTGCTATCTCATCTGCAAGTGGGAAATTTTTTAATGGCCGCCTTAAAAGAATCACCCTGTATAGCTAATAACAAAATATTTAACATTAAATCTAGCTGAGGGGATGGAAAATGAAATCGGAAATTTTATTCCAAACTCATAGAATACTCTTTTAGCGTTTTAAAAAATGTATTATAATGTAGACTCATTGTTAGTTCTGTTAATATCAAAATATTATTTATATTCTTCAGCATTGTAATAATAGGTGTACATACATTTACTTTTGTCATGGGTATATTAAAAAATGCTGCATTCCTGGTTGTTGTGTTAGATACCCGTTCCTTCAGACTTTTTTCAATTTTTGAACAATTTAATACACTTATTATTAAAAATTTTATAACAAGTAAAAACCATGTACATACTCTCCTATTTTCTAAATTAACGCTATTAAATTCTCTTCACAAGTAAGTTGTTCTAATAATATTATAATCCGGATAACGGTTGTATTTTTTTAAATATAAATATCTTAGGAATTTATTTTCTACCTTTTCTACAGCATATTTCTGTCAACTACATATACTACAGACGCATATTCCAATTTTGGTCTCATTAGTGTATTATGTAAAATTAACGATTTGGTGTATTTAAAAGTTGCATATGTCTCATAATAAATCCTAAACTGCATAACGAGTGTCAGATTACATTTTGAATATGACACCTTTTAGTGTCACTAGAGACCATATAGGGCCCTTACCTGGAAAAATTCATGGTAGTTCTGAAAATAGGCTTACTTTACGATTTCTTGAGCGCTGAATCCGAATTTTTAACTTTCCACCAAAGATTCCCCTCGCAACCTCCTCAAAAATTTGAAAATAAAACCAAGAAATCGTTTTTTTTTTCTATCTTCTTTTTAGGAAAAAGAAACCTAGTAATTCGGAAAGTAGACAAAATTTGCAACAAAAAAGATCCTTTGACATTTTAACGTTGGACGAATGGGGAAGCGCTAGCACTAGGGATTGCAATTTACCGGAAGTTTTAATAACCGGTAAATCGGTAAATAAAAATGTAAATAACCCGTTAACCGGTATTTACCGGTAATTTTTAAAATGAATGATTAGGGTGGCGAAAGTGGTAATTGTCTTTTTCCATGTACAAAATTATCTAAAGGACCCCGCACACCATATAGGGTATTTCTGCCTCTTGTCAAATTTAATCTAACCCACGTAAAAATGTTATTTTGGACCCCCTGAACAAATGTTCAAATGCAGCCAGGTCCGAAAAGGTCTTCGTTCACGAAATCGCGTGAAGCGCCCAAAGTTACCTTGTAATGACTAAATTCTATTGCTGTTTCCAGTGGTAAAGCAACGAAATATTAAGTTTTATTTCACACGTTTTTATTTATTTTTCACTTGTCAATAATGACATTGTTTTGATTCATTGAAACTGCCAAATAAATGTCATTTTAGGATATGGCGTTACCAAAAATGATTTGAGGTTATAAAAAACGTGCTGTGTATCATCTCAAGCTTATATTAACATCCCAATAAAACACAATCATAAATAATTTTTGAGAAACTAGTATTAATAGATACATTCGTTATTTTCATCAGCTAATTATCAATAAAACAAAACAGTTCATCCCGGACACTCTTAGTGAGAAAGTCGCATTGAATTCACGGTTTGAGGTCGATTCGCGGTGAAAAAGAATTTCCTTCTATCCAAGAACGAGTGTGTCATTAACACGAGTAAAAATTAATTATGCAGTTCTGAATTTCCATAAAATCAAAGCCAACTTTAATTGAATTTTCTTCAATTTTAAAACGTATTTGGAACGATATTTATGGCTTCATATCTCAAAACGAAGACCTTTTCGGACCTGGCTACATTTGAACATTTGTTCAGGGGGTTCAAAAGAACATGTTTACGTGGGTTAGATTAAATTTAACGGGAAGCAGAAACAAAAGGTTTTTATTAAAAGGAAAAAATATGAATGAAATGAATTTAAATAAATAATTATTCGGTAAATAACAAAAATATCAACTTAAATAACAAAAATTATAAACATAAACTCAAATAGGGCATTTACTGAATACCTAATCTAAAAATACAATATTTTTTAAAAATAGCCCGTTAAAAGTGTTAGTTTTTCAAAACTATATCTGTTAGTCGTCTGATATTTGTGCATAGAATACCACCAGCTGAAGATGCCCTTCCTCAATCGATATTGGTGAGTCGATAAGTTAATAAGAATTGGTAATAACATACTTCTAAATGTATTCCACGGATATTTGCGGCAGTGAAATATTCAATTTCCTGTCGCGAGATATTGTCAATGTCTCTCTTGCTTGGTGTTTGGATTTTACTTTTTATAATATTATTTATTTATTGTTAAAAGTGCTCAGTGTTGGGACAGTCACTCTGTATTTACTGAATACTAGTCACTGACATAAATAGAAACGTTGAATACGTGACATATCGTAAGTTAAGAATTTACCGAAATAACCGGTAATTATCGTCATGTGTATTTTGTCCTGATAACCGGTTAACCGGTTAACCGGTATTACAATCCCTAGCTAGCACGGCTCGAAACATGAGCCTCGGCGCCGCAACGTGGTCCCAAATTGAGCTTGTTAGTTCAAAAATGGCTAGAAACCGCAAATCTTGTCAGAAATGAACAATTTTCTTTTTAAGTTAAAGCTTACCGAAATTCCAACAAATCATAGGAGCCCGAATTTTGAAAAAAAAAATCCCTTTTTATTATATTAAGTTAAAAGCAAAAAAAAAATGGCTAGAGACCGCAAATCTTATTGGAAATGAATCAATTTTTTTGAAATTAAACAAATCTTCGGAGCCCGAATTATGAAAAAAAAATTCCGGATACTACCTAAATGCAGGTGCGGCGTTGAGGCGCATGTTTCGGGACCCACTCGCTCCCCTCCCGTACGTCAAAATGTCAAAGGACTTTTTTTTGTCGTAAATTTTGTTTACTTTCTGAATATCTGGGTATTTCTTCTCTAAAACTAAAAAAAAAACGATAAAAAAAATCAAAAAATAATTTTTTTTTTCTTTAAATTTGAGGGGTTGTGGGGGGAATTTTCGGTGGGAAGTTAAAAACTTGAATTCAGCGAGCCAAAAATCATAAAGTAAACCAATTTCCAGAACTACCATGAATTTTTTCAGGTAAAATTCTCTCATGCCTGGATTAACTCTATATCTAGTCTTTAACATTATCTACTCTGGATATTATTTCATTACACATTATGTATGATTTTCACTAATTTTCGCGTACAACTCATTACTGCATATTTAGATACACCAAATTTTAGTTTATTATGAACACTCCATTCGTATACAGGCCTCCCGTATGGGGGTCTATTGGGTAGTGTGTTTAGGGGCCCGGGCTTCCGAGGGGCCCGTAGTGGGGGCACGTCAGAGATCTTGGCAATTTTTTTTTTCCAAATTTCTTCCCTCCGCTCATCAATTATTAAGCGCGGGGGCCCGCCTGTGAATTTGGTACTGGAGCCCATGACTTGATGCGGGGGGCCTCTTCGTATACGCTGTCAATGTCTTGTAAAAAAAACGCAATCCTCATCGTTATTTATTTTGTAATTGAATTTCATATCATCAACGTAAAGTAAACATTTTGATTCTCTAATCTTAATGACAGTCGGGAGATCATTTATAAAAATAAAAGAAGAAATAACAAGAGTTTTTTTAACCGACTTCATAAAATTTAAAAAAGTAGAAGGTTCTCAATTCGACCTCATGTTTTTTTATATTTGTTCAATGATTACTACGGCGTAGCTTAAGCGATTTCTGTCAAACCTACTGCAAACTGTAGGCTATGATCCGGCGCGGCGGTGGTCCCACACTAAATTTATCAAGCTAGTAGTATAAGATGAACAAAAATTGGAAACAATTTTTTGTATTACGAGCATATTCGAAGTTTTGGCGGAGTCGCCGGTGATATCAATTAAAAATTTATGTCTCGATTTATAATAATTACAATTTTTCTCAAACAATAGGGCATTATTATAACTTTCTCTCATGTCATATGCCATTTCGCAACAAAAGAGAGCCTTGCATGAAGGCGAATCAGCCGAAGGATGTTTTCTACGACATTAGCATGAACTGAGACTTTTATTAAGAAACGCGCCCGTTGAACAATTTGCCTTTACAAACAAATTATATAGCATGCTCTCGCTTATTTTCAATGCTGTTAATGATGACAATTTCATTGCTTGATGGTTTTAAATTAAGATGCGATAATGCCAGCAAATTTTTTGTAGATTTACGTGGGTCACACAAAAAAGATTATTCTTATTTTGAATGTAAGTACCTATTTTTTCAGGAATTTTAATGTATTATTGCTCAAAAAAAGAGAAGAAAAGAGAAAGAGGTGGTTTGAATATATTTACAGGGTGTAATCAGTTTCATGTCATTAAAAAGACTGGTGGTAGGGAACGACTAAACGAACAAAAAAACCTTATATAACATGGGGTCAAAAACCCATCGTTTTAGAAAAAAAAAATAAACAAAAATTTCGAAAATTTTCAGTAAAATTGTTTGAGAACTGCTGGAATGTTGGGATAGGCTTTTATATTCGTGTATGTCGGCGCCTTTAACCATCAAATACGCTAATATCGCTCTTTCAAAGTGCCGCGTTCCTTTGTTAGAGACCGCGCGTCGTCGAAGACACGAGTTGATAGTCACACTTTTTTATGGCTTTTTAAAATTAGGTAAGGTATAGTAGGGCCCACATTTATAGCAGCGATATAAAAAAGCTCGCAAAAAACCTAAAGGATACCGACCATGTATCAATTTCAATCTATTTCCATAAAAGGCCATAAAAGTGTTCGGCTTCTTTTATTATCATCACAAAAATATGGTCAAATATTTGCTAACAACAATGTAGGGCACTCCCACTGAATATAATTGGTTGAAATATTCTCTACCGGAATTATGATAGGTTGGAATAAACTACGCGGACAACGTGTACTAGCGATAGTCAACGTGGAGCGGCGGGCGGTACATTAATCAAAGGTGGGTCGGTACCCTTTACGTTTTTTTGCGAGCTTTTTTATATCGCTGTAATACCGATAGATCATAAATATCTTTATGGAAGACATTTCAAGATTCTGCATTAAAATGGCTGTTGCAGTTGAAAACCCCTGGCTCGTTGGATAGAACGGCTGCAACAGTATGATTTCAAAATCGAACATCGACCTGGAAGATCTCATAAGAACGCAGACGCTTTATCTAGAAGACCGTGCAAGGAAGATTGCAAGCACTGCTGCTACGTTGAGAAATTGCAGGGTACGGTGGCCGTCAACACTATTAAAATAGAGGTTCCAGATGATTGGACGACTGAAGCCCCGAGACAAGAACAACTGAATGACACAGAGATTGGGGTTATACTGAGAGCAAAGGAGAAAGGAATTCGACCAGCGTGGAAGGATGTTTCGGACAAGGCAGTTGGATTGAAGGCTTTGTGGGCCCAATGGGATTCACTTAAAGTCATGAACGGGCTGCTAAAGAGAGCTTAGGAAAGACCGGATGGCAAGGAATTTTTTATGCGTCCAGTGATTCCCAGGTGTCGAGTACCGAAAGTACTTCAGGAAGTGCATAATGGAGCATCCAGTGGACACTTCGGCGTTAATAAGACTCTGAATAAAGTACGAGAACGATTTTATTAGGTAAATAGTCGTCAGGATGTGGAAGCTTGGTGTCGCAATTGCAAAATTTGTGCAGCGAGTAAGGGACCACAGACTAGTAGTAGGGGTGCAATGAAACAATATAACGTCGGAGCTCCTTTCGAGAGGATTGCGATCGATATAGCCGGCCCATTCCCAATAACCAAGGACGGTAACAAGTACATACTGGTTGCCATGGACTATTTTAGTAAGTGGCCAGAGGCCTATGCGATTCCAAACCAAGAAGCAGTCTCTGTCGCCAAAGTCTTGGCAGATAATTTGATATGTCGGTTTGGTGTACCCCTGGAGCTGCATTCAGATCAAGGGAGGAACTTTGAGTAGGGGTGTTTCAGCAAATCTGCAAGTTATTGGGGATACACAAAACACGGACAACAGCCCTTCACCCGCAATCAGATGGAATGGTGGAACAACATAACAAGACCATGAAAGAACATCTCTCTAAAGTGCTTCATAAGAATCAACGTGACTGGGATCTCCACGTACCGTTCTTCCTCATGGCATACAGAGTTGCTATCCACGAGTCTACGAAACAAACACCAGCCCGTGTGGTATTTGAACATGAAATCAGACTGCCGTGTGATTTGATTTTCGGAACACCAGGCGGAGGACTGCTTCCTGTAAACAGCTATGTGAATGAAATTAGTGAACGGCTTAGAAATGTTCATGAGCTGGTTAGAGACCAAATCACCATAGCCAGTGACCGAATGAAGGCTCGATACGACTGTAAGGGTAGTTCAGAAGGGTTCAAGGCAGGAGATCTGGTTTGGCTGTACAACCCACAGCGAAAGAAAGGGAAGTCCCCGAAGCTTCAACCACCTTGTGAAGGACCATATCCAGTCATCACCCGGATCAATGACGTTGTGTATCGGATTCAAAGAAGTAAAAAGTCGAAGATGAAGATTGTACACTTGAATAGACTGGCGAAGTATGTGAAAGAGGCTGAATTGTCTGACCGGGACGTTCAGGCTTAAGGAGGGAGCAATGTGATGTGTTGCAACCCCAGAATGTAGGCAACACAGAATTCAATAATTAGTTCGGATGTCTGAATGTAGGATTTGCACCTACTAGAGAAAGAACCTACTAGAAGCTCTAGAATCACAGAAAGTTCGGGATCTGTCGTTTTTAGGTATATAAAGCCGCATTCTCGGCGGGAAAAGAAAGTTTTGAATTGACAAGTGAGGTTAAGACTCCAAAGTGAAAACAAAGTGATAAACATTGTTATTTTTGGTCAGTAAAGTGCATTTAAGTTAATAATAGTATTGTGAAGTATCCAGTAAGTTATTTAATAAAGTGTGTTAGTGGACATCTCTTGATATGATTTTTGGAACCCACGGATTTTGCAAGGGCGGTGTCCCAGGGGTGGAAACACGTCACAATATTTTAAGACGTATTTGACAAAGACTGGTATTTTGCAAATAATTTGTTTAATAACAAATTAAGCTCAAGGACTATTGTTGGTAACTTTTGGTATGTTGTTCCTGACATGTTCAGAGATGTATTTTCAAAAGTTACCGTTTCCCGAAATTTTTCCAAACTGAAAATCTCTATTGACTCCACTAAATGTACCGAGAATTTAGTGCCAAAAAAAATTTCTTACCAGTTTCGTCATTGCAACAATGGTTCTTAATAAAATATTTGCTTTTGACCTATTCGCAAAGATGGCGGGTAACGCCAACCACGCCAACATAACAAAATATTTAGAATGACATCAACAAGTACCTACCTATATTAATAATATATTAACAAGCGAATATTTAAAAATTCAAATGACGTCCCGATATTGTTGATTAATTAGGCAATCCAAATGACGTGACTTCCAACATGGCGTCGAGGGAAAACATTAATTGTTAGGTTGGTACGTAAGTTGGTATCATTTAGTTAGTAGCGCACACGCGCATATCATAAGGATTGAGAAACTCACTTCCTGCTTCGCGGTTTCGTGATGTACACGTGTCGTTTTAGTAAAGTATCTTTGCAGGAACGTTATGTTAATAAACGAACCATTACCCACGTATATTGTTTATTTTATAGCTAAAAACGTAATATTAATTTTCATTTGTTAAACGTTTGTGTTTTTCTGTTGGCTTGGCTACGTTTCCGGAAATTGATAAAAATAAACCCGTGTTTGCTCTCTAGAGTCTCTAGTCTATTGAAATGTAATATACTTTTTTAATTTCCTTAATTCTGAAGGGTTTTACAGCGCTGCGAAGGGATCTAAGTGACAGATCATGGCTTACAAATTGAGAGATCGGCGATTCGATCCCTATGCACTACGGATTTTTTTTCGTTAAAAACTTTATTAATAATTGCGGAAAATTATACATATTGTTCCCTATGGTAATGGACGACTTCAGGCGGGTGCTTCGCCTGCAAAATGGGGTCCCCGTAGGGCTCCGTCGCGGGCCTCTTCTCGGTACCTATTTAAGTCTTCACTCAAGAACCCCCTTTAGGCCCTTTTTCCAGTGGGGCTAACATAATCTCACCCTGCGTCAACTCATTTCTCTCCTACAGCCGATGAGACATCCCTAGCGTCATCTAGTAACAACTTTGAATAATTATAAGCAACTAATATATAATGTAATTTAATCTTGTGACAATATTTATATTCTTCCGCAATTATTAATAAAGTATTTAACGAAAAAAAGTATGTAGGAATCGAACCGCCGATCTTTCGATTTGTAAGCTATGATCTGTCACTTTGATCCTTTGGCAGCGCTGTAAAACCCTTCAGAATTAATGAAATTCAAAAAAGTTTAAATGAAAATTATTCGTTAAGAAACATGTGATATATTTTTTTGTTAAAATTGAAGAAAAAAGTTTTGGTGCTTAAAAGAAAATTTTGTGACAAATTCCTATCTTCTAAGGGTTATAACTTTCTAATGGGCTCATTTAGCACTTTTTTTAATTTGATTATTGCAAAGATCTTAAAATTCTAAGTCTCTGTGCAAAAACTAGAATTTTGTGAGACCTGTAAATCGTCTAAAAAAAAATCATAAATATGGACCTCCCCTGTCAAAAAATCCTATTTCAAACTTATAGATAATTATGCATTTTTTATGGGTAATCATAAGAGCCTATCTGGTTTATAAGGTTTTATACAGTACATTAATTTTGCAATATAGAAATTATATTGGGATGAATAAGTATCTAAAGGAGTCTTAATTGAGTTGGAATACCCATGTTGTTATTGGTATGTTTCCATAAGTGTTTATACTAAAAACAGATTTTATATGGCATTACAACTTTTAATTTGATAAGTTCTCATGGGAACTGAATAGTGTTGAAACTGAAAAGGTTTCATCAGTAAAATCAAATACGAGTTCTGTAATCTTTTATAAGAAACAATTAGTATATGGTTTTTGTAAGATCTGAGGGGTTGTTATCAGTTTAGTTTATATAATAATTTAATGAAGATTTATAAGGATACGTATTAAAAAGTGTTAATAAGGTATTACATCGAATATTTTTGAGGCTTTTTATGGGATCTGAAGAGTAATGAAATTGAAAAGATATACTAAGGAGTTCCTAGCAGACATTTTATACATTTTCATAAGGATATATTTGTACTTATTTTTATAAGACTTCATGGGTATATATCATAGTTTAATTTATATAAGAATTTAGTGGAAACGTGTAAGAATGCATGTTAAAAAGTATGAATAAGGTATTATCGAATACTTTTGTGAGTTTTTTTGGAATCTGAAGAGTAATGCAATTGAAAATATATACCAAGGAGTTGTACTTATTTTTATAAGACTTCATGGGTCCATATCAGTTTAGTTTATATAAGAATTTAATAAGGATTTATAGGGACATCTATTAAAAAGTATTAATAATGATTATTCACTATTCATTTGATTAGTGTTCATGGGGTTCCAGTAGTAGTAAAACTAATAATGTTTCATCAGGAAAACAGGAATTAATTTTATAACATTTAATAAGAAATAATTAGTATATATAAGAATTGAAGTGTTATTATTAGTTTAGTTTTATATAAGAATTTATAAAGAATTTCTCAGTGCACCCATTGAAAAGTATTATTTACAACTATTAATTTGAAAAATTTTCATGGGATTTCAATAGTAAACTTACTAATACAATAAATTTCATATAATTTACATTAAAATCCATTGTAAGATTAAAATCCATTGTAAGTATATACACATTGTATTTTAGAAAACCCTGTTATTCCCATAAAACCATAAAAGTTTTACAATAGACCTCAAGCGAGGAATATACATTAAAAACTCACAGAATCCATAAAATTTTCATGTTTCAAACGCCATAAAAACTTATAAATACTTATAGGCCTCGTACTGAGAGTTTACATTAATATCTTTCAAGTTCATATAAAAACCTATAAAAGTTCGCAATTTAATTACCATAAATACTTATAAATATACTGATAGACTTCATTCAGAGAATTTACTTTAAAACCCCATTGCATATCCTCATAGAATTTTATAAAAACTTCGTGTTTATTATTAAAACGTGCAAGCGTTGATAGACTTCAGGCAAGGAATTTACATTCAAAACACATTTCAAGTACTTCAAGAACTTAGACACATCTGAACCACTTAAAATCTTCGTATTTCAAACACCATATAAGAACTTACAAATACTGATAGGCCTCGTATGGAGAATTTTCATTAAAAATACTTTTCAAATACAAATCAATATCTATAACACTTCATATTTCAATTACCGTGAAAACGTATAACTACTGATAGACTCCATATAGGGAATTTACATTAAAAACCCATTGTACGCAGCAAATATTATAAAAACTTCGTATTTCCTATTAATATATGCAAATGCTGATAGACCTCAGGTAAGGAATTTACATTAAAAACACATTTCAAATAGCCACATCAAACCATATTCAGAACTTATGAAAAACTTTGTATTTAAAATATTATAAAATCTTAATTATACTAATACATATAACTACCGATAGACTACATATATAGGTAATTTACATTAAAAACCCATTGTACGCAGCAAATATTATAAAAACTTCGCATTTCCTATTAATATATGTAAATGCTGATAAACCTCAGGCAAGGAATTCACATTAAAAACACATTTTAAATAGCCGCACATCAGACCACATTTAGAACTTATAAAAAAATTTTCTGTTTCAAATACTATAAAAACTTACGTATACTAATAGGTTTCATACGAGGAATGTACATTTAAAACACACACATACATAATTAAAACTTATGAAAGTTTAGTGTTACATACTCCAGCCTCCAGTAGAGGCAGCTGTTATACATGTCGCTAATTCATATCTAATCTAATGTGACCTAAGAAACTAGCGTGGGCTTGTTAAATTGAATACTAGTTAAGACGAGCATCGCACACCATCCGATCCTGCTCCCGGAGATGGAGAACCTGGAGGCCACAGCCGTAGTAGTGCCCACGGCACGAAATGGCGACATCAGAGTGGTCTCCTGCTACCAGCCACCCCACAACATGCTGCGAGACGCAGACCTGGACTCGGTCCTCCCCCCAGGGACCCAGACGGTTGCTATCGGCGACTTCAACGCCAAGTCCCCGGAATGGCACAGTAGGATCACAAACACTCGAGGACGAGAGCTACTGCGATTTCTGGGACGACAGGATGGCAACCTGCTGGTCCTTGGGCCGGAGGCGCCGACCCATGACAATGGTGTAACCAGGCCGGATGTGCTGGACATTGCGATGCTGAAGGAGATGACCCTCGAAGCCGAAATCACCGCCATGATGGAAGGTTCCACCGAGCACAACCCCATTCTCCTAGAACTAGGAGAAAAGGACGGTGAGAACACGACAACTTTCGTCAAAAGGAGGACGGACTGGGAAGTGTTCCGTGCAGAACTGCAGAGGAACATCGCACACATTCCCAGACTCGAGACCGAGGCAGACGTGGAGAGGGCCATCGCCTCCCTGGAGGACCAGATCCAGGCGGCACTAAGGGTAAGTACCACCGAGACGGAAACGAGGCGAGCACCAGCTCCCCTGGCAAACCTCCCAGAGGAAACCAGGCAGCTGATAAGGGACAGACGAAGTGCCAAGAGACGGGCCCAGAGAACCCGACTCCCGGAGGACAGGAGACATTACAACACCCTGAGCCGGAGAGTCAAGGCCGCCCTTCAGGAACACCGACAAGAAGGGTGGCAACGCCACCTGGAATCCCTGGACACACAGGACAGGAGCATCTGGACCACCCAACGGGCCCTGCGGAACCGTCGGACTCCCATGCCCCCGATCCACGGAGAGAATGGTGTTGTCTACACTCGCCAGGAAAAAGCTGAGGCATTTGCTGACAGCTTGGAACTGCAGTGTAGGGAAAACCAACTCGATGATGAGGACGAGGACTGGGAGGACGACGTGAGACGCAGGGTACGTAGGATGAACCGTCTGCCAGATGAAGACCACATCCCCCCGACCACCCCCGAGGAGGTCAAGGAGATCCTAAGGAGTCTAAAACCCAGGAAAGCTCCAGGATGTGATGGCATTGGGAACATCGCCCTCAAGAAGCTGCCCCGGAAAGGAGTAGCGGCGATGGTCAACATCATCAACGCAATGTTGAGGTTGAGACACTTCCCATCCAGGTGGAAAAAGGCCGACGTCATAGTCATCCCAAAGCCAGGTAAGAACCTAACGTTTCCTTCCTCTTACAGGCCCATCAGTCTACTCCCAGCGATGAGTAAGGTAGCCGAACGAGTCATACTCAAGAGGATAGCCGAGAAGACAGAAGAGCTGGAAGTCCTCCCAGACGAGCAGTTCGCCTTCAGGACAGGGCACTCCACCGAACTCCAAGTGCTCCGCCTCACCGAGGAGGTCACGAAGGGATTCAACCAACGACAGGTCACGGCAGCGCTGTTCCTGGACGTTGCCAAAGCCTTCGACAGGGTCTGGCACGATGGTCTCCTAGCCAAAATGATGAGTATGGGTTACCCCATTGCACTCGTCAAGCTAGTGAGATCGTACCTCCACAGGAGACAGATGAGGGTGAAGATCGTGGACAAGGTGTCCACGTACAGAACAATGGAGGCAGGAGTCCCCCAAGGCTCAGTGCTGTCCCCCCACTTGTTCTCCATCTTCACATCCGATCTACCCCGGACGGAGAGGACCTCCATGGCCCTCTACGCCGATGACACAGCCCTGACTGCCAGATCCTGGAGTGCCAGGCTAGCCACCAGAAACCTCCAGGAGGCGGCCACCCTCCTAGAGGACTGGTGCAACAGATGGAAGGTAGCCGTCAACGCCGAGAAGAGCAAGGCGGTACTCTTCAAGAAGGTAAGAAAACAAAACCCCACAGGTCACGTTTCCATGTTTGGAGAGGACATCCAATGGCACGACTCCGCCAACTACCTTGGCGTGGTCATGGACAAAGGCCTAACATGGAGACTGAACACGGAGGCCATCGTCAAGAAGGCCAGGAGGACGAGAGCCCTAATCTACCCGATGACGGGTAGACAGAGCAGACTCAACCTGAGGAACAAGCTCACGCTTATCAGGTCCCTCATCCGGCCTCAGCTGACGTATGCTTCGGTAGCTTGGGGCTACCAAGCAAAGAGCTACCTCCATCAGATCCAGAGAGTGGAGAACGTCGCCCTCAGAACGGCAGTCGATGCACCCTGGTTCATCCGCAACGAGGACATCTACAGGGACCTGGAATACACCCCGGTCACTGAGATCATCAAGCAGAGAGCCAGAAAGATGTACGCCCTTGCCGAGGAGCATGGGAACCCACTAGTCAGGGAGGCAACTGACTATGACCCAGCAGATGCTCCGAGGCACAAGCGGCCGAAGGTGCAGCTCCTGGATAACGGGTGAGTATGAGAAGCATACCACCAACCGACGATCCACCCCCACGGAAGAGACATGACGATACCCAACCACCCACCCAAGACCCTGCGGGTACCGGACAAACAACCGTCCAGTACCCGTAGTCCCCCTAGCTCCGGGCAGACCAAAAATGCTACCAAAGCAGTTAGGTCTGCCCTTCCTCGAGCTACACAGCTCATCCTTACCCTACCGATGATCCGGATGACAGGATGCCTCTTGGCATCTTGTGTACCGGCAGTCACTCCCGCCACAAACCCAAAACACCCAACAGACCGATGACTACCCCCCGGGGGGCAAACAAGCTGGCGAAGAAAAGAAGACGAAGACAGAAGAACGCCAGAAGAGGCCTTAGCCAGCAAGGTCCAACGAGCCAGGACCCAGGGAGGTGGGCCGAAATCGTCTGCACCGCTCACATTTGTGAGTGGGGCCGACGTAAAGTAAGCTCGCCCGCCCTGCACGAGGCTGGTCCCCGGTCTACAGCGATGTATTGGGGTAAAGGGCAATAGTCCTGCCCGGCCCCAGTCATCCGAGACCGACATCTTTAGCCAAGAATATTGGCGCGTTAAATTGAAAGTAAAGCAGTCTCTTTTACTGCTAACTTATTAACTGCGTTTAGGCTAGAACGCCAGAGGAAACAAGAGGACTTTCGCAGTATTTAGTGTTTACCACTATATTTACTATTGATATTTGAAATATTAATAGTAAGTAAATAATATTTACTTACCTATGTAAGTTTATGGGATTTGGCATTAAAAATATTTTTCAAATACACAACCAAAATCCTTAAAAAACCTATTAATAGTGATGGGTAAAAGCAGTTAGTTTTTAATAACAGTTTAAACTGGTACTGCTATTTTGCAATAACTGTTTAAAATAACAGTTTAAAAATAACAGATCGCTGAGAAGTACTGGCATGCGTATACCGCAGCGCGCAGTTTGCAAATGTTATTTCAGAGATGTTATTTTATACATCATGCTGCTGCCGCTGCTGCTTATCTGTTATTTTCTCACCTGTTATTTTCGAACAGAGATAACAGTCTGTTAATGCTATTTACAAATAACTGTTATAAAATAACAGGTTGTTAAATAGCAACTCATCTCTACCTATTAATACTAATAGAATTTCTATGGGAAATTTACATTCAGAACACTATACAAACCTATAAAAACCTAGAGAAACTTTTAATTACATGTACTATAAAAAAGCTCATCAATACTAATAGATATCATATGGGAATTTATATTCAAAACACTATAAAAACCTATAAAAACTTTTAATTAAATATACTATAACAACTTATCAATACTGGTAGATACCATATGAGAATTTACAATTAAAACACATTTCAAATACACACATCAAAAATTATAAAACCTTATACATTTTTTTTTATAAGTTTTTATAAGGATTTTTTGACAGGGTCATCCGCCTTGTCGTGTCTCGGCCGTGACGTCACTTAATATGAACCCGCTGGCCGAAGCGGCTAGTTACAGTGCGTTATTACTGTTTCACAATATTACAAATCGTTAACATAGCAGTGTGTTTGAAACTTGTGCGTGTTTGTGAAGAATTTCGGTTTATCAACTATTTTCACCGATTTATATTAACAATGAATATTAGTGATGGTAAAAGGAATTATAAATATTATATTGTTCCTGAGTGTGAAAGCACCACGGTGAAAACACCTACTAAAACATTTATTACCGTTCCTAGAGATTTAAAAAAAGAAATGGCAACAAACTACAAAAAGAGAGAAAAGCCTTACTACTAAATAATCAACATATTATGTTTGTGAGAACCATTTCAATATAAGTATCAATATGGTAAATTATTTATTATTAAATGCAGTATTTTTGAAATTTAAACGTGAAATATATTTTAAATATTAACAATTTTTATGTCTTTTAATTTTGGTTTAAAGTATTGAAGAAAAACCCTATTTTATATTTCAACACCGAGTTGCTGTTATACAGGGTTTAACGCAAATCTATTTTAAATAATTATTAAATTTTGATTGATTAAAATTCTTTAAGGCTAGCGATGAGAAAAATCTAAAATACTATTTTATTTCTAGCTCGAAAAAGACATGGGAAACTACATGTATTATAAATTAATGGACAATAAGGATCGCAGATTATTTCTTAAAAGGGAGCGCCAAACCATTCTTCACAAATGAAACAATAAAAGATATTACCTAATTTAACTCACAGAGCACTAACAGCCAGTTTCACAATCGTTGGTTATCTTTTTGATTGACTAACCAGAACCTGAAAGTTATAATTCTTAGTAAACACAACTTTATCAGACATTCTTACCTTTATAGTAATAAATCATTGGTCAAATCCTAACTATTAATTAACCAACAATTGTAAAACTGGCTGTAAGTGGGACTCGACGATCTCAAGTGGAATGCATGATACAAGAAGTAACTACCAGGTACTGAATAAAATTCATTAAATGAGCATATTATTGAATTTCGTACAAAAAGTTTCTCTAGTAGAGTTGTGAAGAATTCGATTCTAAAAAAAAATCTATAATTTTTTTGTAAGATGTACCGTTACAGACATACAGGGCAAATACTGTTAGCACTCTCTTTTTCAAGATGGCGGTCAAATGAAGTGGCCGCCGACTCCGAAAACTCAATTTTAAACATACACCGCCCCTCCCCCCTACACAACGAAAAAAAACCTTGTCCTACCCAAAATGTAAGGTTAAATTTAACATTTCAATGGACTACTCGACGCCATGTTGAAAAAAATTTTAGCAGATCGTTGGATTACCTAATGGGCTGCTAATTATAGCTTGTGATTTCCGATCTACAAAAAACGCCTTATTTTATTAAGACAAAGTATTTAAAACTTTATAAACATTACATTGAACAAGATTTTAGTTGAAAGTATGGGAACCAAGAGGAAATTTAAATTATAGCGATATAGCACTCGAAATTTTAAAAATATGTATTTTTGAAACTAGTAGTTTACCATCAATGGAACCGATGATGTCATCAGTGTCTCTTGATGTGACGTAGTGTATTTGGCGGTAAAATTTTAATACAAACTTAATCGTGCTTTTTTTTGGATATTACCCGCTTTACGGCGCTCCTTTTTTCGTTTTTAATTTTCTATACTTCCTGAGTCGACCGAATCTGATTCTCTAGATTTTTATATTCAGTTTTCAATTCTGAACATTACAACATTTTCTTAATTACCCTCCCCAAGTAGCACAAATATGCTATTCAGCTGAGATAACCAAAATGCTGCCACTAAAACGTTTCAATAGCTTTTGTTTAGTTATATTTTGGTCATCTTATTTTAGTCGTAGTTTAGCGTAAAATTTAAAAACGAAATAGTCATGATGATCTCTTTTTAGCTATATACTGGTCATATATGAGCAAGTAATTAAATAGCAACAATGCTAAGTCCTAATACTGCCATTCTAGCTACAAAAATGGCTAGAATATGTTGACATGGTTTTTGTGTTGATATCCAAACTATTACTAAGAAATTAGCCTAAATATGACTATATTAGTTACCTATAGTCTAGGTGTCCACGTACATAAATGCAATTTATACATTTCCTCGTTTAACTTCTTGTACGGCATAATTGCGCCTAGTCTATCACTTTTTTCCTCTGCAAAAATTTTCGTAAACGCGGCGTTCCTCCTCGGCATGAAAAAGACGATTTCCACGCGTTGGACTGGAAAATCGGCAAATATATTTTGCCGGACAATTTGAGAATTGGATTCTACATATATATTTTATATATTTCTACAAACTGTCCGAACGTTAAACCCTAAACATAACATAACAGAACTTTAAAACATTTATTGATAACCAGCTGATTTTTTCAAGATTCCTTAATAAAAATATGTAGAATCCAATTTTCGAATTGTCGGACAAAATATATTTGCTGATTTTCCAGTCCGACATGTGGAAATCGTCTTTTTCATGCCGAGGAAGAACGCCGCGTTTACGAAAATTCTCGCAGAGGAAAAAAGTGATAGACTAGGCGCAATTGTGCCGTACAAGAAGTTATACGAGGATACAGGCTGTGCGCACTCCCAATGTTTTTCAAAAGGCTGTTTAGTTTTCCATTACGCCACTCGTGCGCTACTTGCATTCTTAAATCATACAACGGCTGTGCAAATCTGCATCTTGCCCAACTCTTACTACTGTTAGTTGTCACGCCATTATTGTTTACATATCTGTGCTTGGTGTTCTGGACATTAAGCTAATAATTATTAAATCGATAATGCAGCAGTCCGTTTGCTTATTTGTAAATAACGTGAATTTCCAATGAAATTGGCTATAAACGACGCTGTTGAATATTAAAAACTGTAACCACAGAAGACCTATATAGGTCTTCTGTGCTGTAACTGCAAAGGGTTTTAAGTGTTGTGACTTCTAGAAATGCTAACAAGGACATAAACATGCATTGGTATTATTGATTTGCAAAGAACATGAATCCCAAGAAATTGACTAAAAACGAAAGACTGATGGGTTGTACACTTCTATGCAATGAAATCCCGTACACTCATTTTTCGCTTGATTAAATCATTATTTATTTGTCAGCGTCAGTGTCATATTTTCGCAATGCCAAAATTAACTGAACATGAAAAAATTTTATTTCTCTCTAAAATTGAAGAGAGATGGTGTCTATCAGAGCAGTTGCTAACCATTATCAATTGAATAAAAGCACTGTTGAGTGTGAAGAAAATAAGTGGGAGAAAGAAGGTAGTGTAAAGAGAAAAGATGATTCAGGCTGATCGAGAAGTTCAAATCTTGTTCAAGATGAAGCACTCCTTGGCTATTTGAAGGAAAATCCGACATCCGTTTAAAACAGTAGGAGACGCTGTGTTCATGACAAATTTTCCGGCACCGAGTTCAACAGCTGGCCTAAGGATAGGAAAATTGGAAATAAAAAACTATACAAGTGCCAAGAAGACCATATTAACAGAAGCAAGCCTGCATTCTGTTTTGTTTAAATTATGTCTATCGCCCGTTGGAGTTTTGGAACAATGTTGTGTTTACCGATGAAAAAGTTCTTCAGTCTTGTAATGACGGACATATGCACAAAATATTACATTACATTATTTACACAATAAATACAATCGCAGTTATGTGCAGTCGTATCTGTGAATTTTTCAACGTCAATTTTTGCATTTGTTATAAATCAAAATCATTCCCATCGAATGGTGTAAAAAAGTAAAAAAAAAAAACAAAAATACATGTTTTTTTCTGGATTAACATTATGGGTCGCGTGCGCGTGACGTCACAATCTGAGACCTTTTATAACTGTCAAATGGCAACTGAGTGAACTTTTCGTAATATTGTTGTTTATATGTGTTGAGAATTAAATGTAATTATCGAAGAATTTGCGCCCAGTAATTATCAATCGTAGGTTCGACGAAATTTTATTGCGTATTATTAGTTGCCTATCATTTTGTGTCAGTTAAGATTGCCCCCACCACTAGATACTTAGATAGAAGAATATAGAAACACTCGCGTGCTACCAGTCAAGCAGAACAGACGACGCGCGTTCTAGAAGTCAATCGACGCGCGTTCTAGCAGTCAATCAAAATAGACGACTCGCGTTCTAGCAGTCAATTAGAAATAGAAGACTCGTTGTGGAAGTCAATATTTTAATCTGTTGTGTGTGCGTGATTATACGTAACATTTAGAAGTTAGAAAACCCCAGGAAGATTGCTCCACTGGAACAGCACAGAGGCCTCTGAACAAGACATTCATCACAACCCCGGAGCAGGAGGATACAGAAACAGTACACGTGGTAAGCTCGCTTAACTGACCTAACTAACGTTCATTTTATAGTTACTTTATTTACCTATTAATCCCAAATCAACTACATAAAGGAAAAATACAGTCTGCTTAGCTCTAATGAGCTTTTGTTATATTAATAACGACCAATATGCATATATATTTTACATACAAAATGACAAGTTTTTGGTTTATTATTAATTGTGGAAGTGTGACAATCCAAATCTATGCCAATTTTTATAAAATAACCTCCATTTACAATCAGAAGAAGTTAGGGGTTAAAAGACTGCAACTGATTTCAAACAATTAAAAGAAATGATTTTACAAGAGTCTTCCAAGGATTTTATTTGTGGTATGTTGTTGCATATTAATGTAAGAATTTGATTTTTAACGTGGGTGTAGATGTTGTAGGAAAAACAGCCGTATTACAAGACCATGATAATATATCCAATTGAGCATCCTTTCTCAATAAGGGATATAATTTAAAACCCATATGTGAAACTGAAACTGCTTATGATAATAATTACTGCTGCTCAAACAAGCAATAATCAGTTCATGGTATAGAAAATTAACATTTTCTATTGGTCTGTCAGTATTTTTAATAATTATTTCTTGTTTAAATTTTAGTTGAGCGAAGGTGTGGAGCTGTACCAAGAGAGAGAAAAGTGTTGAAAGAAATTGTTTTAAAGAAGAAAATTTGCAGGCTTCATAAAGATATTTGCTGAAGTACATAAATTAAGAAAGGAAATTCCAGAGTACCTACCCGCTGTCAACAAGTGATGCAATGTGCCCTTTTAAAGTATATCATGTAGTGTTTAAAAATTGAATGTTGGACTATTGAACATTGAAGAAGTATAAAATTAAAACTTTGAAGTGGTCTAAGTTCAGTGAACATATAAACAAAGTCTGAATGGGCTATGAGTATTGAATTGTAGCTATAAAAACCCTTTTTGTTATACATAAACTATGAACGTTACTTTTATTGCTTAGATATATATTAATATAAAGTATATATGTTATGTTACAATCATTTACTTTTTTCTTACAATATAAACCTTTATAACATAACTTTCTTCTCAATTATTCTTAGAAGTACTAATAGTCCTTGGATAATAAATTATTTAATTAGTAAAGATATTTTGTTTTGATTTCAGTTACATGCACGTACCTAAGTACAAGTTCGACGTAATTAACTATTTCAATTTACTATAACAATATATAGTAGTAGAGTGATAAACAAAACAATAAAAAGGGAATATTTAATAAAATAATAATGAACAAATGACTTACATAAAATTATAAGACATACATTACATAACAATATATTAAAAATAAAATTTTTACAGAAATTACAATGGATTATATAATAGCCCAAACTGTAGATACATTATAGACGAGGAGTTAACCGATAGAAGAAATTATGTACGTCTTATTACATATATAGTTTATAGCACCTTAATCTTCATTGCTTAATTTATATGGTGTCTTTTTCAAAAAATTTACAGCGGTTAATACCTCGACCATAGCTATATTTACTGTTAAAAAACTAAAAGGAAGTACTTCTTGTCGTTAAGTAGTGAACATGTTTTGTCTAGACTAGCAACATATTCCATCTGAATCTGCAATAGTTCAAGGAGTCAATTGCTTTTGTTCACGATGCTACGAGTTTATAACCTGAAAAATGAATTTGTACGTTAGCAATTATTTATAAAGCAACATTTAATTAGGCAAGTATATATATGAAAAGAATGGTTGATCACTGATAACAATTCTTACCTTTGCAACAAGCTTTTATTCTGTAAATTTCTTGCAGAGTACTTCTTTCACCTAACCACAAACAGCTTGAACTCATCCTTCCGTCTATGCAAACCAAGTAATTCGCAGTATCCATATGTGTAATATTTGGAAATATATCAATATTTATACTAAAGCATCTTTTTCTCAAAATATTAGGGTTTAATTCGATGGCAGCAGTATACCTAACCTCTACATCATGCGACAATTCTGCAAAATACGAACAGAATTGCGGATATAAAAGTATTAAGAATAGTTGCAGATGTTAAATAATCCAACATTAAACTTTTAAATGGCACAAACCCAGCAAAATTCACTTTAAAGAAAAACATTCTGATTCAATGACTGCAGTTTGTTTTTCCTAAGGTCTCAAAATCTGTGACGTCGGCGCACGCGACCCCAAATACATTACTTATGACGTTTTACAATCAATGTCAGTTTTTTATAACCTATATGATAATAAAAAAATCTAAATTCCAAAAAGACTGATTCACACCGCTTAATATTAGTGAAAAAAGGATTGCTTGATTTCTCAAGTGAACGGGATTTCATTGTACAGAAGTGTACGTGTTGTATTGCTATTTCTAAAAATTCTATCAAGGACGTGAAAATGCATATTGATTTGTAAAGAACGTGGCTCCCAAGAAATTGACTAAAAACGATTGGTATTATTGAATTTTAAAGACTGATGGGTTCTGCGTGTTGTGTTTCTACTTCTAAAAATTTTAATAAGGACGTGAAAATGTATATCAATTGTATTACAGGTATTTTGATACATTAGTTACTTTAACACTTTACTTATTTCAACGCAGCTTCAACATCTTAATACCTTTGTAATAATTTTACTTACGTTAGTTACTTTTTCAATGTATTTTTAAATGTTAATGCATTTATTGTAATGATTTTCCGTTAATTTAATAAATGATCAATTTCTAGATTTGAAATGACTTATTTAATTTTAAACCCACCAGACTATAAAAGTAATTTGACAAAGAGATATTTTATGAGTAATTTGATAAATTTATCCCATAAAATATCTTTTATAAAAGATCTTTGTCAAAGAACTTTTATAGTCTAATGATGGCTTATGCAATTTGTTTGAAAATCATTTCAATGCCCGCCTGTACCAATCCCGCCTGTATCAAAAAGGCGGGAATACAGCGCTGCCTGCGACGTAATGTTTACAGTTTGAAAAAATACTGAGAGTTGCCTATCTATATATAATACATAAGTCTTTAATCTATGCGAGCATATGTATAAATTGCATTTATGTTAGGGATGGCTGATCCGAATATTTTTACGGATCAGTTCGGACCTAATCCAGTCCAGAGAAGAACCTAGTCCAAAGATCAGTTTCAGTTCCTAGTCCATGCTAACCAACTCGCACGGTGAACGACTGAGCGGACCGGCAGACAAACTGGACTCAGTGGACTGGACTGATGCAAAGGGACTTGTAATCTTGTACTGTACTAGTCGTACTCGTTTAGTTCAACCAGTCCATACGTCTATATAGTGCGCGCGCCGCACCGGGTCTCTAAAAAGTTCAGCCGGACTCGGAGTACTCGGACTAATATTCGTACCTGCCGTATTTATTAGTTGAGATCAGTTCCACTAGTCCAACACACCGGACCTGTTCCAAAGTATCAGTTCCAGTTCGGATTAGCCAACCCTAATTTATGTACGCGGACACCTAGATTATTAGGCGGTTTTCTTAGCTATTATTACCGAATCATGACTGAAACGATAATGAAAAAATATCCTTATTAAATGACTATTTTAGAAGTAATTTTGTACACAATAAAATCTAAATTGAAGCCAAACGGAAAGATAAAAATATAACCTAAAAAAAAATAAGTATTAATAATGTTGAAAACTTTATATATACGCAAATAAGTTTTAACAGGAAAATAAGAATGACATGTAAAAGAAAATATAGACAGAGTTCCACATATTGGAAAAAGAATGTCGCCTAAAAGTAATAAGTTCAAAGAGTAGGTACTTATACCTACAGCGGCATAAACACTTTATACGAGGTATTTTCGTTGACGTTTGTGTCTATAAAAGCTTATGCATTAATAGGTATAAATATTTAGATTATTAAAGTGAAAGTGTCAACCTATCTTCTGCATCAGTGTCTAAGATTTTTTCATTAACGTTTTACTATTATTCCTTTTTATCGTACACTGTTGCTGGGAGTGTTTTTTGTTTGGTTTTGATTGCGGATTAGTCAAAAATGTATGTGTGCTTTTGTATTTGACCAGTACCGTTGGCTATTTACTTCTTACACTACACAACTTGAAAGAACTGCACTAGGAAATGTAAAAACGTTGGAGAAACAAAGGTCAAATACAAAGTAACCCGTTCCACACAAAGGCAATCTAAAGAAACCTTCGAAGAAAGAAGACCTCGTTGAAAGAAACGCAAAAAAGAGAGGTTATGTCTTTCATAGTTTAGCCGTATTTTCGAAAACTCGCTAACCACTTCAACCAATTTTCTGGTAATAGTTTGGTCAATATGATCGGTTAAATTTGCCATTTGACGAAAAAAGTTTATTAGATCTTTTACAGTCATATTCTGGCTTATTTCTATCATCATTACTGAAAGCATAATGCCAAATGATGACAACTTTTCGCCATGTTTTCTATCAATCAAGAAGAACCCGAACGACGGCCATTACGTTCATTTTCAATGCTTTATTAATTTTACCTATAAAATAACGTTTTGATTTATTAATTCGATATTTTAATAAGTTTTAATAATCTTACCATCGATTGTATTTCTTAAAATTACAAAATGTTTATATGTATATATTTCAAATTAATTTAATTATAGGTACCTAAAATTTAGAGATTTCTGGAGGCCCCTTTGTTTTTATGAGTATTTTATATAAGTTTACAGGAAAAATTCGTGCGTTGATAAAATTTGACCCTCTTGATTGACCATATATGCAATTATGATGTTCATATAATTTTAAAGATAGAAAAAGTATACATCCATTTTATCTAACATCTGTTTAAAGCCAAAGGATAGCCATAGTAGTGTTCTTGTTTTATTTTATGCCTAAAAGTCATGATTTAGTCACGGTGCAGTAGATACATCACCCCTTTCGCCATAAGAGCCATTTCATAACTAGTAATAAAGCAGCCACAAAAATCAAAAAGAGAGCCAAATGAGTTGCGCATGCGTTATGGGTTATGGCCATTTGGCTCCAGTTGCGTTTTGATGACCAAGATATGATTCCCCATTTTCGTCACCAGAACGTAATAATTCAGTTTTAATAACCGTCACTATAACCAAATAGCCATCATTTTTAGTTACTGTAACATGATGATGACCAAAATACAACTACTTGTGCTACTTGGGTCCAATTGTGTTCGCCGACTTTCTTTGAACTACCCTTGCTGAGCTTACAAATATATGACTCATTTTCATACATACCTATGTTGTTGCACCAGCGGCTGTTTCGATGCTAAAGTTTGAGGTTGCACCTTTCGTATAAAATTAATGGCGTTCGCCTTGCCTTTCTTCCCAATAACTGGTACTTGACGATCTTCCGTAATTATGTTGTCTAATTTAGGACTGGGGGTTTCTTCCTTACTTTGTAACGTACTCATATGTCTTCTTTTTTCGGTTGTCGGAGAAAAAGGTCTGTTGGTTTTAGGAGTTATGTTAGCCGAATATGCTTTTCTTCTTAACGTAGGCGACTTAATTAATCGATAATCGGCCACTTTCTTCTCGTTAGAGATTATCTGTACTGTATTAGGCCTATATTTAGGTGAGTTGTTTTCTTTCCTTGTCGGGCTGACATTTAAATTTTTGTGTTTGCTCGCCGTCGTGCCCTTATTTGCGTCCGATTTGTAATTTTCGATGTCTAAAGTGCCCCTGTGTAAACAGTAATCAGGCTGTCGAGATGATGTTGTGGCCGTGAAAGCTTTCCTTTGTAGGGAACTTCTAGCAGTCGATGTTTTTAAACAAGTGCTGTCTTTGCTGACATTCTTTTGTGCGTCTCCTACCTCCAATGCTGTTACGGGAGGGATGGTTTGGGTGACGCCATCGCCAAAAAGCTGACTCATTTGATATTTATGGGCTAAAATGTTAAACATCCCACCAATCTTTCCCAGATGGTCTTGATCTATAGCAGCCATTACATTCTTTGACTCAGCTCGAATTAGAATAGAGATTTGACTGACGATCTAAAAAATACATATTCAATGCGTTTATTAAAAAAGTTACAGATATTTTCACAGTGTCAAAATACTTCGATCCGTTCCCGCATTACATAGGGCGGCGCACAGTGGGAAAAATATGCCCTTTTTTGGATAAAAATCTGCCGACAGTAGAAATTTCAATCAAATTAAATTAAAAAAAAAATGGCAAATACCCTCAAGACATTGTACTTTAGGGCAGTGCTGCGGCAAAGTGGCTTTGGGTTAACCTAACCTAAAAATCGCAGATATTACTTCCACATCCAGTGGAAGTATAGAAACGACAAAAAAATTAAAATAGTTATTTATGATACAAGTGTTAAAAGTGACATTTTATTTTGTGAGTGGGGAATATTGCGGAACGAGCGTAGCGAGTGGAGCAACCCCAATAACAAAATAAAATCACTTTTAACAAATGTATCATACAATATTTTTTGTAAAACTGTTATTAAAAAAAAATGCCGTCTGTGGGGTTGAACTCCCTATCTACCGCTTACGTGTCGCACGCGTTGGTATTGAGCCACCCACCCGTTCGTTTCAATTATATGTGACAATAAAGTGTAAATATCAAGTCAGGTACTGGATAAAGGGTAACTAAGTAAAACAATTGTAAATTGTTTAGTGTTTATTAGTCACTACAATTGAAGCTGTCTGTAAATATCGTAAATTTTGTGGCTAAAAAAAATGGATTTTGAAGAAAATACGGGAAATAAAAGTAATTTCATTATTCCACCAGATGTTAAAGAAGCCGCAGAGAGGGCAACTTTAGATCTGTTGCCCCAGAAATAGCGGCAACAATATGGTATAAAAGACTTATTGAATGATGTAAAATGAAGAAAGTAGTAGACAAGTTAACTGAAAATATACTTTTGGCTTACTTCGAAGAAAAATCTAAGTTATGAAAGGCGTTAGCAGTGTGGTCTAATTTCTCTATGATAAAAGCTAGTTTGCAAATCAAGAACAACGTGGATGTAAGCAAGTAGTACAAGCTAATAGCATTTTTAAAACGAAAAACTGTAGGATATCGGCCAAAAAAATCGAAAATATTTACTAGCGAACATATTAATACATTTTTGAATGAAGCTCCAGACATCAAATATCTAAATAAATAATTTATAACTATTTGAATAAATATGTATTATTTCTAAGTAATATATTTCTTCTAGTTTTATCAATACAGCTTTCTATTATCTTGAGAAGAATGCATATGCTTATATGGTATATTTCATTTTTAACACTAGTGTTAAAAGTGTTTTCGACACTAGTGTTAATAGTATATTATATTACTAGGAGTAGAACGCACTCTTTTTTTGTGTTGAGCCCAGGATTTGCGGCTGAGGCGAAGCCGAAGCCGCAAACTGGGCGAAACACAAAAAAAAGGCGTTCTACTCCGTGTAATATATACTATTTTTTCTTCAAGCGTATTAAAATGCAAAAACTCATTTATTTATCATAAATGTACAAATGTTCAAACTACAGTCTTACATATTGACACAATATGACAAGTGGCTAGTGGATAGCGCGCCACCGGTGGCTTTCGGTATTAACAGTATGTTACTAGTAAAACAATACCCACTGCAGTGGCGCTTTCGGAACTAACATTATGTTACTAGTAAAGCAATGTCCACTACGGTGGCGTTCGGTACTAACATTTTGTTACTAGTAAAACAATGTCCTACTTCTACTTCTGTTTTTGGTGACATAATTTAAACATTTTAATACGCTTGAAGAAAAAAGTATTTTTAACATGTAACATTATAAAAGTCAATTTTTAGTTCACCTATCAATGAATTAAAAATGTCATTTTTAATGACAGTTTTACAAAAAAAAAAATTATTGTTCAAATAGGCTTAGATTGTCGTGAAACGTAACTTTTTTGTGTGCACGATTACTCTGAAACTGTTTAAGATATCGACTTGAAATTTGGTACACGTATGTATTTTAACGAGATCTGAGACTAGATTATATTTTCATCTTATTTCGTTGAAGGATTGTTACAGGGCCTACGCCCACTTGTGTAAGGGGGCCCCAAAGGCTGCTAAACAGCGAACGCAGAGTAGGGTAGTCACCCGGTGCCCTGAACATCATCTCTGCAATACACTGGTGAGGAAAGAGTCTCACACGGCCGACTAGTCAGGTCCTTGGGGGTGGTTTCGATAATTGGGGTGGTGCAGGTGGTCAAATATAAAAAGACAACGTCGTTCTAATCATACATTTAATAGAAATAGCAGAGTACGTAGTACCACATGTCACAATATTAATCTCAAAAAGTGTACTAATAAATGGGGCCCACACGCTGAACCTAATATACACAAATATCTTACAAACTAATAAATATACGAAAAGATCATATATAAAAAGCGTGACAAAAAATAACTACATGTGACCCTGTTCAGAATTTTAATTATGTTCCCTTTATTCTAAGTGTATTTTAAAACAAATTATTATCAATCCTACTCTGGTACTCCCACTTCATAAGCGATGCGCCGGTCTAGGTAGCCATCTTTAGGTTGACAGTGGAAGTCAAGATATATGAGTGGGGAGTGCTTGGGCCGGAAACCACAAGGTTTCAGTTAGTTGGTTTTTAGTATCAAGTTGTGATTGTTGTAAAGGCTTTGCCTGAGAACACAGGTTTTTTAATTTATACACATTGAAGTTAATAAAAGTTTTGTCAGTCTCACGAAAATTATTTCAGTGCAAATCACAAACATTCTGGTCCTTCTATGCCGATATAGGATATTTCAACAGGTGAAATACGTCGTTTCATCCACTATTCATACATCAACACTCTTAAGTACAAAGACATAGAGGTGAAAGTCGCACAGCAGACGATTTCACACAAGCAGGCAGTCTACAAGCAGTGGCTGATAATACACACATTATTTTCATCGGTCCGCATCTCCACATTGCCGGTTTGGCAGAATATCACAAGTTCCTAGTAGTGATCGGATACTATCGATAGTACTATCGATTAATCGATAGTTTATGACTATCGAAAACTATCGATAGTTAATGAACGCATATCGATAGCGTCGTATCCATATCAAAGCTCCTCCAAGCATGCGTTTGTACTCCGTCTTGCTAGAGTTCGTGCCGAAATGCCGAAAGAGTGGACATTACTAAGTTCGAGACCGCTTTTGTGAAGTGCGGATTTATGTGGGGGGGGATGAAAATTTTTTTTTTTCGGATTTGTCTCATTTTTTTGGATTCCCCCCGCCCGTTCTTCAAAAAAAAATTTTTTTTTCGGATTTCTCCCCCTCGCTCTTCAAAAAATTTTTGGATTTCTCCCCCCCGTTCTTCAAAAAAATTTGTCACTATCGATATTATCGATAGCAATAACCAAAACTATCGGAAACTATCGATACCAGCGACTATCGATAGTATCCGACCACTAGTTCCTAGGATCACGCCAGAGAGAGTCGTCATAGAAATCTACTGGCTACGAACAGGCAGGCAGCGGGAAGTGAACGTTGATTCAAAAAGCATCTACACAGCGCAGAGGAAACACTAGGCAACATCGGGGGAGCAATTGAAGGTCAGGCATTCAGGCAAGCATAACACGAGCGCGAGGCGGTGAGTCACCAATTATCAGTGTTGCCAATTGCCGGAGAATTCTCCGCTTTTCGGAGAATTTGACTGCCTGCGGAGAATCTGGCGGAGAATGCCTTTTTGACGGAGAATTGGCGGAGAATATAGGGTGACAGAATTTATAATTATTTCTTTATTAAAACAAATAACAAAATAATGTAGCTCTCTGTTTTCCTGCAGTTTAGTAGTTTATGTAAATGATAACAGATGGCGATATGTGCGTATTCAGTTTCATTAAGGGTCAACAGAGGCCAGTTGTCTACCACTTCGAGAATATAGGGGAAAATAGAGGTCGCCAAACAGCTGTTTGTTTGTTCGGGCTACAACTGTAAACAAGCAAATTGTTAATCCTCGATTCCTTAGCTGGTGCAAAATAATGATCTCATCCCCGTAGGGGATCCTTTCTAATATGCCGTTTAGTATCATTTGCGTATTGTTTACTTTCGTTTTCTATTGTGTTTTGTGGGTATTTACTACAGTGTTTACTACGCCTGTCGCGTCCCTCGCCCACATGTGTTGAGAACAAACCATACGCATTGTTGTAAAATAGAGAAGGCACCTCCATTTTCCCTTATATGCTCGAAGGTCTACCAATGATCTCAAGTAGTGATGGGTAAAAGCAGTTATTTTTTAATAACAGTTTAAACTGCTACTGCTATTTTGAAATAACAGTTTAAAAATAACAGATCGCTGAGAAGTACTGGCATGCGCATACTGCAGCGCGCAGTTTGCAAGTGTTATTTCAGAGACGTTATTTTATACATCATGCTACTACCTCTGCTGCTTATATATTATTTTCTCACCGAACAGAAATAACAGTCTGTTAATGCTATTTACAAATAACAAACAGTTATAAAATAACAGGTTATTAAATAGCAACTCATCTTCAATCTCAAGTAGAGATGGGGCAAACGGCGATTTTCCGGTAGCAGTGATAACCGTAACGGTGATTTAGCAATCACTGTTCTTTTTAGCAGTGATTAAATCACTCTTTAGATCGGCCATGTCAAACTTCACGACTCACGTCGCGTGTCATTACATGATATCAGTGTGCGCTTCAGTTCATCACAACCAGGTTTTATTAATTCATTACTGATGAACTAAAATATCATTTGTGCAAATTAATAATGGACTAATGGATTAGATATTGAGAAGCAAATAAAGATCAATATATTTTTTGTTGTATAGAAGATTTTGATATTTTATTTTTGGCGGAGAATTTCTTCGACTTGCGGAGATTTTTTAAGGCAGTAGGCGGAGAATTTTAGAAAGCTCTGTTGGCAACACTGCCAATTATTTACTTGCATTAAAACAATTTGCTACAGGGTTGTCTTGATATTCGTACGGATTTCACGTGTACATTTTTATTAAAACAAAAATAATATTCATTTTAAAATATAAACATTCTTAACATATTGTTCATATTAAAAATATTAAAAAAGGAAAATGTCGGAAGAACTTAAAAAATTAATTGCACAAAGGGGCGTTATAAAGGGCCAACTTACTCGTTTCGAAACTTTTTTAAACAGTTTGCCAGATGATAAAGTACAAATAAATGAACGTTTAAGCAGATGTAAAGCATTATGTGACTCATTCGATGTCATGCAAACGGAAATCGAAATTATGGATGGGTCAGAGGCGCAGAAAGCAGAGCGCGTAGTTTTTGAAAATAAATATTTTAAATTAGTAGCAATGGCAAAAAGGATGTTAAATCCGAACATTGAACAAATAATTTCAAATACTGGCCTCTCTGATCTGGATACTTCTCATAATAGCACGGTGTTAAGTACAGATACCGCGCGTAATGAAGATTCTTTGCCTAAGGTTAAATTGCCCACAATAGAACTTCCTACATTTACAGGTGAAAATTATGCTGAATGGTTACCATTTTATGAATCTTTTCAGGTTTTAGTTCATAATCACCCTAAATTAAGTAAAATACAAAAGTTTTACTATCTTAATTCATCGCTTAAGGGAGTTGCAAAAAATGTCATACAATCCTTGGAAGTAACAGAAAATAATTACGATGCAGCGTTAAAGCTTCTAGTAGAAAGATTTCAAAACAAAAGGTTAATCATTCATAACCATGTAAAAAGTATTTTTGAGTTTCCCTCCTAGTGGCGTGTGTGAGTCGGACGAACATGTAAATATTTTGAGCCGGAACAAGATTACCTCCCCCCCCCCCGTTTTCGAGGATGCTGAACACGATGGCGGTGTCAGAATTTCTCTTTGGGGTTGCGCAACCTTTCAAAACGGCCAAAAACCACCCCCGAGAGGGGTAAAACGCGCTTCACTCGATTTCCCTGCAGAAAATAACCTTACCCCCGTTTTCGAGGATGCTGAGCACGATGGTGGTGCTAGATATCACCTTCGACCCCAACCAACCCCTCCACCGGCCAATACTCGCCCCCGAAAGGGGTGAATTTTTTTTTCGTAATATAAGGCAAATTGCATTTCTATCCATTTTCGAGGATGCTGAGCACGATGATGGTGCTGGATATCGCGTTCGACCCCGACCAACCCCTCCACCGGCCAATACTCACCCCCTAGAGCGGTAAAACGCGCTTCACTCGATTTCCCTGGAGAAAAAAACCTTCCCCCCGTTTTCGAGGATGCTGAGCACGATAGTGGTGCTGGATATCGCGTTCGACCCCGACCAACCCCTCCACCGGCCAATACTCGCCCCCGAAAGGGGTGAATTTCTTTTTTTTGTAATATCAGCTGGAAACACATTTATTTCCGTTTTCGAGGATGTTAAGAATAGGAAAAATCGTACTTCTCTTCTTGGTTGCAATGCTCTTTCATTCCGGTCCAACTGAAAAATATCATCAAATACCGCAAGAATGATGATACATACTTTGATTTTTACTAATAAATAATTGAGAACATTTATTACGATACATGACATTAAGCTTCAATAAAGTGCTACAGGTTCTTCTCTTACATTATAATAATTCATACTTAAAGATAATACGTTATACTACTTAAAGGTAAAGTCGGCTTACACTAAATATATTTTTCGTTTATACCTTATCTCGACTAATTTAACCTACGCGTAGAATTACATATGGTCGATACTCTTCGAAATGAACATCGCAATCTTCAAAATCGCAGATCTCATCAGCAGTTTCTGTATCAGAATCACTCATGTGAATTTCCGGTACAAGATTTATAAACATTTCCTCATTATCATTTATATTATCGTATCGTATCGTATCGTATCGTAATAAATGTTCTCAATTATTTATTTGTAAAAATCAAAGTATGTATCAATCATTCAATACTTGCGGTATTTGATGATATTTTTCAGTTGGACCGGAATGAAAGAGCATTGCAACCAAGAAGAGAAGTACTATTTTTCCTATTCTTAACATCCTCAAAAACGGAAATAAATGTGTTTCCCGCTGATATTACAAAAAAAAAAAATTCACCCTTTTCGGGGGCGAGTATTGGCCGGTGGAGGCCGGGGTCGAATGCAATATCCAGCACCACCATCGTGCTCAGCATCCTCGAAAACGGGGGAAGGTTTTTTTCTCCAGGGAAATCGAGTGAAGCGCGTTTTCCCATCTAGGGGGTGAGTATTGGCCGGTGGAGGGGTTGGTCGGGGTCGAACGCGATATCCAGCACCACCATCGTGCTCAGCATCCTCGAAAACGGATAGAAATGCAATTTGCCTGATATTACGAAAAAAAAAAATTCACCCCTTTCGGGGGCGAGTATTGGCCGGTGGAGGGGTTGGTTGGGGTCGAAGGCGATATCCAGCACCACCATCGTGCTCAGCATCCTCGAAAACGGGGGGAAGGTTATTTTCTGCAGGGAAATCGAGTGAAGCGCGTTTTACCCCTCTCGGGGGTGGTTTTTGGCTGTTTTGAGGGGTTGCGCAACCCCAAAGAGAAATTCTGACACCGCCATCGTGTTCAGCATCCTCGAAAACGGGGAGGGGAGGTAATCTTGTTCCGGCTCAAAATATTTACAATTTTCAGGTTTTTTTCCGACTCACACACGCTACTATCCGTAACAAATAAGGATTCGCACCGTGCATTGCGTACATTAGTTGACAGTATTCAAAAGGATTTAAGGGCTCTGGAAGCAATGAAGGAACCTGTAAAACAATGGTCAACTATTTTAACTTTTCTAATAAGTTCAAAATTAGACAGCGCTAGTAGAAAAGAATGGGAATGTTTTAGCATAAAAGAGGATGTTGTAGATTTCGATAGTTTAATGAAATTTTTAAAACAAAGGTGTCAAATTTTAGAAACATTGGAATCAAATAAATCAGTCTCGGATACAAGTAAATTTCATAATGAGCGCAAATATGACAAAAATGACAAATCAAAATTTAATAGGTCCCAATCTCATTCATTTGTAACTACAACAAAATTATGTCCAGTATGTAACAATAATCATCCTATTTTTGCATGTCAGGAATTTTTAAGGTTACCTGATTTTACAAGGCTAAATGAAGTAACGCGATTAAAATTATGTTTTAATTGTTTAAAACCTGATCACACCAGCAAGGAATGTTCCTGGCAAAGCAAATGCAGGAAATGCGATAGGCCACATAACACGTTAATTCACGTAGAATCCTCAACTCAGAATACCCACATGAATTCTAACAATCGATCGCAATCTTTAAATGATTCTAACGCTCAAAATACACATTCACAAAAGACGCGTGCACAACAACCACACATGCAAAATACCAATGAGCACGGAACAAACATGCAACGTTTCAGGCAAAATTCAAGTATGCATCATACAGCCACAAGTTTAGTATCAAGTCAAACAAAAAATGATTTAGATGCCAATTTTAATGCAGAGGACTTATGCCAAAATTCGTCTATTTCGACTCACGCATCAAATCAGTCAATGTACAATCAAGTGTTACTTTCAACAGCCCAGGTTTTGATTTTGGATAAAAATGGTAAATCACACGAGGTCAGGGCTCTTTTAGATTCAGGCTCTATGTCAAATTTTATTACAAAAGAATTGTGCGAGCGATTACATTTACCAACAATCAATACAAACATGTCTGTCATTGGTATTAACACATCTGTCATAGGTTCAACGCACATGACAACAGCAATTATAAGGTCAACAATAAATTCCTTTCAAACAAACTTGCCATTTTATGTTCTGGATAAAATCACAAATCAATTACCTCTTTCCTACATAAATCGCAATAATTTTGTAATACCTGATAACATTTTGTTGGCAGACCGTGGTTTTAACATTCCAGGACGCATTGACTTATTGTTAGGCGCTAATGTATTTTATGACTTACTATGTCAAGGGCAAATCAGAACATCAAAAAGTCAGCCGATTTTGCAGGAAACCAAATTGGGTTGGGTGCTTGCAGGCAGTATAAGTATGCATAAAAATAAATTTGTTAACATACACACAAACACATATTGTAATCTGTCATCTTTAGAGATTCAAAAACAAATTAGGGATCAATTAGAAGTTTTTTGGAAAATAGAGGAGAGTCCCGTAAAAGAAAGGTATACTCGAGAAGAAAAAGAATGTGAAGAATTATTTCAAAAAACAACTGAATATGGTGAAGATGGTCGCTTAATTGTGATGTTACCTGTGAAGGAAGGAATACACGAACTTGGAGATAACGAGGATGTAGCGGTAAAGCGTTTCTACGGTTTAGAAAGAAAATTACAGAAAAATGACAGCATAAGAGAACAATATGTAAAGTTTATGAAGGAATATGAAGAGTTGGGACATATGACAAAAATTGCAGATAATGAAATACGAAACTGTAGCAACCCCATTTTCTATTTACCTCACCATCCTGTTGTAAAGGAAACAAGTACCACGACTAAATTAAGGGTTGTCTTTGATGCCAGCTGTAAAACAGATAAGGGGATTAGTTTAAATGACCAACTAAAAGTAGGACCTATTATACAAGAGGAACTTTACTCCATTTTAACAAGATTCAGAAAGCACAACTACGTTATAGGAGCCGACGTCGAGAAGATGTACAGACAAATTTGGATAAAACCAAATCAGAGGGATCTACAACGAATCGTGTGGAGAACATCACCAGAACATGAATTAGGTTACTATCGTCTTAATACGATAACATACGGAACCGCATCAGCCAGTTTTCTTGCAATAAGAAGTTTACATGAATCAACAAATAAATTTCAAGATAAATATCCAACATCTTGTCAGGCCATACTTACAGATTTTTATGTTGATGATTTTTTGTCAGGAGCAAGCACTATAGAAAATGCACAAAAACTAAAGAGAGAAGTTTCAGAAATTTTACAGCAGTCCGGTTTTATTTTAAGGAAATGGATATCAAATGATACAGCGGTTCTGGAAGATGCAGAGATCGATAAACATGACATACAACATTACATAACTGAAGATCACAAAACCAAAACGTTAGGAGTGTTATGGAACGTTGAAAAGGATACACTTCAATATACAGTCAAAATAAGTACAAACATTCAACCAACCAAGCGTAACATACTTTCGATCGTCAGTCAGATATTTGACCCCATGGGCCTCATTGGACCTGTTACAATAGTGGCTAAGCTTATATTACAGAAATTATGGACAGAACGTTTAGACTGGGATCAAAGAATTTCTCCAGAACTACAGACATTATGGAGGAAATTCTATTCTCAACTTTCAGAACTAGAAGAGGTTCAAATTCCACGGCATGTTGTTTCTCGTCATCCCCGTAGCATACAATTACATGGATATTGCGATTCTTCTGAACAAGCTTACGGGGCTTGTGTATATACTCGTTCGATAGATTTAAAGGGCAATATTGTTACTAGGTTGGTGTGCGCAAAATCGAGGGTGGCGCCATTAAATACGATTTCTTTACCGAAATTAGAGCTCTGCGGAGCACTTCTTTTATCAAAACTTATGTATAAAACAATCGATGCATTACATATGGATTTAGATGATGTCTACTATTGGACAGATTCGATCATAGTACTTTCATGGATAGGAACTGAGCCAGCGTTATTAAAGACATTCGTGGGAAACCGTGTCTCTGAAATTCAGCAACTTACCAACACGAGCAATTGGGGACATGTTACAAGTCAAGATAACCCGGCTGACATTATATCCCGAGGTTGTTGTCCGAAAAAACTCAGCGAATCATTACTGTGGTGGCAAGGACCTTGTTGGCTGCAGCAAACACAACACTATTGGCCAACCGCGGAAATTAACTTGGTTGAAATTCCAGAAAAACGCCCTCCCAAGACTCAAGTTTTCATCGCAACAGTGGATGAAGAATTATTCATCCGATTTTCAACGCTACTTAAACTACAAAGAACTGTAGCGTATTGTTTTAGGTTTATCAAAAATACAACAACTAGTCGAGAAAATAAAATTTCAGGCAGTCTCTCTGTCAGCGAACTACAACACTCTCTGGAAACTTTAATAAAACTGACTCAGGCGCAGGTTTTTGCACAAGAAATTCTTTTTTTAAAACAAAACAAACCAGTACCTAAAAATAGCAAAGTAATCTCTTTGAATCCTTTTTTTGACAATAAAGGTATTCTACGTTTAGGAGGACGGTTAAGTAAATCAGATAGTTCTTATGATCAAAAATTCCCTATATTACTTCCAGGAAAACATCCTTTAACAGAATTAATCATTAAAAATGAACATTTGAAAAATTTGCATATGGGCACACAAGCGCTTTTAGTGAATCTCCGATTACAATATTGGATCTTATCAGGTCGTAATGCTGTAAAACGGGTCTTGCGAAAATGTATAGTATGCTTTAGGAACAAACCTTCTACTATTAACACATTCATGGGAAATTTACCTAAGCAGCGGGTTTCTGTCACTCGGCCATTTTACAGTGCCGCAATTGATTACGCCGGACCTTTTTATATAAAGGCTAGTAGTAAACTTCGTAACGCAAAAATAATAAAGGCATATCTTTGCATTTTTGTTTGCATGGCAACGCGTGCTGTTCATTTGGAGGTCGTGTCTGACTTATCAACAAAATCATTTTTGAATACATTAAAAAGATTTTTCTCTAGAAGAGGAAAAAGTGCTCACTTATTTTCAGATAATGGTAGTAATTTCATTGGAGCAAATCGGGAACTCCAAGAGCTCACAAATCTGCTTAAACAAGATTCAAATTCCATTTCAGAAAATTTGTCCAATGACGGAGTAACGTGGCATTTTATTCCGCCGCGTTCCCCCCACCACGGAGGTCTGTGGGAATCTTGTGTAAAAACGGCTAAGTATCACCTCAAAAGAGTAATAGGCAATGTTTCTCTAACTTTCGAAGAACTTAATACTATAGTTGTGCAGGTGGAAGCCTGTATGAATTCAAGACCACTTTGTCCACTGTCTGATGATCCTTCAGATCTTAATGTTTTAACACCTGGTCACTTCTTAATTGGTGGTCCCTTAATTGCCTCACCCGAACCTGACCTTCGTGACCTCAACGAGAATAGATTGAGTCGATATCAACACCTATCCCAAATGGTACAACATTTTTGGTATCGTTGGGCTCGAGAGTATCTGCCTACGTTAAACCCAAGATCAAAATGGTGGCATGATCATTCTTCTGCCCTGAAAATTGGTAGTTTGGTGCTGCTGAAGGATGACAACTTACCCCCTTTACGATGGTCTCTGGGTAGAATTGTTACCTTGCATCCAGGCTGCGATGAAATAGTGCGCGTGGTGACAGTGCAAACTTCGAATGGTGTCGTTAAGCGTGCCATAAATAAAATTTGTTTGTTACCCATTGACTCTGATTGATACATGTTTTATGCTTTATCTAAAATAATGTATTGTCTTTTTCTTTATGTTGAAAGTAGGTCCTTTCAAGGGGGGCGATATGTTCAGAATTTTAATTATGTTCCCTTTATTATAAGTGTATTTTAAAACAAATTATTATCAATCCTACTCTGGTACTCCCACTTCATAAGCGATGCGCCGGTCTAGGTAGCCATCTTTAGGTTGACAGTGGAAGTCAAGATATATGAGTGGGGAGTGCTTGGGCCGGAAACCACAAGGTTTCAGTTAGTTGGTTTTTAGTATCAAGTTGTGATTGTTGTAAAGGCTTTGCCTGAGAACACAGGTTTTTTAATTTATACACATTGAAGTTAATAAAAGTTTTGTCAGTCTCACGAAAATTATTTCAGTGCAAATCACAAACAGACCCAAGATACGGTAATACATAAATGGCTTAAAATTATTGAAATCTATTTGTAAAATAATAGTCCCCAGTACAGCGTCCTTTTTTGAAAATGATTACAAAAGTGGTAAAAATGGTCTTAGCGGCTTCATTTTAACGAGTCTACCACACTTTAAAATTTTCAGAGTACGAGATGGGCGCTTTTCCGCACGCGCAGCACCTAAACCTGTCGTTCTAGTGCGGTTACGATTTTTTATTACAAAACTCAATTTTTTTATTTTAATTGAAAGATTATGCGTCAAATCAAAACAAAATTTTCTTGTCCGAAAAAAAAAGAGGGCGTGATTGTCGAGTCCGACACCTGCAACATATCACTTTAGCGCGGTACCGTTTTGTTATTGCACAACACCTAATTTTCAATTGCAATTGCTCATAATTGCCTAAAATAGATAGTTCATAAATTGACCGACAAATTTTCAGCCTCGTTTTTTCAGTCCGACAACCTGAATATGTCAGTCATGGCAGGTTATGTTTTGCGATTGCAAAATTTCGGATAAAAATCACACGTGATAGATTGGTACGTTTTTAAACTAAATATAGCACTGTCCAACAAAATAGTGGATCATATTACCAGTCTGACAAAAAAAAAAAGGTTAATACGATGCATCCTTAATCGAATTTATATTTTCGTGTATAATTAGCTGCAAATATTATGTAAATTAATGTTGATATATTGTATTATGATTTTATTCAATTTACACTCTGATAGAGGATAATTGTGTAATTTATTGTAAATAAATAAGTACTAATAAATTAATTAATAAATAAAATTAGTTTTTTTTCGTGAAAAAAATTATAAAAAATGATCAGACCTGATTTTGTTCATAACAACTTTTATCTTTTATTAAATTCATACCTTTAGAGAAGATAATTATGCAACTTAATAAATAAACACTTATTAATGAATGAATAAATATTAAAAAAGCTCTGGCTTTCACTTCAAGTAAATTTTAGTTTTCTTTGTGAAAAAAATTATGAAAATTAATCAGACCAAATTTTGTTCATAACCACTTCTATATTTTATTAAATTCATACCTTTAGAGAAGATAATTATGCAACTTAATAAATAAATAAATACTAATTAAAGAATTAATAAATATTAAAAAAGTAAATTTTAGTTTTCTTTGTGAAAAAAACTATGAAAAGTAATCAGGCCAAATTTTGTTCATTACAACTTTTATATTTTATTTAATGCATACCCTTATAGAGCAAAACTGTGCAATGTAGTAAATAAATACTAATAAATGAATAAATATTTATTATACAGTGTGTAAGAGATAAGAGTCCATAAAATTGATATTTAGTATATACAAGAGAAGCTAAGGTCTCAAAAAAAAATGTAGGCATTAGCCACCGCTATTACCACCCCCACTCCATTATTAAAGGGGATGAAAAAAAATGTGAGTTAGTGTGTGTACAAGAACCAGAAACCTCAAAATGTTTTACTTCATCCACCCCCACTACCACCCCCTATCACCACTCCCACCCCGCTACCGATGTGGGGTATCGTTTTATGGGTTTTTGGGGTAGAGGATTTCAAATATTTATATTATTAAACTTCCATAAACAATTATTTCCACATACAAAATTTTTTCGTTGTGAGTGACTTGGATAAAAAATCTGGATAAGGAAATAGTGATTCCTTGGGCAGCGGTTTTTATAAAAGTCACATGGAGTAAAACCTGAACGAAGCCGGGAAAGCAAAGCACATATAAAAATGGAGCCTGGCGGGCCATGAGGCGATGAATTCATCAGCTGCTCTTCCCGCGCACACTCTTTAGTATAGTTTATTGCGCGCGCTTTGGCACTACTTTCAAAAATAAAAAAAAATAAAAAATTTAATTGGTTTTTATAAGTTTGCGTAATTTTTTTTGTCGGACACCTATTTTTATAATATATATATTTTATTTGAAAGTGAAAAAAATTAAGATTATAATTTTTGTAATCGCAAACCGTAACCTGCCATAACTGACATATTCAGGTTGTCGGACAAGTTATGGACTATCTTTTTTAGGCAATTATGAGCAATTGCAATTGAAAATTAGGTGTTGTGCAATAACAAAACGGTACCGCGCTAGAGTGATATGTTGCAGGTGTCGGGCTCTTTTTTTTCGGACAAGAAAATTTTCTTTTGATTTGACGGATAATCTTTCAATTAAAATAAAAAAATTGAGTTTTGTAATAAACAATCGTAACCGCGCTAGAACGACAGGTTTAGGTGCTGCGCGTGCGGAAAAGCGCCCATCCCGTACTCTGAAAATTTTACAGTGTGGAAGACTCGTTAAAATGGACGCTATACTGGGGACTATAAGGCAAAACTATTCAGTTAGTGAAGTAACGATACACAAAATATACCAAATATTACTGAAATATAAAATGTTACTGAAATTTATTTTACGAGCAAAATATTATAAATATTACTGGAAATTTATTTTACTATCCTGTGGACGTTGTGTTGATGTACCGGATCCCTCGTTAAGAGAATATGATTCCGCTTACCTTTGGCAGTGTCTGAATACCTTTTCCCGTCCTACCAGGGTAGCGTAATTCTAGGTGATAACAGCCGCAGTTGGTAGATAATCTACGTGGAGTCTTAGGTAACGTGACGAGATCCCCAGTACCATACAAACCCAAGATGATAGGCAATAATCCACAATCTAGACACCAAAATCTGGACTAGAAGTTGAAACCAGAGTTAGGCTGGAAGTCCCTCGTAAAGTGTAGAATGTGACAAAAAAGTTCAAGTAGAAATCAAGTATCAGATCCAAATAAAACGTAGAACAGATCCAAGTAAAATCATAAGGTAACAAATTCAAATAGCCATAAACTAACAAATAGGTCCCAATACTCGTAACTTAACAAACAAACAAACAGCCCTGCAAAAATAAATAACCTAAATTACAAATCTATTCCCACCTTAAGTGGGGTTCAGAAACGTACCTGGGATGTGATGTGAGCTGAAAGAGGTACTTTGCCGTCAAATGGCACTCCAAAGTCTTGCATTCGAAAGATGCCGCGTGCTTCAGAAAATTGATTTAATCCAGATATCCGTAGTTGTATCTCCCCAAAAACGATTCTCAAATAGCAAAATGGAAATACGACTAATTCTGTCGTGCTGAATACTAAATCCCATAAATGGAGCAAAACTTACAATATGCTAAAACGTGTACTCGCACGATTCAATTTTCAAGCTAGCAAAAAGGAAATGACCAAGAAAATCTCCCCCTATCAAATGTCAAGTTCTTGTAACTTCCGACGGTACGTTCAGAATTTCCACTTTACGGTGCATCCCACAACTCTGAATAGATTTTCTTAACTTCGTTTACATTCACAAATAATATAGTAATATACTCAGAAGGCCATCTTCTCATAAGTCTACACACCAAAAGAAGGTTTAATCAACAATACCGGCCATTGTAGAAGCTTTAAAAAGGCGTTTTTGCAATGCACCCTTAGAGAATATTCGAACGCACTCATCCAGGTACTTCCTGTACCAAAGCGCATTTAATGGCCGAAGTAAAACATCAGGCACCGCTATTAGGCAACCAATTATACTCGCTTTGGGAGCCGGAGGAAATTTTGTTGCATATGATATATCTTAGGAAAATCTATGCTCAAATACACAATAAAATTTGGAAAAATAACGAAAATTAGTACATAAAATTCTGGAAATTACTAAATGTGAAAATAGACTGTAACAGGGTTGGTAAAATGGGGGTAAATAGGTAAATCAAGCAGGTAACAGTCCATAAAATTGGTATTTAGTATATATAAGCTAATGTCTCAAAAAAAATTTGGCTATTTACTACCCCCACCCCATTATAAAAGGGGATGAAAAGAAATTGTGATTTAGTATGCGTACAAGAACCAAAGGCCTTAATGTTTGTTTACTTCATTCATTCAAAGGAATGAAAAAAAATTACGATATTTCAAATACTCGTCACTAGTTGCGTTTAGACTTGTAAATATTATTTTACTAGCAGGTAAAAATAAGATTAGTTTTTTATCCACACGATTTTATTCCTATGCGTTCGGACTAACCTAATTAACAGCTTTAAATTTAATATAACCTATAAGTGAAAAATTGTATGTATTAAATAACAGTCATAAACCTAAAAGTTTTAACCCTAACATTATCTGCGAATAATGAATATTATTGGGCAGCTGACGGTCATTTCCGAAGTAATTTTTTTTCTATTCAATTTTTTTTTCTTAACTGTCAGTAAAATAATATTTACAAGTCTAAACACAACTAATGACGAGTATTTGGAATATGGTAATTTTTAGATCGATCTCTGTTTTTAATTCTCTGAAGGATCCATAGGATGCGAGTAAGATTAAAGATTAGATAGATCAGCATCAAAAAACCCCGAATAACAACTTTTGATCACTTAAACTTTATTTCACTTGAATCTCGAATTTTCACCACTTTAAACCTTCAATTCTTGTTTTTACTGAAGTAAAAAAAACTGAGGCCTTTGGTTCTTGTATACATACTAAATCATAATTTTTTTTCACCCCCTTTTATAATGGGGTGGGGGTAGTAACGGAGATGGCTATTGCCAACATTTTTTTTTTGAGACATTAGCTTCTCTTGTATATACTACCATTTTTATGGACTTCTACGTGCTTGATTTACCTATTTACCCCCATTTACCCCAATTGACCCTCCCAACCCTTCAACGGAATAAGATGAAAATATAATCTAGTTTCAGATCTCGTTAAAATACATACGTGTACCTACCAAATTTCAAGTCGATATCTTAAACGGTTCTGAAAATAAAATTTTTTAAAAATTTTTTGTCGTTTCTATACTTCCACTGGATGTGGAAGTAATATCTGCGATTTTTAGGTTAGGTTAACCCAAAGCCACTTTGCCGCAGGACTACTCTAAAGTACAATGTCTTAAAGGTATTTGCCATTTTTTAAATTTAATTTGATTGAAATCTCTACTGTCGGCAGATTTTTGTCCAAAAAAGGGCATATTTTTCTCACTGTGTGGCGGGAAGGGGGCGGAGCGATGCAAATTTTGTCGACAGTGCGATAGAAAATACCTTCGTCCTTGGTTTATGGTCTATACAACACCTCCGAGTTAGACTCGATAGAAATAAGCTGCCTGAAAATTTAAGTTATATACTAACAAGCAACAAGAGTAGAAGCTATTGGTGGAGCCGCGGAGGAACGACGGGGGAGGTCGATGTTACTCGAAAAAATACGTAAAACAAGTGCAAGAAATCCTGGAGACTGTGTCAACGTGACAGAAGGAGCCTTTGTTTGTCGAATCGGCGGCAACGAAAAACTAACTTCCGATGGTGAACCGAGAGAAATAAAGAAATCTAACTACAACTATCGTCAAACAGTGGCGGTAGGTGATAGTACTGTATATTATTGTCAAACTCGAGAAATTTGAAACTGCAGTGCACAAACACTTGCTCAGGGATAATCTTTAGTGATTTATTATTTACTTTAAATCATGGTAAACGTGTTTTCTGTTTTTAGAACTCGAAATTTAAAAAGAAAATATTTGAATAATATTTTGTAACAATTGGACAGATAGGGGCGTCATGTTTATAGAGGCGGCAGGGTGAGTGACCTCCCTAGCCCCCGTGATGCTACGCTACTGGATCTGCAGAATAAAGGAATAAAATTTATGTTTCTGAAAGGAGGTAATCGCAAATAAACGTCAAAAATAGTATAGCCTGGGATTTATAAATTGCATTAATTAATTGTTATTAAGTTGAATTTTTGCACACAACTAAATTTTGATGTCCGAATTAATATTTCGTACCTCTCTGCCAAGTATTAAGTGACCTTTCGCGGCCATATTACAAAATGCTGTCGAGGAATCACTTTTTCTCCTATGAGTCAATTATCGTAAGACTGATGGTAAAAATACCTCTTATAAGAAAAACAGGATAATATTTCCAACAAAAAAATAGGCAGCTACTGGAAGCGGCTGGAACCTCGCCACCAAATGTTTGCGAAAATGAGTAAATTTAATTAATAACTAGGATCGTTACCGCTGAGCTGTGCAGTGCAGGTGTTCGTTCCGCGGGTACTAGAACTAACAACCCACCGTTGCGGGACTCGAACAATTCTTTTTTGAGAGGAAATCAACGGAAAAGTGAAGTGTGTATTGTTGGAATTAGAATAACGTCTATAAATGGTAAAATAAAACATTGATATTGTGTTGAAAATTAAGTAAGTCTAATAGACTATAAGCCCATAGTAATTTTTAAGGGGTCAGTGACCCAGCATGAATTATTTCAGTACGATGCTGGTAGATGAAACTTTAGGCACTATGCCGTCACTTTTGAGCGGTACAGGTGAGTACACAGGTAAATTGAATTTTCCATCCAAAATGAGCTCTTCAGACAAAATATTCTTGTACGGCATTCCTCATGTTGATAGTTAATAACAAAATAATGATTTAGAACCTAGTGTCGTACAAAAATAATGAGACCGGAAACCAGAAGAATTTTTGATTTTTCTAAGATTTTTCCAGGCATATAGGTAATTTAATACTGTACGGCGTTTGTACAATTAGATTTGTATGCTTTTATAGATTCATTATTCAGCAACGCCGTACATATTTGGTGGTTACAGGTTGAGAAACCCCGGGCGCAACCCCCTACCTCTAACTAGTATAGTGGTGATGATTTGAACCATCGTCAAATTCAATGATCTTAATGCTTTTTCATGAAACGAAGACATTTTTTGCCATGCCCTACATTTTTCATGAAACACATGGCTGTCAGGAAAATTTATTTCCCTCTGAAAATAGTAATTTTAGGGTGAAAAATGTGTTTTCAGCATTAGCATAGTTTGTTAATACTTAAAGCAATAATCAACAAAAACTAAAAGCTGTACAAACAAAATGGTTCCCGATGGCTGGAAAAGTATTTTTTCTACAACTGTCAAAAAAGGCTATGTTTGCGACATTTTTTCATTGACATTATTTTTTTTTGCGTTACCATGACACCGTGCGCAAAATATTTTGCGCATTAGGGTGCAAAATATTTTGCACATCACATACTGTTATTGCCTACTTTTTATAATTTTTAATGTATATACGAGAATTAAACAAACATCTAGTTCAAAAATATTTATTGTTTTATCAAATAAGTCAACTAAAAGTAGAATTTTTTAAATTATTTTATTTTAAAAACAGTATGATTTTTTTAACTAATGGTTTTAGTTTAATCAAATGAAAGTTGTAGAAAAAATATTGTTTGCATCTCGAGTGCAAAATTCTTTGGTCATCTCGAACTTTCGTTCTCGATCACAAAAGTAGTATTTTGCACCCTAGATACAAAAATAACTATTGTCGACCCTAAGATTTTATTTTATTTTTGCAACTATTTTCTACTTCATAAAAAACAGAAATGTTTAGTGCTTCTCAGGCTGCAGTGTACTTGTGGATTCGCTATTTTACAGAACTGCAATTTGATGAAACAGATCTTTATTGTAGTAGTTGTAACTAGACGGGGATCCAGAGACCATTTACTTTCAGTCCTATGCATCTGTTGGACATACTTTTAAAATTAGGTCTATCTTGTGTAAAATTTTCTGCCGAATCCATTTCCGGAGGGCGATTTGCGATACAAGCTTGCGTTCATCCCCTATATTAATTTTTCACCCCTTTTCGGCGATACACGACATTTAACATTTTTCAGATATATCTCGTGTTATCTCAGAAACTATAAAATATACAAGGATCAAATTTTAGACGGAGATTAAATGATGTATGGCAATTACGATAGCTGTACTAAAATGATATTTCGAGTGATATTTTGATTATTGCTCTTCTAAGAAAAAAATGGAAACTGCGGGGATGCTGAAATATTGTAGGTAAAATTCTAGCATCGAGGTATTTTTCCTATGTGTAGAAATATTATATCAGTTATGTGAGCAGTATTGTAGTAGAAACATCAAATTTAATTTTAGTGAAAAAAATTTTACAATCGGATCAGTCTGGTGGAAGATATAAATTATTTAATATCTGGAGCGATACCCTGCGCTTTGATCGCACATGCATAGTGTTGTAAACTGTGGTAGAACGCGCCCTTCGCATCATTCGACATCGCAAGGCATTATTTGAATACGATTGAAATAGCAAATAGAAACGTGTGCTAGTAAATCCATGCTAGTAATCCATCCCCTGAATTACTGAATATTCATGAATATGGTTGGAAAAAAGAGCACATTTTCATTCCCATCATGATCACAAAACACCCGAAATCGGAACAAATGGATGTGACAACCTGCAAGTGTAAAAATAATAGCTGCAGTATTAGGTGCTGTTGTAAAAAATTAGGAGTTGATTGCATAATAAGCTGCATATGCATTGAAAATTGTAAATCTGACTAGAGTATTTATTGAATAAAATATTTTTAATCTATTTACATAGATAGCTTCTTTCTGTACGACATTAAATAATGAGTTGAATTAAATTTTAACTGTTTGGTATATACGCAAATAAATATATTCCCCATACAGAATAAATAATTGTATTTAAGATTATTGATTAATTTACTTTACATTTTTGTTAATCATCAAAAAAAATATTGTTTAGGTATTCAGCAAATCAAATTTTTTACAATTCTTTATTCATTATGAAATTGTATATAGTTTCTTTTTTAATAATTTTGTCAAGAAAGTAATGGGTTTTAATAAATCATTTTATTTATAACAATTTTTTAGAACTTGCCACTAAAATATATGTTTATATAAAGAGTTTGTTAATTGGCGCTTATATATGAGACGAAATATTCTTTGTACACAGACAAACTTATCCCAATGTGACAATTCTTTCCTTACATTAAATTTGCAAACGAGCATTTTTGTATACACACATTTCTATTTGCTATTTCAATCGTATTCAAATAATGCCTTGCGATGTCGAATGATGCAAAGAGCGCGTTCTACCACAGTTTACAACACTATGCATGTGCGATCAAAGCGCGGGGTATCGTTCCCGATACTTAATAATTTATATCTTCCGTCAGACTGATCTGATTGTAAAAATTTTTTCACTAAAATTAAATTTGATGTTTCTACTACAATACTGCTCACATAACTGATATAATATTTCTACACATAGAAAAAATCCTCGATGCTACAATTTTACCTACAATATTTCAGCATCCCCGCAGTTTTTATTTTTTTCTTAGAAGATCAATAATCAAAATATCATTTTAGTATAGCTATCGTAATCAGCATACATTATTTAATCTCCATCTAAAATTTGATCCTTGTAGATTTTATAGTTTCTGAGATAACACGAGATATATCTGAAAAATGTTAAATATCGTGTATCGCCGAAAAGAGGTGAAAAATTAATATAGGGGATGAACGCAAGCTTGTATTGCAAATCGCCCTCCGAAAATGGATTCGGCAGAAAATTTTACACAAGATAGACCTAATTTTAAAAGTATGTCCAACAGGTGCATAGCAATGAAGAAATAAGCGGAATTTAGATTATTGGATCCCTGTCTATAACAAAACAATTTCTTGGACATCTAAAACAAATGTTAATAGACATATTTCCTCACAAAAACATATGAGTGCTAGTGATAATGTCAGTCAACGTAATTTTAATTTAGATTTAATTCAGATTTAGTGGAAGTGGTAGTGGGGTGTAACACACCGTGGTCGAAACTAGATAATATTAGTTCAATGTTACATCCCCCAATACCTCCTCTTCGAGTGAGTCTTTATAATAAACTGATCATATTAACTTTGGATATCACGGAATTCCCTATAAAAAGTACTAGGTAAGATATATTTTGTCATACCTGCATACAAATCTTTCCGCGCTGGCAGAACCAACCCTGACTTTCACGTCACCGAGATAAAATTCCCGAGCTCTGTTTATGAAAGATAAACTGTCCATCTGTCCGTCACATTCAATGATTAATATATAATTGTCCCATTCAAGGTAACAATAAGTCAATATGGCTCTGCCACCTTGAATGGACTAATATGAACGACATCACATTTTTAATTACTATTTGATATAGTCGATAACATTTTGAAAATCTTTAATATTTTGAAAATTTTATTTATCTTTTAATTCATATTTTCATTTGGTTCCATTAATTATAACCGGCTATAATGTACCACGATAATATTTAGTTACATCATGTCAATAATCGGTTGAAGTACAGGAATTTATGATCTTATTGCCAAAAAATGAGATTCAACCCCCAAGCGCAGGTAATTGTTTATTTATATTTATAGTTACCATAATTTTTAGACGGCACAATTGTTAAAAATTATTGTAGGTGTTGAATAATATTTTAGAATCGATACTGTATATTTTGCAATGATCTTGCACCCTATAGGTCTAGGGAAGAGGTTGCGCCTGCGATTTCTTACTCTGTAACCACCAAATATGCACGGCGTTGCTGAATAATAAATGTATGAAAGCATACAAATCTAATTGTACAAACGCTGTACATTACTAAATTACCTATATGCTTGGAAAAAATTTCGGAAAATTAAAAATTCTTCTGGCTTTCAGTCCCATTATTTTTGTTCTAGGTGATTATTTCTTTATGAACTATCAACATGAGAAATGCCGTACAAGAATATTTTGTCTGAAGAGCGCATTTTGCATGGAAAATTCAATTTACCTGTGTACTCACCTGTACCGCCAAAAAGTGACGGCACAGTGCCTAAAGTTATGGTGTCACGTACCAGCATCGTACTAAATATAATTCATGGTGGGTCACTTGACCCCTTAAAAGATACGATGGGCCTGTAATCTATAATACCAAAAAACATTATTTGCTGTCATATACCCACGGTATTGCCGAACAAAACAGAAGTATTATATGAAAAGAAGTGAATGCAAATCGACTTAGAGGGGGCCGCTAGATCCTTATTCCCAAACAGCATATACGTCAATGAACGATGTAAGAATTATTACTATTAGATTTATTTAGCTATTTATTCCTTATTTTTAATTTAAGGGTACTCTTTGAAAGGTGGAATAAGTGTTACGGATTGCTACAATGCATTCTTTTGATTTGTGTTACTTTACCGCAAATACCTCTTGAATCTAATTTATAAATGTTTTCGCGAGCTTGTTGCCCAAAAATTAACATAAATAACGTAAATTATAGTAGTTTAATATATAAATCAACAAATGTAGTTTTATATATCCCGTGATAAACGAGAGCAAGGAAGAACACAAGGAAATTAGGGGAAAAAAAGACAGATGTACGCTCCCAGCACGTTCCACGCTTTTTGAAATCTTATTTTTATTACCTTGTCGTGTATCAACGTAGGGCATCGGTTCTAACCGCCTATGCATTGTAGTGGGAATAGATACGTCTTTCTTTATCTAATTTGTCAGTTTTCTTTCTTGGACTCTTTTATATTAGGGCTCATACACAGAACTATATTTGCCTAATTTGAATATAGTAATATATAGAAGAACCCTTACCTATCTGTAACTACTTCAGTTTTCTTATATATTTCTTTATATTTCGAATTCATAAGTAGGTAAGAGTCTAGCTAACAATTTAATCAGATATAAGATCCTTCAGGCAAAATGACATGTAAAGGTGGTATTACAGCTCATTCAGGGGCAAGTAAAACACAACCCTACTTAAAAACGTAATTAAAAAATAATTATCACCACGACAACTAAAATTAAATAGCAATACTTACCAGTGCAAATCAATTATTACATGTGTAGGCACAAATAAGAGACTGAAAAAGATGTGAGGTAAAAATATACTTACGGTAGTAACCCATCATAAAGAAACAGAGTTAATAAGGGGGCCATCCATAAATGACGCCACACTCCAGGGGGGGGGTCCGTAATTACGTGACTAAGTGTGATAAGGGGGGGAGAGGGGAATTTTTTTTTTTGGATTTCTCCCCCCCCGCTTTTAAAAAAATTTTTTGGACTAAAACAACGGAATCGAAAAAACCTAAGGGGGGGGTCTCTATAAGCGTGACGTAATTTACTCAGCGTGACAAAACGTGATAATGGGGGGGGGGGGGGGGGTCTAAAATTTCAAAAATTGGCGTGACGTCATTTATGGATGGCCCCTAATTCGAGAAATCAAAAGTATGCACTGTACACCACAATTCGCAGCACTTGTTTGACCTCTCAGAGAATACTCGCTGTTTTAACTAAGGAAAACTTTAACTAATTTTTAAACTTCTTACATTAAAAATAATAATTAAATATATATCAATAAACATCTTAATCATAATAATTCTTGCATCATTCACTGGTGTGTATACTGTCTGAAATACGGTACCAACAGCGCTAGATGGCGTGAATCATATTACACTTCGTTTTATGGTTAAATAATATCTATGAAGGGTTAATTAGTGGAGTCGATTAGAGTTTTAACTTCAGAACCCGGCGAAAAAGGATGAGATTATCTGAACTTTTTTATACTAAAAATAGCAAAGTTTTTAAGTTTACCTCGTACGCTTATTAATAATTAATTGTTTAAACTAAAAAAAAATAATTATTGGAACTGAAAGAAAATAAAATTTTGAGAAAAAAAGATTCTACACATTTTTTTTATATAAAATGACTTGAAAATTGTGATTTTTAGATCGAGAAAACAGATATTTCAAAATAGCACGAGAGCCCACCGACAAAAATGGAACACAAGCTGAAGAGTCAAAAATTGGTGGGGAGGCTTATCAAGTCATTCTCTGAACGTGTGCAGTCGGTCATAGCAATCCAGGTTGCAGCGGCGCAGAAGCAGCCATTTTTGTGATAAGATAATTTTTTAATTCGACGCTTTCCCATGACGTCCAATCAAAAAAAGTTTGAGACAAAACTGAAGCGCATGTTTCGGGACCTACTCGCTCCCCTTCCGTTCGTCATACGTCAAAATGTCAAAGGACCTTTTGTTGTAGATTTTGTTCACTTTCTGAATGTCTGGATATTTTTTCTCTAAAACGAAAGAAAAACGATAAAAAAAATTTAAAACCAATTTTTGGGTTTCTCTCTCTAAATTTGAGGGGGTTGCGGGGGGGGGGAATTTTTGGAGGGAAGTTAAAAATTCGGATTCAGCGCTCCAAAAAATGTAAAGTAAGCCTATTTCTAGAACTAATATGAATTTTTCCAGGTAAAATTCTCTAATGCCTGGATTATAATACAATATTACAATTTACAAGGTACGTTAGCAATAAGCAATAAGCTGGGGAAAAATGTATAGAAAAAATCTAAAAGCAAGAGTGAACCTATTTGCGGAAAACATTTCACGAAACAAAACATGACATATATGTCAAAACTATCGCAATATTCGTCACCGCAGCGACACAAAAAATTAGAGCGATGATCTTGCATGTTGATACTGTCAAAAGCCATTCTAGGTTGGATTATTATCACTAATAATTGTATTTGATTGGTGCAATGTTGTGAAAAAACGGACTCTCATTGGCTATTGCGTTAACGAGTGAAATAATCTAAGTAAAGCTATAGTTCTGGGGTAGAAAAAAGCACCTCTTAGGTACAGCTTGATGGCACTCGCTATCCTAGCGAAACTTTCAAGAGGGGACCTCTTGAGAGAATATTTGGAACATTTCATTTTCGTTGAAGGAAATCACCTTTGCTTGCCAGACTGAATCGAGAATCTTGATAGGATTAGTGCATACGACTCTTCTACCTTTATCTGTAATCCATGGGTGAATAATGAGCTCTTTGACACTCATCCTTTTCGAGGAATCCGCAACGAGCAGTCTGTTCATTAGGTGTCGGAATTCTGACGAAAAGCACGCTATTGCACGTCGATGCGACGCGGCAAGACCCTTATTTATCTGCGCTACAAGTTTCTTTCGACGTTCCTGAGAAGTGGCGTATTCACTCCTGCTGGTCACGAAAGGCAGCTGACCTAGTACCATACCATAAAGGATAATACCCCTGGAACAAAGAAATTATTTTCAATTCATGTATACTCCTTCTCCCGATAAGGTTTTCATTGATCCATGGAGTGTAGAGAGTTTGACTTCATTACCTTAATTGAGGACTTTTTGTCTACTTTGGTTAGGAATCCGTGAGGTGGATATCCTGAAAAGTGGGAAGAAGTCTGCTATCTTGGTTTTCATGCCAAACCAGATTTTACGTAGAAAGATAAAAGCTCTTATACATTTTTTGTACCTTTTAAGATAACGGAGTAAAAATTTATATAAAAAGAAATAAAAATTTACAATGAACATTTTTTTAATCACAACCATCCACCTTTTTCATTGTAATTTTTTTAAAATATTTGTTTAATACAAATTGTACTCGAATATTTTAAATATAAAATCTCGTTTTGTGCACTCCATTACCTCTAAAAACAAGACAGACAGAGTCACTTCGTCCAGTGGAGCTTAATTAATACTACTAGTTGCACTAGTGAGAAATCTGCATAATAATTAATTTAATATATTAAAATTTGATTTTTTTTGTTATAAAACAAACCCTAATAGCACACGATGTCCATCGGACGTACGCTTTATGTCCATTTAATGTACTGATGTCCATGGACATAAACTAGACGTCTACCGGACGTTTATCATCGAATTTGCTTTGAAATTGTGTGAAATGGACGTCCTCTGAATGTTCATTTTATGTACGGAAAGTATGTACATTTTATGTCCATATAGGGACAGGAGATGGAAGTCCATTTCGTGTCCGTTGATTTAAATATTATATTTTTGTAATAAATGATAATATCTCCATACCGCTTTCTCTCCAACACGTTTCTGAAATATGTATACATACCAGCGAATGCCTCACTGAACGTTTAACATATGTGCCGCAACGGACGTCCTAATTTATATTTCTGTTTATACCATTTTTCATCTCGTTATCTTAAGAGGCTTTTTTAAAATTAAAATAGGATCAACGGTTGCAGAGATACATCGCACATCCGGCTTAACTTAAAAAGCAAGATGGGTGACTTCCTCCCCCTTTCCAGGATGTTCACCTCATGGATGATTCCTGATCTATGTATGTCCACAATTAAGGTTTTGAAGTAAAATTCTCTACACTCCATTGGTCAATGAAAACCTTATGAGGGGACGGATTAAATATCATGTAAAAAAACGAAACTTATTTTGCTATATTTATTTTAAAAACCGATCAAGTGCGAATCACGAAGTCGAGAGCCGAAATTTCCGTACTAGATAATATGATATATGCTGATATTTAATAAATTAATCAATTACCTAATTAGTAACTGAGAGTAAATTATCCTGTAGTCCAATTTTCTATTATCTATTTCGCGTTATCCAAGTAGGCCTATTTTTATTGAAAAACTAATGCAACAGTATTAACCAGTATGTTATGTTCAAAATTTAATAACATTTTGATAGATGGTTTTCGAATTACGGCCAATTTAAAATTCCATTTTTTGAATATTAAATAATCAATAACTTGAAAATGAATTGTTTTTCGGAAACAAGTCATTTCTCATTTTCGCTTTAAATTCAATTTTTCTAGCGTCTAATGTCATTGATACCTTCAAATTTTGTAGGTCAAGTTTAGTATTTTCATTGATAAATTACCAAAAATTTTGAGCCAGCAACCCCGTAAATTATTCGGGCATTAAAAATCACCGAATTTGAAAGAATCGGTGACATAGACTGGTGGAGAAAGCGAATTTAAAAAGAAAATGAGAAATGACTTTTTTTCGAAAAACAATTCGTTTCCAAGTTATTGATTATTTAATGTTTAAAAAAATGCAATTTTAAGGGGGCCGTAATTCGAAAACCTTACATCAAACTGTTATTAAATTTTGAACTTGGGGGTTCTATAGCATGCTGATTAATAATGTTGCATTAGTTTTTCAATAAAAAAATTCCTAACATGACCTGCTAAAAAGTCGATCTTTTTTATATAGGAATATAATATAGGTCTTTGATAGCGACCCAAATTTGGTTGAAATCGGATTACTAATAACTCAGATATGGAGGGGAGCCATAAAAAGTCAGACGCGCTGTATAGAAGCCCCTTAAATAACGAATTAATTTCGATTTTAGTATTTGCCTTGAAGGGGTGGGGTCCCAAGGAGCGAGGACCACAATATCGTCCAAAAAGTCAAATGTGAGATTAAGAGCTGAAATATTCATTTTCTAAGCAGACGCGTAACTAGAGGCGCCCCTGCTTTGGAAAGTCAGGAAATTTTATTCAAGCCTACAATATTTTTGCCCCTCTGCTCACCAAAGCGCCTGCGCTCATAAAAATGTGTTTTTCCGTCTTGATACCCCCCCCCCCCCCCGCTTCATCAGGTCTGCAAGCAAAAACAAAAAACTGCACAGGATTTTTATACTGTTTCTTATAGATTTTTACTCACTGAAACCCTTAAAAATTTCATCGCATCAGGTTTTCTTGCAACTCGTGTTTGTAGTTTCATTTAGAGAGAAACGCCCGTTTAACCGGAAATCTGATATCCTATTCTTGATTCTAAAAATTCTATGCAAAAGTAATTTCTTACTTTCATTTAATATGTATTAGAGTGAGACTCAAGAATAGATACAAAGAGAAAATGAGCGGAATGGGGCGGGGGCAGTGGAAGGGATCTTGGTTGCTGTATAAGCCACACTCAGGTAAGATTTTGCATTCAAACGAGATTGCTCATATTTTTAGTTATATATTATGGCTTCAAGAGGTGTTATTTCTCCTGAAAACTTTTTTTTTATTTGTGGTGAATACACTGTTAAAAGTCAACAAAGAAACATAAGTGATTTCGTGAAGAAAGTGCATTTTGCTTATTTCAAGTTGAACCTGCGCTCCTTATAAGGTGTGCAGAAGGTGCGAGGAAGATCTTCGTTTGTGGTTTAAGGATAAAAGACACTCATTTCGTTTTGGCATTCCTATGATGTGGCGTGAACAGCAAAACCACACTACCGACTGCTATTTCTGTTCGGTAGATGTTAAAAGTTTCAATACAAAAAATAAAAATAAAATACCTTACCCAAACCTTAATTCAGCTATTCGTCCAGTGCCTCATAAAAAATACTAAAAAATACCAGTTCCACACCCACCCACCTTCCAGTTGGTTGGATAATATCCTGAGTGATTCCGAGAACGAAAACACATTACCTTCCCCGGACGAATCTAGTTCAGATTTTTCTGTTGATGATGGACCTCAACTTTTTTCGCAGAGTGAGTTCAATGACCTGGTAAGAGATTTATAATCCAGTCAAAAAACCTCAAAAAATGACTCAACCTCCTGAAAAATCCGAAAGTTTTGAAACTTCGCACACTTATTTAGAGGTACCTAAGAATGAAAATACCGAAAGTCCTCATGAATATGAGGCGAGCTCTAGCGGCAATTAGCGAAAACAGGGCACTTTCTTTGGTTTTTCGTTAATATCTCAAGACCCGTTGGTCGGAGGCAAAAGTTGATTATATACATAATTAAGGCTTATCAAATTTGCTACAAAAATGATTATATACATTTTTCTCGTATTCCCAATATTTCCCGAGTTATAGGCGCTAAAAGAGAGCGTTTTGTGAAAAACCACGCTAGGGCGGTACATTATGGCATTTCCAATAATATTTGACATATAGTTTATCTACATTTTTGTATACTAAGGATAATTGAGGAGATAAACTTCACAACTTTGTATAAAAAGCACATGATGTATGTTACTTATGATGTATATTGATGAGGCACATGATGTAGGTATATTAAACAATGAAATATATGAACAAACAAAATCCTGAGGTTATTTATTCCAAGGAAAATTTTGTACAGAAAAATCAATCAGCTCTGAATCGCTTCTTGGTAGAAGGCCCTGCAATTTGATTATCTTGGCCAGCTTCTACACTTGCTGCCTGAAACAACAGGTAAGTATGCATGAGATGAAGGTGTGAGAGAACCATTATACAAATAAAAACATGTAAGTAAAAGAAAGTATATAAGAAATAAATAAAACAGAAGAAGTAAATATAAGAAAGTAGTAAGCGACCAGTAAAACAACATATGAACATGACAACCGATTTATGTATACTATTGCAAAGTAAATGAATAATAAAAAAAAATACAAATGTGCAATCTCACCTGACTTCTGGTTCCAGCAAGCACATTGCTTTGACCTTTATGTACCAAATGTTCAGTGTTTGTTATTTGCACTGAATGATCTGCTTCTTCAAGGTTTATGACATCGGGATCATCGGGATCATCAGGGTCATCAAAGTCTTCTTCAAGGTTGGAAATAACACCATTCAAGCATTCGCCATGGCAGTTGTGACAAATGCTTGTACACATTATTCCTGCCTTTCGACAGCCACATCTGTTCCCACATCCAGTTGTACATGTGCAACAAATGAGGTTAAGGACAGCTTCAGATGCTGCTGGATCCTCTGTTGTCACATGGATTAGCCGATCGCTTTCCACCTTCCAACCCCACTGTACAGGAGGAAGTTCATTCCCAAGCCAAAATTGAATTTGGTGGTACACTCGAAAAGCATGCTGTCTTGCTGCTCCTTCTGTGGGCGGCAGGGCAGAAAGGTCGGGTTTAGCATTGGATACAGATTCGGTGAAAGCATTGTAACGGTACATGTTAAGAGAGGTTTGCTTTCTGGGCGCATTGTACAATGCAAGGAATATTTTGTTTCCAGCAGCAGCTACAGCCTCATGGGATGACCTTGGGATGTTAAATATGTCAGCAATGCCCTGCAGTACAGCTTGCTTCTTGAACAACTTGAAACAGGTGACGATAGGGGGGGGGGGTGATAGCAGTAGCGGCTCGTCGGAGTAGGCATTGTAAGTACTATATTTAATTTAGTAACTTATTATTGTCAAATATTATTAGAAATGCCATATTGTACCGCCCTAGCGTGGTTTTTCACAAAACGCTCTCTTTTAGCGCCTATAACTCGGGAACCATTGGGAATACGAGAAAAATGTATATAATCATTTGTAGCAAATTTGATAAGCCTTAATTATGTATATAATCAATTTTTGCCTCCGACCAACGGTTCTCGAGATATTAACGAAAAACCAAAAAAAAGTGCCCTATTTTCGCTAATTGCGGCTAGAGCTCGCCTCATATTCATGAAGACTTTCGGTATATTCGTTCTTAGGTACCTTTAAATAAGTATGCGAAGTTTCAAAACTTTCGGATTTTTCAGGAGGTTAAACATTGTTTTGACTGGACTATTAGGCCTTTCAAAAGATGCTGCCGAATTGCTGGGGTCAAGACTAAAAAATAAGAACCTGCTCTTACCCGGAACCTTATTTTCATGATACGGGCACCGAGAGAGAATTTACTAAATTTTCTCTAAAGAGGGAAATCTCGTTTTTGTGGTGACGTTCAGGGGCTAATGAAGTATTTTGAAATAGTAGCCCATGCGAAAGTTGCACAAACCCCAAAAGTGCAAGGGTAGCGACAAAATATGTCTAGCCCCCCGTTTTCGAGGATGGTCAACACGATAATGTCCTGTAAAATTTCGCAATCAGACATCCTAACGACCCCCGGATGGTTTCAACCCCCGAGGGTCGTCAGGATGTCTGGTTGCGAAATTTTACAGGACATATTGAGTTTCCTCAAAAAAAGAAACCGATCCAACAAGTCCTCGCATGCCTAACAACGAAAAATGGAAGAAAAGGGTGGTTTTATGCATTTTGGTTAGGTGTGGGAAGCTAAAAAATATCAGCATCGGGTTCCCCGCCCTGTATAGAAAACAATTTTCGGTGCGTTTGAATATTCTTTGCATGTTCCGGTATTAAAGGAGGGGGTGACATCAACCCCGGGGGTCGTTTGAATATCTGGTTGCGAAATTTTACAGGGCATATTGGGTTTCCTCAAAAGAAACAAGTCCTCGCATGCCTAACGACGAAAAATAGAAGAAAAGGGGTGTGGTTTTTTGCATTTAGAGGTAGTTCGAGAGGAGTAGGGACCGCGCGAGTATCATCATCGTGTTGGCCGTCCTCTAAAATGGAGGGGTAGACATGTTTTGTTGCTACCCTTGCACTTTTGGGGTTTTAGACTTTTTTTGCAAGTTTCGTATGGACTATAGAACATGATTCATCTCAGTGGCGCCTATTCATTGATTCGTCAGAAACAAGCCTCAAAGCAGTTTTGCTGCATAACGGGAATAAAGGGCATAGCCGGGTAAGCATGGTGTGACTGCCCCCAAGCGTCTGGCGCTTATATTTGTGCAGTAGGAAGCAATCTTGGAAAGTAGCAATTTCACAAAATATTAGCCCGAAAAAGGGACCGGTTTGAGGTGAGTAAAGGAGGGTTGATTTTAGCAAAACTATTTTTTTTCTAAGAAACGGAGCATTCAATCGTTTTGTAAAAAATATATGTTAAAGACCTACTGAGAAAGTACTAAATAAAAAATCACGCTCAAATTCCGAAAACAGATACAGTAAAAAAACATATATATTATTTTCAAATTTTTTTTTAGGGTAACTTATCCCTGGGGTACCAGCCTGAATTTTTTTCTGTAGCATGTCTGGGGACTCACTTATGTTATGTTTTTTTCCCAGTCTTGTGCGAAGATTACGCCATACTTAAAAAAAATGCCAAAGTGTGCAGTGTCGTATGCATATTTTGTCAACAATTAACCCCTTGCACGTAAAGAAGGCCAAAATGCAAAGTAAATATGGATACCTGAGTAGTGTATACATACTAGTGATTAGTGATTATGGAAATGGTGAACGTTGTAAGAGAAAGCAATATAACGCTGCAACGCTGACAGTTAATTAGGTGATCAATAGAGTTTAACTCTCTTGCGCCGCAAAAATCAGTTTATGGCCGGAATGTTAAATATCATTAAGGGTAAAAACTAAAGTCAGCGGTACTATCGATATTACCGTCGGGGGGGATAAGAACTTGGTCTTAACAGTCATGTGTTGTTAATAATTTGCAGCACTAAATCGTAGCATTACTAACCTGTGATGGATATGGATGTTAATCTTCCTCACTGTCATCTGCAATCACTGCACTCATGCTATCCTTCTGAAACAATAGAGAAAGAACTTCCGCCGGTTTAGGTATGCTTGGTAGATATCGTCCTTGCGAAAGATAATGCACGACAGCAGCTACATGGGAACAACATCCAACAGTTCGATTCCCACTGGCACATTCAAAGAAATTGCAAAACTGCCTTTTGTAGATATTTCCAGCAAAGATGTACTGGACTTCTCAGAAGTGACGGATTTAAAACTGTTTTTTACAGGATCGTATCAATATAAACAAACGATTTCGTACCTCGAAGTCATAAATGAAGACGGAACACTTAATCTTCAGTACGCTAAGGACCAGTCCAATGTACTCAAAATAAAAGTTTGTTCACGTCACATCAAAACGAAGGAAACGATGTTTCCTCGACTATATTCCCCACAGTGTCGGCGTTAGAAGATATTTCTGTGAATGTGCCAATGGGTATCAAACTGTTGGATGTTGTTCCCATGTAGCTGCTGTCGTGTATTACCTTTCGTACGGATGATATCTAGCAAGCATACCTAAACCGGCAGAAGTTCTCTCCCTATTGTTCCAGAAGGATAGCATGAGTACAGTGATTGCAGATGACAGTGAGGAAGATTAACATCTATATCCTTCTCAGGTTAGTAATGCTACGATTTAGTGCTGCAAATTGTTAACAACCAAGCTCTTATCCCCGCCGACGGTAATATGTGAATAATGACAGTCTTTGACAAGGTACTCCATAGTACCGCTGACTTTAGGTTTTACCCTTAATGATATTTAACATTACGGCTATAAACTGATTTTTGCGGCGCAAGAGTCAACTCTATTGAGCACCTAATTAACTCTCAGCGTTGCAGCTTTATGTTGGTTTCTCTTACAACGTTCACCATTTCCATAATCACTAGTCACTAATATGTATACACTACTCATATATCCATATTTACTTTGCAGTTTGGCCTTTTTTACTTGCAAGGAGTTAATTGTCCACAAAATATGCATACGGCACTGCACACTTCGGCATTTTTTTAAGTATGGCGTAATCTTCAGACAAGACTGGGAAAAAAATATAACATAAGTGAGTCCATAGACATGCTACAGAAAAAAATTCAGGCTGGTACCCCAGGGATAAGTTACCCTAAAAAAAATTTGAAAATAATATATATGTTTTTTTTACTGTATCTGTTTTCGGAATTTGAGCATGATTTTTTATTTAGTACTTTCTCAGTAGGTCTTTAACATATATTTTTTACAAAACGATTGAATGCGCCGTTTCTTAGAAAAAAAATAGTTTTGCTAAAATCAACCCTCCCTTACTCACCCCAAACCGGTCCCTTTTTCGGGCTAATATTTTGTGAAATTGCTACTTTCCAAGATTGCTTCCTACTGCACAAATATAAGCGCCAGACGCTTGGGGGCAGTCACACCATGCTTACCCGGCTATGCCCTTTGCATTACTTCATGTAGGACACTCGGTACATTTGGGGGAAAACTATAACGATTTGGTAATGATTCTTGAGAAAATAAAATATCAAGAACATCGCTGGATGGTTTGTGGAGGCTTCAAAATACCAACCATGATGTTGGGCCAGCAGGCAGGTTATACAAGATATCCTACCTTCCTTTGCTTGTGGGACAGTCGAGCCAGAGATTTCCATTGGACAAAAACTGACTGGCCACTTCGAGACGCCTTAGCCCCTGGCGAAAAGAACGTCATTAATATGTCCTTGGTTCCTTCTGAAAAAGTTTTATTACCACCTCTTTATATTAAATTGGGGCTTGTGAAGCAGTTTGTTAAATCACTGCCAAAAGATGAGGAATGTTTCAGATATCTGTGTTTCATGTTCCCAAAACTGTCTGAAGCCAAGTTGAAATAGGGAATTTTTGCTGGCTCCGACATAGGAAAACTGTTATCCGATCCCCTCTTTTCAGAAACAATGGGAGAAAAAGAAAAAGAAGCGTGGGGCTCTTTCAAAGAGGTATAGTGCACAAGTTTTTGGGTAATACTAAAGACCCTCACTACAAAACCATTGTACAATGCATGTTGGCTACGTATAAATCTCAAGGATGCAACGTGAGCTGAAAAGTTCATGACGACTATTCTCCCGAAAACTTGGGAACCTTCGGTGAAGAGCAGGGTGAGAGATTTCACCAGGATGTCCGTGATATCGAGAGACGCTACCAAGGAAGATGGGACGTCAATATGCCAACTGACTACTTTTGGATGCTCAAGCCGGAAACAGAAAATGGAAAGCTGAAGCGTGTTCGGAGAGAAGAAGAAAAGGTTTCATAGGCAAGAAAAATGAACAGGGAACGTGTTATAGTTATTGAGATATCAAGGGTGTTATAAGGATAATAACGCACCGAGGTCGGCAGTGTACTTCCCGAGGGCCTCCGGCCCGAGGGAATGTACGTCGACCGAGGGCGTCATTATCCTATAACACCCGTGGTGCCTTCAACGTTTAATGTCCTACAAGTCTGTTATTTAATTCGAATTTTTTTTTTGACATTTACGATTTATTAATTTGACATCTATTATGTTCAGAATGATTTGATTTAAAAGAGAGTAAAAATCAAAATTGTTTGTAAACGCCGCTGTTGCATAGCAACGCATTTTGTTTGTCAATAACGCTATCATAATTTACTTGTTTTGGGTTGTGTTATAATTTTATAATGCCCTAGGGCGTTATAGATATTCATAACGCCCTAGGGCGTTATTTTCCATTTAATGTATCTCAAAATAGAGTGGTTATTGTAAAATAACAGACTTGTAGGACATTAAGTATATTTTATGAAGAAATTGTTTGTTTAATCACAAGAAATATTGTTTAGTTCATTGTAATAAGATGGTGTTTTTTTCATTAGTGTTATGCTTTTCTTATGCAAACACCTTGTATTTTGCAAAAAAACTACGTGATGGAGGGAAATTGTTGGATTGAGCAGACTAGAAAACATAATATTTAACAAAAACATTAATTCCATGCAGCTGAAAAGAAATATTTTTTTGCAGACCTGTGTTATTAGACCTGGGGAAAACTTCCAAAAGTCCTTTTATTTAAACCACACCGTCCTTTAAACGAACTACCCGCCCTAAAAAACCTGGGTATGTCACGTTTCTAATAACCAATAGACTAAACTTTAACATTTCGGAAAGTTTTTTTTCAAACATTGATTGTATTGAGAGAATTTAGAATCGCAGGATTCGGTAAGGTTCAAATAAATTTAGTTTTGAATTGATTTTCAATAAACAAATTCGCACCTACCCGTTTTTAGGTTGAATTTAAAGCCACATTATTTGAGAAGATATCAATATGCGATTTTAGCGATGAGAATTTAGAAGATAATTTATTTCTGAAACAACAAATTTTGACGATTCTTTTATTTTGAAGCACGTTACTGTCTACAGGGTGTGGAAGAAAAGTGTGTTCTTTTTACCAAACTGTTTTCTGAACTGAATAGTGAAATACTTGTCAACTTAGGAATAATTGCTAATAATCGAATCGTTCGCCATTTTGATTTTAATACAAACATTCTGCTTTTAAAGGCAAATCTATCGATTCCAACACTTTTTCGTTGATTTTAGAAAGATTTTTCACTAAATATATTGGTGCTTTCAGAAATAAGACAAGTTGGTTGACATGCGCTTCTTTTAAAAGCAATAGGCCTTTTCATCATACGCGCGCAGGTGCTGCCGCTATGTTTGTTTGCGGGAACCATGAAATGTTCGGACACTTGGTTGTCAAAATGGCTGGACCGGTATCATTTTTTCACATTAATTTAGACGAAAGTGTGATTGACGGTGCAAAATTTGTACACAACATTGTGGAAGAACACACTTGTGCTCAATTAAGGCGCTAGCTCAAGTATCCTGGCCGTAAAATGACTGGAAGCAGGAACAAAGAACTGGTTGCAAGGTTAGAATTCAACTATCAACTTATCAATTTATAAACAAGTGCATTAAAAGAAAACAAATGTGTTTAGTCTACAATATGCTTAATAACATTCTTCGTGCAGTAATTGATAATGCAGTAAAAATATTTTCTGTTTTTTTATGAAAATGTAGGGTCAAAAATGCAATAAAAAATGAGGTTTCTTTTGTCGATCTTTCTGTGGATAAAGCTGGCTTCTTTTTTTCCAATTTTTTCCAATAGGTAAACTATACGATATGGCACTACCTATTTTCAAAAAATTGGTAACTGATTCATCATTATTTGTTTAAAAAACGTCGAGTTCCGCCATGTTTCGGACAGTTTTCGCATGTCAATATTGGATTTGATATAAACATTACGTTTTTTAACCAAATAATGATGAATCTGTTACCAATTTTCTGAAAATAGGTAGTGCCATATCGTATAGTTTACCTATTTGAAAAAATTAGAAAAAAAGGAGTCAGCTTTATCCACAGAAGGATCGACAAAAAACCTCACTTTCAATTGCATTTTTGACCCTATATTTTTGTAAAAAAAAAGAAAATATTTTTACTGCATTATCAGTTACTGCACGAAGAATGTTATATTAAGCATATTGTAGACTAAACACATTTGTTTTCTTTTAATGCACTTGTATATAAATTGATAGTTGAATTCTAACTTTACAACCAGTTCTTTATTCTTGCTTCCAGTTATTTTACGGCCAGGATATTTGAGCTAGCGCCTTAATTGAGCACAAGTGTGTTCTTCCACACTGTTGTGTACTAATTTTGCACCGTCAATCACACAAATTAATGTGGAAAAATGATACCGGTCCAGCCATTTTGACAACCAAGTGTCCGAACATTTCATAGTTCCCGCAAACAAACATAGCGGCAGCACATGCGCGCGCTTAGAATGAAAAGGTCTATGACCTTTAAAGCAGTCATGACTAGTCATGACAGTGACTCTGAAAAGACTGAATATTTCGAAAAAAAGAAGTGTGAAATAGAATTAGGCTAGACTAGGGCCGGATTAAGAATTGTTGGCGTGCCCCTAGGCTAATGATATATTTGCGGCCTCTTATCCATAGACAAGGTTACGAAGTTTCAAAACTAATGAGCGGGGGGGGGGGGAGAAAATGTAATGACGAGCGAGGGGGTGCAAAATGGGGAAATTTGTTTTCCTCGTAAATAAAAATTGATGAGCGGGGGGCAAATTGGAAAAACATGTTTTGACGAGCGGGGGGAGGGGGGCAAGATAAAAAAATTAATAATCGAGAGGTGCGAAATGGGCTCGTGGCGCCCCTTCACGCTTCACGAATTGGCGCCCCTAGGCTACAGCCTAGTTAGTCTAATATGTTATGCGAATTTAATCAGTTTAGTTGTCCATTTCAGAAACTAGTTAACGGATTTTCTTTAAATAACAGATATTTTTAATAAAATCAACTGTAACTTCTATTTCCATAGCGAAAATAATTTTCATAGTGAATTATCCCCAAGAAGTGGTTCGGATTCCACTATATACTGTAGGGCGCCATCTCATTTACTCAGACAAATCTAGATCTCCTAGATTTTAAACACATTTTTTAAAAGTTCTTAAACAAAGCTTCCTTCTTTATTTGGCATCTTATATTTATGAATTAATTATTTTTCCTGTTGCATGTTGTACTTACTTTCTAGCTAAAACTAACGATTGTATGACCCTCGACACCTTACTATTAATTTTGATCTCTACTTTGTGCTAAATAACGACGCCGCAAATTAACTGTTTTTTTTTTCATATTTAGCGAGCTGAGTAGTGACGCAGTCGCCTCTCAGCCTCATGCCACCGCCCGGCCCTGTTTGTTACCCCACTAAAATTTTGGAAGGCTAGAAACCCTGATATTTAATTTACGTCACGAAATATATTATTAATTAAGAACCAAAACCGATTATAAATTGTAAAGCTAATTAAAAAGTTTTACATCAGCAGACGTTTGACTTATAAATTAAACACCGCAATATAAGTATAAATTTACCAACCGAGTTCATTTAGGAGAATGAACTTTGTCTCACGCAGGCAATCAAATTTATGATAAGAAATGAAATTTAAATCAAGGCAGCTCCAAAGCTACACATCAAACTTTTCCATTTCCTCTAGTTGGGGAAGTTTTCGCGGAGAGGTTGGGATTTTTTTTTACCGGCAACGTAAATTTGCGGAAGATCAGAGTCAAGATGAATTTTAGGGCGAGTAGAGTTCTCGACAAAACTGTTAAAGTTACAAGATGGAAGTAAAAAAAAATGTATATTATACAGTGAGTCCCTGAAGAGTAAAAAAAAATTAAAGGACGTATACTTATAGTACTCAATAAAATTTAAAAAAGCCGATATGCAATACACATGGTCTCTAAAATGCCTCCTATGAGATTCCAGTCCTTTAAACGTGAATGCAAAAAACCGCTGCCTAAGGAATCACTATTTCCCTATCCAGTTTCCTATCCGTCTCTTATAACGAAAAAAAATATTGATACCATATTTGCACTTCACTATGTTGAAGTAATTGTTCATGGAACTTAAATAATAGGTATATTATTTGAACTCATCTACTTACTCCAAAAACCCATAAAACGATATACCACATAGGTGGTAGAGAGAGACAAAAAAAATGAGGTCCTCAGTTCTTGTACACACACTAAATCACAATTTTATTTTTTTACTCATTAAATAGGGTGGGGTGGTAATGGGGATAGCAGAGAGAGTGGCTGATGTTAAACATTTTTTGAGACCTTGGCTTCTCGTATAAGTATACACTAAATCCCAGTTTTATAGAGTTTCACTTATTAGTTTTACCTATTTACCCCCATTTACGTTTCAACTCTTCAACAGGAAAAGATCAAGATCTCATTATAATACGTAGGTGTAACAAATTTCAAGTCTACATCATAAACCGTTCCAGAGTAATTGTGCGCACAAGAAAAAAGTTATAGACAGATAGATAGACCGACAGACAGATACAAATATTTTTTACTCAGATTTAAAATCTCGACGTTCCATGACATTTTAAGCCTGTTTGAAAAAAAAAATCGAATTTTTCTTACCGTTACTATGGTACTATTCCACATTGGAGTGGAAGTAAAATGCAGTTTTTATTTAATATTCTAGCGGCAAACACAGTAAAAATCCTTAGAAAACGGCTATTGGTGAAATAATTTTATAATTTGATATACTGATTTCCGTCATTAAAACGACTAGGTATTTTTCCGAACGCCGCCAAATCATAATAGCTTCCGGTTTCAAGATGGCGGCTGGTTTAGAAAAATTGAAAGATCGACGTTTCTACCTAAACTATTGATTTTATGAAAAAAAAATCATTAAGAAAAATTGTTCCGCATTAAATTTTGAACAAGAAAGTTCATATAAATTTTTTTCTAAAACTAAAAATTAAGACTACGAGGTAAAATATCACAAGGTTAGTTTCTTCTAATATTTTACAAAATACGCAATACTTGTCATAATAATTATCTTTTGACCATAAAGTAACAATCAGAGTTGAATTATAGAATAAATTAAAGACTAGGGGGCATAATATTTTAAATCTCGGTCCTGTAAACGAATCGCGTAGACAAAATATACAAAATATACATACCATTATTAACTTTACTTTTGCCTAAAGGAGTTTCGAAATTTGAAGAATATTCATAAAAAGTTTTTCAGGCACACATTAAACATAATATTGTCAAATTAAAAGCTAAACGTGTCGACATAGTATGGGATCTGTACAAAAAAGACAGTTTAAAAAGTCTTACGCATACTAGAGAAACTAGAGGAGTCGGAATAAGATGGCGAGTCTGTAGTAATAATATACTACCAAAGAATTGGTCAGAATTTCTGACAAACGCTAAAAATAAAACAGAATTATTTTGTTTATTGGCAAATGATATAGCGTCTAATAACTTTAATTCTGTCGAAATTGTGTCATCTGTTGGCGAAAAAATTGCGATACTGCTCTAAAATCCTGCAACCAAGAAGAAGCAGATACAAGACTAATATTGCATATTAATGATTGTGTTTAACAGGGTTGGAAGGGCACTTGTATTAGAACTGTCGACACTGACGTAGTAGTACTGCGGTTTCATTTTTTTACTGTTTCTATAAAGGAGGATTAAAAATAGTTTCAATATACAGTTTGGGGATAATAAATATTTTAGAATATTAAAGGTGTATGAGATAGCACAAAAACTAGGAAAAAGCAAGTGTGATGCATTACGAGTTGTCCACCCCCTAACGGGATATGATACCGTTTCCTTTTTTTCTGGAAAAAGAAAAGTGATTACTTGGAAGACATGGACGATATATCCAGAAGTGACAGAAGATTTCACGTTCATTTCGAAACCTCAAGAAAATATTCCTGATAAAATTTTAAACTTATTCCAACAGTTTGTTGTTTTAATGGACAACGTGTAACATCCCCCCTTCAAAGGATGCTTTGGAGCAACATATTTAAGGGCTAGCTTCCAAAGTGGGCAACGTGTAACATCCCCCCTTCAAAGGATGCTTTGGAGCAACATATTTTAAGGGCTAGCTTCCAAAGTGGGCATATTTGGGGACAGTCTCGGACATCAAATTTTGCCTAATGTTGAAAAATGGAGATGGCGCCTGTCCAAAAATGTTTGGGTGCCAAAATGGTCAACACTTCCAGAGCCCTTAGACAATTAATTCAATGTAATTGCAAAAAAGGATGCATTGAAACCAAATATGATTGTAAAAAAGCCGGCTTGTATTGCACGTTACTTTGCATAAATTGTAAAGGAAAATACAATTAACTTAAAAAGGTATGTAAGTCTAATTAAAACAATTTATAACTATTTTTATTAAATTATTTTTAGGCTGAATAATGTCTTCAGTTTCTCGTAAAGGAATACTCAACAAGAACATTTTAATTACTGCTTTAGATTGTAAAATATACACAAAATCATTTTCTAGTATTTCTCTGTGTAGCGGCTTTATTTTTAGTGTTGGGTAAACATATTGTATACAGTTTTTTTATTCAAATTTTAATGTAGTATATTTTTCTTAACAATTTTTTTCTTAAAAGTAATTATTTAGTTGACTTGTAAACTTTTAAATTATAAATAAAAAGTAACTTTTTTATATTCTTCTATGTACCGCCTTTATTTTTAGCTTTAGGTAAAAAGCTGTAAGCATCTTGAAACAGGAAGCCATTTTGATTTGGCGCTACTCGGAAAAATAGTCGTTTTAATGACAGAAATCAATATACCAAATTACAAGATGGTTTCACTAATAGCCGTTTCTTTCTGGGTTGCCGCTCTGTGTGTGGTTTTGCTCTAAAAGTAGGAAACAAGCATCTTTCTTTTATTTAAAAATAATCCTCAACATCCAAATAATAAATATAAACTTCTAACGAGTGCGTGTTTCTAGACGAGGTAAGATGTTCTTAGAAATGCACGAAGAATTAATATAGTTGATTTAATTACTCATAATACTTTAAATGCGATTTTCTCGAAAATTATTATTATTTTATACATAGAAAACTTGAAAGATTTAAGATCAGAAAATCCAAACCATTCCGCATAAGAAATTAGAATGAAAACACCACCCACACCATTGAAAACTGTATTTTTGCAAGCATTTAAATACATTTAGAAAGCATTTTAGAGCCACGTTCATAGGGATTTTACTATACGTTCTTTAAAATCTTTTGCCTTTTTTCTGGGACATCCTCTATATATTATTTATTTTTAACAACACCTTTTTTTCACAATTAATACATTTAATTTATTTCTGTGTCATAAAGCAATTGCTATGCATGGTTTTCGAAACTTTTATAGTGGAGCCAAAATAAATTTCGGTTAGAATTCTCTTGCTGCAGTGACTTTATTGTTTTAATTCGCTGTGACAAGTGTAATGAGAAGTTTTGGATTAAATCTGACCGACTATTACTTTTTAATCAATCCATGTTGCAGAATCACAATTTTCTCCTATTTTCCTTATTTCTTTCAGTCGTAGTAATCGCATTGCAGAAAAAAACCAAATAGTTCGCAAAAAAATTTCAAATAGAACTAGATCTATAAAAAAGTTTCCTATTCCCAAAAAATAAAAAAACTATTAACGCTTTTTGTATAATTTTAGAAATATAATGTAATGATACATAAATGTCAACAAAAGTAGACATTCATGCCAAATTTTAGCATGAAATATTTATTTAAACGGCTAAAAATAAAAGGACTACAACATTTCAATCGCATAGGTATCGGCTCATAGCAGGGATTTATTTTAAATGTATGTTTTTTTACAGGTACAATGATCAAATCTCTGCAGCAAGAAAATTCCTCATTCGCCTTCTTAGTTTGACTCCACTAATACCTGTATATTTTAATATCTTCTTACAATGATTTCAATTTAATAATGTTTCTTGAACATACAGTGTTCTAATTAGATATTTACAGTTTGTAATATTCTGACCATGCATTGTTTGAACTACTCTCAGATAGGTGGCAGTAGTTGGACCGATTTGTTCTAAATATGTATTTAATGGAATCCAATGATATTTATACCCGTATTTTAAATGTAATAAAGGGCAAATAAAAATACTTTGAAATGCATCTCGAAAAATAAACAAAAATGAAAAAGCCTAAACATTTCAGTCACGATTTGTTCTAAATATGTATTTAATGGAATCCAATGATATTTACACCCGTATTTTAAATGTAATAAAGGGCAAATAAAAATACTTTGAAATGCATCTCGAAAAATAAACAAAAATAAAAAAGCCTAAACATTTCAGTCACGATTATCGTTGAAAATTCTAATACTTACTCTATTAGCGGCGTTAATTCAGTAAGGTTGTGGTATGCATTTACAGTATGAAAACTGACAACATTAATTATTTTTAAATAATCATAAAAATATTTAAACAAAAGAAGAAGAAAATCTCTCGGCCCGTTAAAGTGAGGTAAACGCGGCTCTAAGAGAGTAAACATATGATTCGTACGCAGATAATGCATATGATAACTAGGTTTCTGTTTAAAATATCTTTGTATATTCTTGTAGAAAAAATGTGGCTGTGCTAAAATTATTGGCAAATTTTGCGCATGCAATAATGAATGTATAACTAATAGTGCATAAAAAAGCAACAATTCTTGGTTGGGAAATGCCGTGTTCTGTGGTCATAAATAAGGTCACAAGAGACTCAGGAAACCACTTCATCAGTAATAATTCGCACGAAACATAAAATTGGTTTTATTATGTCAACTTGTACTTTCATTTTTTTTGGGGGGGAAACCTCTAAGGAAAAGATTCTGCACAATTAAAAAAAGGAAATATCCTTCATTTCTAAATTTCTAAGTTGATCATTTTGTAATTTCATTATCTGTTTTCTTTCCGATTAAGCCATAAGTATCTCAAACAAGAATCAACTAATGCATTATAGATAGATACCAATTACTAGGTTTTAACATATTTTTTAATTGTACTTTATATATTGGTCCTCCGAGCTTTAGTCTGATAGACTGTGCTTGTGGTAGATATGTAGATTGGATCTTTCTAGATAAATTTTTTATTTTACAAATTACCATTCATTTTTCCAAAATTATCTTTATTTTTAGCATATCAAGTTCCACTTTGATTTTGAGATATTGGCAAGCACCGCCGATATAGAAAAAGAAGTAGCGTCTGCAAGGTGCAGAGGAGATATAATTTCTTTGGTATTTTGGGTAAGTACAACGTAAGTACAACGTTTAGATATGAAGTAAATGAGGTTAGTCCTAGAGCAGTTCTTTGCGGTACACCATAGCTTACTGTCTTACTCTCACTATTATTTTTGATTTTATATATTGATTTTTATCTTCTAAATAAGATTTGAATAAGTCGAAAACTACTCCCCTAATTTGAGTCTTGCTGACAAAAAACTGACAACATACCGTGTCAAAAGCCATTGCTAGATCTAAAATGACGCATATATATAGTCCAATCAGTGGGGGATCTTGCCCTGAAAAAGTAGTAATGATTTTAATATAATGTTGTTTAAGTCAAGACCCTGATGAAAGATACAACTTTTCTACCTGGGGGCGCGAGCCTCAGTAGAATTGGGTATAAAACATGGAATACCTCAAGGGTCGATACTTGCTCCTATACTCTTTATTATTATACATTAACGATATTTGTAATTGTTAGAACAAATGTAACCTCAAATTGTTTGCGGATAACATATTGTTATATGTGAAAGGAAAACTGGAATATATTGAAATTAAATTAAATGAACATTTAAAAAATTAAAATAGATGTTACTTTGCGATAGTGCTAATGTTGTTAGCAAAATAAGGAGCTCGACGCCTTTGCCAAAGATGAAAACAATCAAATGTTGAGCACAAGGAAATTGCTGTATTAACAATCAAGACATCAGCATCCTTTTCAGCCTTCTTAACCGTAAAAGCAGCCTGTTCGAATTTAGTTCTCAGCAACGAAATAAAACTTTACTATTTTCATTCGCAAAAAATCATTAGAAACTTAAACCAGCATTGTTTCATCGAAGAGAACATCCGTGGTTGTCTTCTTCTTCGATCAGCGTAGTTTTTGTGCTTTGTATTTTTTTTTCTATCATCCAACGGATATTCGCCAAAAACAACGATTGCATGTGAACCGTAGTGATCTCGTACATATTGAACGTATTTCTTGCAAATGGACCCAGAACAATCATTAGAACGCCATACAACTTTGTGTAAAAGATATCCTCCATCTACAACAACATTGATTTGGTTATCTCCGAGTTCCATGCTTTCTGAAAGTTATTCGAACAATATACAACGATGCTTTTGCGCATTCCCTCTTCTGTGAAAAGAGACAAAGGAAATGGGGCAAGCTCGTACTTAAAGTAATCCTTCAACTCGTCATAGGATTCCTTCACCATACACATTCTCTGGAATAGCATTAGTGGATTGATGATAATTTTTTCTTCGATGGCTTCTATGCTGGTATTGATTGCTGCCAATGGTATGACACTCTCCTTACGTTTAAAAAGAGACTCGAAGTTGTCGTACATGGTAACCATGTTCGACATCACCTCGAGATCTTTTTCTCTAGACAAATGACAGTTTATCTCTTCATCTACAGTACTTATGGAAAAAAAACGAATCGATTTCGAAAAAAGGAGGATGCAGAGGAAACCAATATAACAGTTTTTTTAAGTCTTCGTTGTCTCGAGTGATGCGTGAAGTCCTCATATCGACATGTTGCTCAGATGTATCTAGACGAACATTACAATATTCCTCAATGAAAAAAAAAATGTTGAAAAAAATTCGTTAAACTTCATTTTCTCACTGCTGTATCTTGTTACATACTAGACTTACAATAAAAGTGTATATACAAAAAATGTAGAAAATTTTGCCCTCTTCAACAATGCTTTGAACATTATTTCTCGTGGGATCGAGCGTTGCCGAATTATTTTGTAAAAACAATTTTTTCACCTTTCAATCAAGATGGCGGCTCGCGTCTCTCACCTACCACCTCCCTCCCCCAAGGTCGAAAACTAGCATTTTTCAAACAACATATACCAAAATCATTACTACTTCACCTTTTGTAAGGCAAAGGCAATTTTTTGTCCCTACTGACTGGATTAGTAGCGAAGGCTTAGTTAAATATATTTGACCACTAAATGCAGCAATAGTATCACTACCTGACCTCTTACTTGAAACCCAAATTGCCTATTTAATATTATTTTAAAATTATTTAAATATTTTACAACCTTAATAATTTTTTCTAATGTTTTTCCGAATTTTGAATCGGATGGAATCGAAAAAATTCATGAGTTATAATAATGCTTTAAATAATAAATGATAAAATATTTTTCTCATCTTCATCATTTATTTATTAGCAATATGTAAAGGAATTTGCGAAAAGTTCCTTTAGCAACTTTGTTTATAATATCTTTGAAACTAATCATCCGAAATTTATAATCTACCTAGACTTATTTTAAAAGGAGGAAATTTTCATGATATTTCTCGACAGTTATTTATTCCACACAATGGATTTGTCGCATGTGGCTTTTTACTGTCATTTACGACCGCAACACCTTTCAATTCCCAACTTGTTCTATACATTCTTTGATTACTTCAATATATATACAGGGTGTCCCTAAATAATGGATAATCCTGACAATGATAACAGGCCAGGCCATAACCTGTCATAATATCAACTTGATCTTATTGAAAACCCTACGGTTTTTGAGATATGGGCACTTTTTTGAAATTTTGAAAATTTCCATTCTAGGATAGTATTTTGCCTGCCACTGCCACTGCCACAAGGTAAGGATTTTTTCATTCTGTTTTTTGGTGAGTCTTCTAGAACAGTTGCGATATCAAACATGTGTAGGAGTTTTTAGATAACGACGACGGTATTTTCAAAAAAAAAATATATTTCTTAAATTTCGGTTCCACCAAAATTCCGTATGCTGACTTTAACCTTTGATAGTGTAAAGAAAAGTGCCAAGCGAAACTTGCCACTTATCTTAAAAACTTGCCCACTTATTATATTCTAAAATGTTTAAAAATTCTGAAGTAATAAGAGGACGAAGAAGACCTTTTAATAAAGGAACGTTTTAAATGGCGTGAATCTTTGGATCGGCTGATTTCTTCAGAGGTTACTTCGATGCGCTCATGCAATTCATTTAAGGATTGAACAGGTCGGCAGTACACCTTTTTCTTCATGAATCCGTAGTAAAAAAAATCTAAAAGATTTAGGTCTGGTGACCTGGGTGGTCACAAAATTGGACCTAATCCATCTTCCTGGATACTTCAAGTTTTGATATGCTCTCACCTCTCTCTCCTATAATGTGCAGGGCATCCGTCATTCTGTAGCCACATTGTCAGCCTCAGAATAAAGGAAAGTCTTCTAGTATGACCGGTCGGTCTTTTTGAAGGAATTCCAAATCATTGTCTGACGTTAATGTTGGTGGCAGTTCGAATGGACCTACCACTTGACCATTTAGGATGCCTGCCCACAAATTTACTTTAAATTGGTATTGTGACCGATCTTCCCTCATCAAGAGGGGATTTTCCCAGACCACAAAATGTTATTTAAAAAATCTGGATCCTCACGTATCATCCTCAGCATTCACCGGCAAAGTACCACTCTCGAGGGATAATCTCTGGGTAGTAGAGTTTGCACACGTTGGACATGGAATGGATGGAGTTGGTACCGTTTTAAAATCTTACGCACCATTGTTATAGATACGCCAGTGCGTCGTGATATGGTACGCACAGAAGTAGATGGATCGTCGTTAATTTCATCGAGAACTTCGTCGTCGAAATCTTGACAAGGTCTTCCTTCATTGGCACCACCAATACCACGAAGACAAAAAATTCTTCCCTCGCAGTACGCATTATGCACGATAGTCAGCATGTCGTGCGTTCGGGTACCTTTCTCGATAACGCACAGCGGATGTACTAGCGTTGCCTCGACATTCGCTGTAAATAGTATGCATATTAGCATACCCACGTTGTGTAAATTGTATATACGAGGCATTGTTCTCAACAAGATCCAATAAGTCCAGAGAAATGCCAAGTCGTTATTATCGACAAAGTCTGAATCGGTAACCAAATAGAGTCCAAATCCAGAGCGCAAAGTTTATGTAAACGTTACAGCCAGATCTCAATGAATTTAAATAATTTCAGAGGAATGCTAGGTCGCTACTAGCACCAGATGTACAAAATGACATGCGTCATATACGAGAATATCGGCGAATTCTTTGGCCAAGCAATAAAATTAAAAACTAGGCTTACTTGAAAAATTTAGCTCTTCCACTATTCATACAGCTATATCTTCTTTTCTAACAGGAAAAAATCAGAATTTCCAAACAATTTAGAATATAATAATAAGTGCGCAGGTTTTTAAGATAATTTTTTACTAAATCTATTAACCAATCAAAATTTTGCATTTCATGTTATGTGTCAACATTAATCCAATCAATAAAAGATTACAGTGATAACACCACTACATGTGGTGTTATCAGGAAAGGCACACATGATATGTTCAAATGTCAGATTAAAATTCAACAAATGTCAAATTGAAAATCAGTTTATAAAAATGTCACAAAGGTTTGATAAACGATTCAATTAATCAAATTGTATTAGAAGATACACCCAAAACAACAGCTCTCTGTGCGGCCTCCGATCTGGACGCCGGCACACGATCGGCGAAGTTAAGCAACGTCGGTCGCGTCCGGCGCTTGGATTGGTGACCCAAGTTCTCGTTGGAGATCCCAGTCCATATGCTGAGCTGTAAAAGCCTCACTGGACTGAGGCGGCTCGGCGAGAGAAAGACAGAGGCTGATAACAGTACCTGGGGGTCCTTATCAACAGACTCGAAGTCTAGGAAGACCATGTTTGGATAAGGAGCTCTAAGGCACAAAAAGGGAGTACTACAATAGACCTTATAGATCGCAGTGGAAAAAGACCAATCGCCAGCTCCTTTAGAGTAATCTAAAAAAAAAATCTACACCCAAAACACCATTAAAAGTAAAAAGGATAGGCGGAAAATGTTTTTAGAAGTTTATTAGATCAGAAAATACGAATTGAATGGAGAGTAAAAAATTATCTTACCGAATATACCTCGAGCATTGATAAATACTCAAAATTTTGTCGTGTTGCTTAAAGGTAATATCCCTCGATCTACGGCCTCGGGCTATTACCAAGCAACACACTTTCAGCAGTCTCTATGACAAAATTATCTCGGTATTATCAATGCTCTAGGTGTATTATAGATGATAAGTGGCAAGTTTCACTTGGCACTTTTTTTTACACCATCAAAGGTCAAAGTCAGCAGACGGAATCTTGGTGGAATCAAAATTTAAGAAATACATTTTTTTGAGAAAACCGTCGTCGTTATCTAAAAACTCCTATACCCGTCTGACGGCACAATTGTTCTAGAATACTCCCCAAAAAATAGAATGAAAAAATCCTTACCTTGTGGCAGTGGCATGCAGAATACTATCCTAAAGTAGAAATTTTCAAAATTTCAAAAAGTGCCCATATCTCGAAAACCGTAAGGTTTTCAATAACATCAAGTTGTGATATCCTGATAGGTTACGACCTGGACTAATACTATTTTCGGGATTATCCATTATTTACGGGACACCCTGTATAAGGGCATTTTAAAGTCTTATTTAATTTTAGATACCTATACTAGCTTTAATTCGATGATGACGCTTTATACAGGAGTATATTCACGTGATCCTAAAGCTGAGTTCTCATGCATTCTATATCAGATGATAGAATGATCCGAAAGTTTTTCTACTGGTGAAATTATTTGGCTCGCTGATACTGACCAAAATTTTAACTTTTATCCGACGTCGGATATAGTTGAATATTTTGTAACTTTTTCCGATATCGAATAAATTGTATGTTCCTAGTAATCAAAATTTCTAAAAAAGTGGTTAAAATGAATTGAATCATAATTATTGCTCTAATTTGGTTAAAAAAAAAGAGAAAAAGACTACGGTGATTTTGGATGCGCGATATTTTCAAGCATAAAACATTGCAAGATGATTATCAAAACCTTTTTAAGAAATGAGCTATAGCAATAATATAAAATATTTTAATTATTTCATCTGCCAGTCATTTCAATGAACTTCTGAATAAAAGAAATGCATCTCTGAAAAAAAATTGTATGCAAGAAGTAGGTTGGTCAAATTTTATACAATGTGATGCCATACTGACGTTACAGAATAAAAAGGGACGTAAAAAAATATGCTTGCGTCATATCATTTTGGGCTCCAAATTCTTTCCTTTTCTTTAATTAAACTTTTACTCTATACAAGTTCCACGCCTGTAATTCTGCTACTTTTGTACTGTAATGCTTCCAACAGTATTTTGATGCACAGTTTGTTAGCATTACTCTTTGTTGAAAATGACATATCCACTATTACCCATAAAGATATTCTTGTGAAATTATCTGTACCTAATATTGTTATGAAAAATATGTTTTTGAAAAGTTGGTGTACTGTAGAACTCATTTGTTCCTTGTTTGTTTTTTTCTGAATATTTAACGCATAACTGATCTTTTTTATTACAAATTTTTCATTCAACATTATTTTACATTTACTGGTTAATCCATTCCCAATTAACACACGTTAAAATCTTACGTGTATAAATATGGAATGGGTTAGATATATATTATTCAATAAACGTATAATGATGTTTATTACTCAAGATAATGGTGTCGTATTTCAGCCGAGTGAGTAATAGCTATTACAGGCCAGTAGAATACTATACTTTTTCTACGACTACTCAACAGAAAGTAGCACTTTAGTGTAAAGAACCCCGCACAAATCAAATGGAAAGTGAGTCCCAGTCGATTTGTCTGAAAATTCAGTATATTATAGTTCTCGATTTTCTGAACAGAAGTTCTCATGGGCCCAACTCGATCCTATGTCTAGTTCCTCAAGAAAGGTACAAGAATGATCTCTTGTACAATTAAAAAAATTTCGAATTCATGATTTTTTTTCATACATTTTATATTGTGATACGTTCTAATAGCCGTTTATAATATTTTGCACTAAAAACATTTGTTGTTTTAATAAAAATAGCGTAGAAAAAAAATAAAGTTTGAAACATGCTGGCGAAGGCGCCGGGAAATTTATAAAAATAACAAGTGAAAAAGTGAAAAATATATTCGGTCAAATTGGCTAAAAACATTTTTTACATAAAGTATGTGTCTTGCTGATCAAAAAACTTTAACTGAAAAACCTTCCGAAATTGCTCCTTTGACCTCCAATACCCCATTAATAAATTAAAAGTTCGATAAAATACAGAATTTTACAAGAATTTATAGTTGTATCTCGGAAACTAGACATAGAATCGAGTTGGACCCATGAGAACTTTTGTTTAGAAAGTCGAGAGCTATAACGTACTGAATTTTTAGACAAATCGACTGGGACCCACTTTCCATTTGTTTTGTGCAAATAACGAGGTTTATAGGAAAAATGCGAAGACGCGTATTGTATCGGTCATAACTTTTAGCTTAATCGATGACACAGGTATACAAAATAAAAAAGTGGTCTGTTACTGAAACACCACTGGGCGACACCCATGTATTTCGACGTGCTGAATACAAATCAGGTGTCCGCTTAGCTCCATCAAACACCAATTCTGTTATGACGTTTTCTGTGGGGCTTTTATTAGGTTCTTTAGGTTATTTTCACGATTTACTAAAAAATGGTTGTGTGATGGCGCTAAGCGAACACCTGGTTCGTGTTCACTTTCAATATCCAACCAAAAACTGCCATCATATTTACATCCCATCTACCTTGATAATGATTCTCAATTACCACAATATCTTGATGGAATCTTTCACCCTACTCTTCACTATAATCTCCAAGATTTTCTGGGAAATCGTCAATATGTGAATCTAAGAAATGCAGCTAAGTTCATGTTGCATCGCATCTTTTGAATGTTTTCAACCATTTTAGCGACTAGTACTTTGTAATTTTCAATTTGTTTTACTACCGACAAAATTTTTAGCCACTGCTGCTTTTTCAGTACTATTCATTTTCGTCAGAAACACTTCATCTCTAAACATGGTATCCATTTGAAGTCCTTCAAAGATTCCTTCCTTCAGCTTTGCATATGATGATAGTTTGTAAATTTCTGTTCTGTATATTTGAAACAGTCTCTTCATTATCCAAAGCTGTCATAAACTGTTTCATGAGATCGTTTGATGTGAAGACGTGGAAGAAAAACTTTTGGAGAATTAACCAATGGTGTTGCAAAAACGTTATGTAAGTCGGGTTCAAGAGAAGATCTGCTTGTCCATTCCTCTTTCTTATAATGATTTGCTCTAGTCAAGCGTTATAATCCCTGCTATCCCACAGACATTTAAAAAAAAGCCTGATCTAGCAAAAGTGATAGAATTTTCAGTCTTCACAGATATACCATTTACGTTCAGAATATTTTATTTTTTTAACAATTTTAAAAGAGAGCTATGCAAATATCAAGCTAGTATTAAAAAATATATTCTTCAAAAATTCTAAATATTTTCCTTCTAGCTAGGAGTCTCTTTCTGGGAATTTTTTTCTGTATTTAAAACACTTGAATAAATATTCTCAATCTAAGAAAAGCTTGTAACGATCACGTGCGATACTCCATTTTTTTACAACTTTGACCTTTCTGGATGCGCCCCCTGACGTCGCACACTTTCTGGCGATCCTATTTTATTCATTTTAGGCATAAACTCTTAGTCTAAGTGCCCGCATACATAAATGCAATTTATACATATCCTCGTATAACTTCTTGTACGGCATAATTGCGCCTAGTCTATCACTTTTTTCCTCTGCGAGAATTTTCGTTCCTCCTCGGTATGAAAAAGACGATTTCCACACGTCGGACTGGAAATATATTTTGTCCGACAATTCGAAAATTGGATTCTACATATTTTTATTAAGCAATCTTGAAAAAATCAGCTGGTTATCAATAAATGTTTTAAAGTTAGGTTATGTTATGTTTAGGGTGGTAGACACTCTTAACGTTCCAAAATTTTTGTCGGACAGTTTGTAGAAATATATAGAATATATACAGTGTGTTCCATGATAGATGTAACAAGAGGTGTAATGGACCAAAAATTTTGGAATTTTGGAATGGTATTTGGGGATTGAGTCCTGCTTGTTGTAAAACTAAAGTATACCAAAAATGACTTGATTAGGTGTTCTACGGGGTGTTTTATAAGCAAAGTTGTAAAAATCACCACTAATAAAGTACCTTTATTTTTCAAAATATGAAAAAATTCCACTAAGAAAAGTTATTTAGAATGCAATTTTATACCTCTATACCAAATTTCAGGAATATAAAATAATTTTTTTGAAACTTCCCATTTTTTGCGAATTAAGAGTTGAATTCATATTTAAAGTTGTGTAGGAGCAAATGTTAATCATCTCAAAAAGTAGGCTATTGGTAAATAAAAAATTGACTATACGAGATGTAAGAAGGTATAATGTTAATCGAACTAATTGCAAAACAAGAAACAATTACTAACAGAAGATTAATGAGGTTTAAAAATGAAAACAAGTAATAAATGTCAAAAATATAACAGATTCACAAACAAATTAATTATTGACCAATACAAAACAATGTTTACAATTTTTTTATTATTCTACGTAGCTACCACCCACATCCACTCACATTTCGATCCTTCGCCTGAAGTCCTTAAAACTGTTTCGAATATGATCTAACGGTATGGAGTTTACGGCATTTGTAATTCTCTGCTTCAATACTGGTACATCGTTAGCAAGTGGTTCAGCGTAAACCAACTGCTTGAGGCGACCTCATAAAAAGAAATCCAATATTGATAGGTCTGGGGATCTCGCCGGCCACTTGATCGGTCCATTCCTGGCAATTCAATTTTCTCCAAAATTTAAATTCAACCACCGATTAACCATTTCTGTGGAGTGGCCAGGGCAACCATCATGTTGAAAATGAACTAAAGGCATATCTCTTAAAATATTTAAATGTTCTTCAGAAAATCTTAAAATATTTAAATGTTCTTCAGAAAATCTGTCAAGAAGCTGTAAATAAGTGTGCTGGTTTAACCTTACGTCAATGAATTAAGGTCCAATAACTCCAACATGATAAGAAACGGCACACCACACATTCACTTTTTTATAATATTGTCTTCTACAATGAATTCTAAAATTTGGATTTTCAGAAGCCCAAAACAACACCATTGGTTGTGAATGTGGATTCATCTGACAAAATCATGAAATGATGAAAAAATCTCTCTTCCATGATTTTTTCTCCAATGGTCAAACAAAAATCCAACCTACGGCCGTCATCTCCCTCTTCAAGCGTATGTTTATAATTTGCTTTATATGCCCTAATTTAAAGTTCAGACTTGCTAATATTAATAATAGCTGATCTCTCTCTTAGTGGCATTCTAGGATTTTCTACAACAGAGGCATGAGCTATAATAGCCCCAACATTGTCTTCATCATATGCTTTTATTTTTCTTTTCATGTTAAGAACACTACCAGTAGCCAGAAACTTTTTAATTATTCTCATAGCCTGAGTACGTGACAAAGCAGTGTTTGGAAATTTCAAATTAAATTGGCTTACCACTTCTCTTAGCGAGTTTTCACCGCCAATTCCGTAGCATTGCACAATATAAATTTTTTTACGCACTGTGAGTACCATTTTCACTTAATTTTTTATGCTTGGTCCGTTAATTTGAAACAGAAATTAAGGATAATATTGACTACGTTTGACAGATATGTCAATAATAAATGATAAGCGTGTATCCACTGCTTTTCTCATAGCCTACTTTTAGCTTCTACATAACTTTAAATATTAATTCACAAAAAATAATTTCTATGCAGTTTTAATTGAATGGTTCAAAATAAAATACTAATTTATTGAAAAAATGGGAAGTTAAAAAAAAAAAATCTTATATTCCTGAACTTTGGTATAAAGGTATAAAATTGCATTTTAAATAACTTTTCTTAGTGGAATTTTTTCATATTTTGAAAAATAAAGGTACTTTATTAGTGGTGATTTTTACAACTTTTCTTATAAAACCCTGTAGAACACCAAATCAAGTCATTTTTGGTGCCGATTTTCCAGTCCAACGCGTGGAAATCATCTTTTTCATGCCGAGGAGGAACGCCGCCGCGTTTACGAAAATTTTCGCAGAGGAAAAAAGTGATAGACTAGGCGCAATTATGCCGTACAAGAAGTTTTTTTTTTTTTTTTGGCATTAGGACATAGTCCATGCAGCCAGATACACTGTCTTATAGCAGAAAATAGCTAAACCTAATTCTAACGTGAATATTATAATAAGAAGAACACAATTAGGAAAGTAACAGGGACACACACTTCTCGCCTAGGGGCCTATCAAGGCATTTTAATATTTTCACAACACAGGTAAGGCCACGGGTTAGCAACAAAATTTAAACAAAGGAATAGCAACTCTAACCTAAATTTTTACGCCGGTTTTATGTAGAAATATTATAAGATAGTGTAGAATATCGATTTTATTGAGGCATAACAAATATAAGATATTGAAAGGGGTTTCGATATTTGATTTTAATAGATTATTATACAATTCGTTAGTTGCATCGGTATGTTTTTTGCAGTTAAAAAATATATGGTCCAAGTCACTCTCAATGCTACATATGTGTACAAGAAGTTATACGAGGATATGTACAAATTTCATTTATGTACGCGGGCACCTAGACTATGTGCACGTACACAAAAATGAGCCTTGTAACGATGACATATTTTTTTTGTTTTTTGTATCTTGAACCATGGCCAAATCGACGAGTTGACAATAATATGGCAAAAGTCTATTTTGTCGTTATTTAAGTTCGATAGAATTAATCAACGCATAGAAAATACTTGTAACGATAAGTTACCAAAAGGGCCACCTAGCTCCCGAGCTAGAATATCATGTTTTCATGTTTTGCACAGAACTTTTTTTGTCTGAAAAACTAATTATATAAAAATCAAAAGCACTTTTCTAAGTTTCTTTCAGAATTTTATCATAAAAAAGTAATTTAGGAGACTGACAAAATATTTAATACAAATCCGCTAATATTTCAAAAACTATAAGAGCTACAAAAGCCAGATTACTGATACTAATAAATATAGGACATGTATATATCATACTAGACTCAAACGGGGGCTATTCAGTTACAAAAATGTCATTTTTCCTTGGTCTAATCCTTATTTTAGTATAATTTCTGCATTGTAATCTTAAAATGAAATTTAGTTAGCACACAGTAACAATTTCTTACATGTGAAGGGTAAGAAACAAAAATATATTTGAAAAGTTTTTGATATTAATTCTGATTGACACTACAATGTTCGAAAACTATTCTTAAGATTACTAGAATCTCGCTTAAATATCATTAAAATATACGTTTATGGGTGAAAAATCCCGGATCATATAAACTGATATTATTTCCACATGATGAAAAAACAAACGATTCTGATTTGGATATCAGATGTCAGATGCGGGAGAACTCAGCTTAAGTGGGATACAATATAACTAAAAATACTGTAGATGAAAGCACTAGGTAGGGCAATATAGAAACTGGTAATTCAATTTCCAGCTAATATCTCACATAAGAGACTCTTATTATTGAATGCCTCCCGACTATAAGAGCCCGACTAGCTTTACGAAACAGAGCACGTTTAATCGGCGAGAAATCGTGTCCGAAGATCAATGAACTGATTGATTCACTGACAGGCTCCAGAGGTCCACTTCAGTTCCGTACTGCTTTCCGGTAACGAAGAGCTCCGGTGCAGCATACTCCGGGGACCCGCAGTGTGTTCGAAGAGGATTGTCAGCACTCCATACGTTACTCAGACCGAAATCAACGATTTTTATCTGGGTCTGGATGGAATTTAACATCACGTTCTCCATCTTCAAGTCTCTGAAAATAAATAAAAATGTCAAGTGGATTTTTGGACTTTAAGTTCGTTAGATTTAGATTTTATACGTTTAACACGCCTGCATCAGTTTTTGCTGATTTTGGCAAGAGTCTAGTTTGTTTGCATAAGTTTTGCATTTACACCATGTCAGCCAATTGTTGCCACTTTGTTTTAAGGTTTTTTAGATTTATTTATTTTCAGCTGCGGCTATCACTAAAGATCAGTTTGAATTTGATCCGACCGTTAAGATGAATTTTTAAGAAATGTAGTCTTTGATATGTACAGGGTAGACCAATTCAAAGAAATTATGAGTGCAAGAAGAGTAGACATTTTTACTGATTTTTGTTAAATATCTCGGAAAACTTTAGAGAAAAATGTACGAAACTACTAAATACTACATTTTCAAGGTTTATTATTTTGCAATATTCATTAAAATTTGTATCCACTGTAAGTGGACTGGAAAATAAAGGATGGAAGTCATTAAACCATTTGAAGAATGGTGTTATATACATTTTTTAACTATTGTCACATATTTACACCCCCCAAGTTAAACACCCTGTATGGTAGGTTCGGAAATTATAACACCAGGGTATTACTAAACACTAATTTATTAACTTACGTACTAATTACAATAAATACTACTCAACTAATATAACACTGAGTACTATAATTCAATCAGTTTATCACTTTATTTCTTCTTGATCTTTTCTCACTCTCTATTTGTTCTACTGGTTGATGCGCAGATGCTTGCAGCCTCAGCCCTTTTGGGCGCTTTCTGCGGTTTGTATTGTGAGTTTTCTTCCGTTAATTTGTCAGGTTTGGATAGGAAAGGGGGGTATTACAATATTTGGGTTAGTATTTTTGTTTACAGAGCTATTCTAATCATGGTGACATCATTGTTGTGTTAGTAAGATAATAATAATGTACATGGTGTAAAGTCTGTTTGGATATTGGGCATCTTTTGATCTTAATTTGTTTATTTGTTTGTTATTATTATTTTTTTGGTTTTGTTGTTTTTTTTTATTTTATTTATTTTTTGGTGTTTTGTTGTTTGTGGCTTCTTTTTTCTCTCTTTTTTTTCCTTCAGTATTGTTTACAATATTTAGGGTTTAGGTGCATTGGGGTGAGGGGGGGAAGGGAAGCAACTTAGGTTTAGATTTGTTTATGGATTATAGAGCTAGTTCCGGGATGGATATTTTGGGGCGGTCGAAAATTTACTTGTTAATGGGTCCTTGAGGGTGAGGTTAGGGTGCACCACTAGCTTTTGCGCAAAGGCCGGAATTAATCTTCTAGATACCGATATCATACGCGCGCCATCTCTGGGACGATTTTCGAATTAACTAACGATGCTTAATTTCCCGTTAATACATGGAACTTAGAGAGGAATTTCCTGTAAAGCTGTAACACTGCCCCCTCCTTAAGCCTGAACGACCGTCAGGCAATTTAGTGTCTTCCACATACTTCGCCAGTGTATCCGTGTCAATTTGGTATTTTTTGACACCCTGCGAACCGAACTTTTTATGCGATGTAATTATTAGCATGATAAATGTGGCAACGTTCTAAAATGGCAGTCTAACCACATTAATAACACAAAAATTTAACATATCTGTCATCCACAAAAGTCATTGAACTAATCCTTCTGTCATTGGTTTTGTCAAACGATACAATTTGACAAATTTGTCATCGCTTAAATCCTCAAATGGATTATTAACCCAGTGGATGAAGGTATTTACCCACAAAAATTTGCAAACTGAAAAATGTTCTTTTTTAATAAGTTTGTGAAAGAGTATAGAATAATATCCTGAAAAGTTTACATTTCGCTCGAATTCTGAACATAAAAAAAAAAGTGAAAAAAGATTTTTTTTTCATCCATTTTTCCAAAATTTTGAAATTAAATCAAGCTAGCAAAAAATAAAAAATACAGATGGATAAATCATGTATTTATGAACAAAAAATGTTCTCACAAAATTGATAGCTAAAGTCACGGTTTTCCCGAAAAAAAAAAAAAAAAAAATAGTAAAGTGTAACGTTATAACTCAGAGCGCACTCAATTACGTCACTAAAACATAATTTGTTCAATCTATTTGAGTGTTGGTTCATTTAAAAAATTGAAATTGTAGTTTTCTGATGCATTTTTGTTTTAAACAATACAAGCAAAGGATGTATGGGAAAAATATACTTATAAGGGTGTCCCATAAGTCATGGATAAAACGAAGGGGATGATAGATGAGGTCATTTCGAACCAAAATAACTGGCTATGTTGTCATCCAATTTTTGATGGTTCAAAAGTTATATCAACTTTTGTATTTTTGTCCGCAATCGCCTAGTATGTTTAGTAAGAAAGTGGTGCAAAAGACTGTAAGTTTTTTTTTTGCTCTTTTTTTTCTTAAATAGGCTACTGAAGGTTGTACCTTTCAGATGGAGGCATTTTATGAAGTCTAGTTAGCAATTGTCAATTATAATAAAAGATGTTATGTTTATCATAAAAACATACCTTACTTGTAAAAACGGAAATAAAAAAAAATGTTAATAGAAAGTGTATGAACTATACCTTGTTAAAATCTCATAAACTGCACTAGTTTTTATTATTACGGAAAATATTTTTGTAGTTATTTTTTTTTCTACGGGGATCATTTTAAAATTCAAATAATTTCTGATGAACCGAACAATGATTGTAACATCTTTTATTATAATTGACAGTTGGTAACTAGAATTTATAAAAATGCTTCTATCGGAAAGGTACAACCTTCAGAAACCTATTAAAGAAAAAAAAAGAGCAAAAAAACTCTCTTTTGTACCACTTTCTTACTGAACGTACTAGGCGATTGCGGACAAAAATACAAAAGTTGAAATAACTTTTGAACCATCCAAAATTGGATAACAACATATGTAGTTATTTTGGTTGAAATGACCTCATCTATCATCCCCCTTCGTTATATTCATGACTTATGGGACACCCTGTATATATTATCACGCCCGAACTCAATCGTCGCAATAAAAAATATAGAAAAAAATATAAACCTTTTAAAAAAATTCTTTCTTCATTGAAAACTCTTAAAAAGTATGTACACTTCATGATTATGGTTTATTAAGTTGTAGTAACGTGGATTCAAAAAAAGGACATCTCAAATCATTTTAATTTCCTTGCTTGATGATTTTCTTCATAAATATATATATTGGAGGTTGTAACTTGCTGAGAAATTGACCCATAGAAAAAAAATAAAATATCACTATTTCGGAAAAATGTATACTTTTCGAATGTTCAAACACAAATTCATTTACTTGTATGCATTTTTTAGAAAATATGATTAATCAGATCATGATAAGAAATTCTCATCCTTATAACTATGAAAATATCTTTGATTGTTTTGAATATAAATTCTGGAACTTTTCTAATACATTAACAAATGTATAAGAAATCCATTGGATATAGCTGAAATGTGGGCGATTCAGCGGCTGTGTGGTGTCTGTGTATGTGTTCATAATTTTATATTTTCCCTCCAGACTCACTATTTATCCTCCTATTCACTAAGAAAAATGTTAGAAATGTGTAATCAGAAAGAGAAAAAAGCTTTATTTTACTCGTTAGAACAGCTAAGAATTTTTAGAGTTTCCATAGTATGCATTTAACCGTGCGCTTGGCCGCGTAGAGTGACAAAGTTACTTCACTATTTTTTTCCGGAAAAACCGTGGCTTTAGCGATAAATTTTATTAGAACATTTTTTGTTCAGAAACACGTGATCTATCCACCTGTATTTTTTATTTTCTATCCTGACTTAATTTAAATATTTTGTAAAAATGGATAAAATTTTTTTTTTCACTTTTTTTTATGTTCTGCATCCGAGCGGAATGTAAACTTTTTAGGATATTACTCTATACACTTTCACGAACTCGTTAAAAAAAATTATTCAGTTTGCAAGTTTTTGTGGGTTTCATTATAAAATCGTCGTCTGGGCTATATCATAGGCATGGAATTATCTTCCGTTATCGTTTTCTGCCAAAACTTTTACCTGTTCCAAGGCGTCGATGGCAGCTAAATGGTTATCTAACGCTGCCATTATCCAAGGAACTAACTTTCACTCACCAAAATTTGTTTAAATAAGTCTACTTTAAAGTCCCTAAATAATAAACAAACCACAGCAAAAAACTAGATTGGAGACATTGAGGTTATGTCGTACGAAATAAAACAAACCAAAACGATGACATTGACTACATTCATACACGAAATCGCTTTATCGTGTATTAAACCCCCAACTGTTGCATCTCGCCCGAAATCAGTCGCATGCGAAAGGTTCGCATCCGAGTTCATAATGCTCGAAAATACGAAACGTATATTTTTATGCGATAATCTCACATTTTCACATCGCCTCGGTCAAGCTCGAAAATACGGCCCCAGATATTGCCCAATTTCAATACGGATTATTGTACTATGGTGTTTTACATAGGTTCCAAATTGTAATTATATATTTTAAGTCTAACAGAAGTTATCGTGTTTACAAGAAACGATATACACACACACACATACATATACACGCATACACACTTACAGACACAAAGACATTTTTTATTCGATATTTGAGTTCAGTCTGCTATAAAACGGACAACAAATTTTTTGCCACGATGATTATTCAATTTTTTTTCAATTTATAATAAAATAATAAAGTTGGAATACAGTTAAAATATATACAATCCGTTACTGAACCATAACAGATACGACAAAAATTAATAGAAACATTATTGTGGAAAAATTAGTCAGCTTTATTTTGCTATAGCCACTTTTTGATTATGGCTAACCGTTTTCGAGATATGAGCGAAAAACCAAAAACCCGGACCTTCTTCGCGGCCTACTGCACCCCCCGCACCTCCTATATTCGGGGATTTTTGGTATGTTTACATCCTAAATAGTCCAAACACAGCTCTCAAGTCAAAAATTGTGATCTCGACATTGCCCTCTAGAAACCATTCATTGACAGGACTAATACAGCGATAAATATTGAAAAGTGCCCTATCCAGCGATTTTATGAAAATTAAAGTTATGGCGGATGCGCTGGGTGGAGCGAGAATCTTGACAATCATATCACAATTCAGTTTATATTCACTGAATTGTTCTAAATGAATCAATAATTTATACAAAATATGTCAATGAAAAAAAGTAAAAGGGTTTTCACTTTTGATTTGCAACTGATAGGCCTATGGAATTAGGCAGTTTGACAAATAATTCGGTGTTCTTAATAAATTTAAAATACTTATTTATAAATAAAAACACTTGAATTTCCAAAACCAGTCAACAACCAGATAAAAGACTTTTGTTGGTTGGAAATCCAACATTTTTATTAATCAATAATATTGAGACATCATTTTCGTGAATTTTTAAATGTTCGCTTGGAACCATACTGGCTGCAAGCGAAAAATTTGTTTCATGATTACTCTGGCGTAGCTTAAGCAACTTCTGTCAAACATGCTGCAAACTGTAGGCTATGGTCCAGCGGTGGTCTCACACTAATTTATCCAGCTGCACCTAGTGTAAGGTGAAGAAAAATTGGAAACAATTTTTTACATTACGGACATATTCGAAGATTTGACGCTGACATCAATTAAAAATTTAGTTCTTGATTTATAACTTCCTATCATATCATATACCATTTCGCAACGAAAGAAAGCCTTCAGGCGAATCAGCCGAAGAATGTTTTCTACGACAACGTATGAACTGAGACTGTTATTGAGAAACGCGCCTGTTGAACAATTTGCTTTTACAAACAAATTATACAGCATGCTCTTGTTCATGTCGTTGTTTTCAATGCTGTTAATGATGACGATCTCATTGCATAATGGTTTTTAATTGAGATGTGATAATGCCAGTAAATCTTTTGTAGATTTACGTGAACCTGGTACAATGGCGGAAACCAAACGACTATTTGATGTTATGTACTGTGAACTAAAACTATATTATGATAAGGAACTAAAGTGAGGTTATGAAGTGCTATTTGTTTATCTTCCAGAGAGGGAACTTGAAATATGTGGAGCTACTAAAAAGGTTGAAAAAAAAATGTCTTGTGTTCATTAAATGAAAACTTAATGTTTTAAGCTTTGGAAAAGTAAATAAAGAAATTAAGAAAAATAAAAATCACCTTAAAAAAATATCTCTAAATAGTAAGAAGTAAAATTTCACTCAGTTTTACAAATACCTGTCTACCTATTAGTAGAAAGTATCAAGGAACTGTAGCTTATTACCAAATATCAATTTGAAGTCGGTGCAAAACGTATTTTTGAAATTAGTAATTTTCCTTGCATCGACTTGATATTTGGTAATAAGGTACTTTCTACTTTCCACTAATAGGTAGACAGATATTCGTAAAACTGAATGAAATTTTATTTCTTACTTTTTAGAGATATTTTCTGAAGGTGATTTTTTAAAATTTTTTTATTTACTTTTCCGAAGATCAAAACATTAAGATTTTACTTGGTTGCAGCAAGTGAAGATGAGCTCATACATCTATTGGACAGGCTTCAGACAGTATACTCTGATTATGGTCTAAGTGCAAACTACAATAAAATGAAAATTATGATCGTAGACCGAACAAATGATGACCACCCAACATTTAAGGATAGGTGACTGCGAGGTAATAAACAAGAGGGTATACCTTTGAGCTCTTGTGGAGAATACTGGTAACTACGAATATAAGGTTCGGTGAAGAATACAGATGACAAGATCGGCAACTTGCCAGTTGACCAAAAATTTGGCGTAACAGATATATCACGAAGCGCACCAAGATCAGACTTGCTAATGCCCTAATTTTCTCGATCTCTCTTTACGCCTCTGATGGACCGTCAGAGAAGTAGACAGACGGCGTATTGATACTTTCGAAATGTGGGTCTAGAGGCGTTTGTTACAAATTCCCTGGATAGCCCATCGCACTAATGCCTCAATTCTCCAAGAAATAGGTCCCCAAAACCGGCTTTCCAGCATCGTATTGTTCCGAATCCTCTCATTTGTATGGCCACATTAACCGGAGAGAGGACAATATAGAACGGTTGATAGTTCAGGGAAAACCAGATGGCAAGAGGCGAAGACGGCGCCCTCCAAAACGCTGGGCTGATGTCATCAGAGAGCTGCTGAGAAAGAGCTTTAATGAGGTTGTGCGCCTAACAGGCAACCGCGGCAGATGGCGGGATGCCGCCAGACGTGCCATATAGCAAGCATGGGCCAACTAGAATAATTTTCATGAATCACAAAACGTCTAGCAAGACGGAGTGAACAAGAAGAAGAAGAAGTTAACAAAATTGTTAATACTTTAATGTAAAATATACTGGACGGCCACTCAAAAATAATTAAATAAAAAACTATGGTGGAAAATAATTTGGGATGTATTTGTCACTATTGCTAGGAAGAAAATTTGATATACTCTAGTAAAAAAATATACAAGGTGGTCATCCAATAGAAAAAATAACACAGGCACACAAAAAAAAATATCGAGTGCTAGATGTATTCCCATGCATTTCGACCCGCTGAACACGAATCCGATGTCCGTTTTGCCGGATTGGCTCTTGCATGTTTCATAACCCCAAAAAACACCCTAAGATTGCCCGAAAAATCTCAAACAAGTAAATAAAAAGCTTAAATGAGCTGACTAGGATTTCCATACCTATTTTGGGGCGCTGAAAACGAATCTGAGGTCAGAATTGGCCGATCAGTTAGGAACTTTGACATAACCTCAAAAAACACCTAAAAAATGCCCGAAAAATTCCAAACAAGTAAATAAAAAGTTTAAATGAGCTGATCACTATATCTATAGGTAATTTGGGGCACTGAAACCGAATCCAAGGTCAGAATTTATGCGCGACGATCGAATATCTTGTAAAATCCATATTTAGGATGAAAACGTACCCAAAAATGACTGAATCATAGCCCGAAGTTGACTTTGCTCTATCTAATATCTGAACATATAATTTCCGACGTATTTTCACAAGCTGAACACAATGCCGTAGTGAGAATTAAAGCGCAATCTGCAAACTTCATAGAGAAATATTATTTCAGCATATAATCTCATCAACCTTAGTAAGCGAGATGGGTAACTTTTAAATTTTTAAGTATCTAAAGGAAAATATTATTTTATAGTGACATTTTTAGGAAACATTTTTGGAACAAAGTTTGCTCTGTTGAGAGAGGAATATCGTTTGGATTTAACATTTACCTACACCCTCCCTTGATGATTTTTTACTTTTTTTTCTTAGAGCTGTTTAGAATTGTATAGTTTTCTTTATTCTGTTTGATTGTCATGTGCCATTTAATTTACTACAAACAAAACAGAAGGAATTCGCATTATTTACACAGTTGTGCAAATTTCTTGTAGCCCTATACTCATAGGAAGCGAAGTTTTCCATTTCACTAGAGCTGCGGTTGAATGATGACGACGCCCACGGTCCCGCTTTCCCAACCTGACCGGCCGCCGATGCTGGGGTTTCCTTCCCCTACATCGTAAACTCTTTCTCTACTTTTGCCATGACGGCATTTTTTTTACCTAGGAACTTAGCCGAAATAAATCGTTGCCAGCCGTTACCACGTAGAGGTGTCCTAATCGCAAAAATAGAAAAAGAAACAAATGGAATATGATGACAATCAAACAGAATAAAGAAAACTACACAATTCTACACAGCTCTAAGAAAAAAAAGTAAAAAATCATCAAGGAAGGGTTTAGGTAAATGTTAAATCCAAACGATATTCCTTTCTCAACAGAGCAAACCTTGTCCGAAAAAATTTTTGGGTACGTTTTCATTCTAAATATGGATTTTATAAAATATTCGATCGTCACGCATAAATTCTGACCTTGGATTCGGTTTCAGTGCCCCAAATTACGTATAGATATAGTGATCAGTTCAGGTAAGCTTTTTATTTACTTGTTTGGGATTTCTCGGGCATTTTTTAGGTGTTTTTGAGGTTATGTCAACATTCCTAACTCGGCTAATTCTGACCACATATTCAGTTTCGGCGCCCCAAATTACGTATAGATATAGTGATCAGCTCATTTAAGGTTTTTATTTACTTGTTTGGGATTTTTCGGGCATTTTTTAGGTGTTTTTTGAGGTTATGTCAAAATTCCTAACTGATCGGACAATTCTGACCTCAGATTCGGCTTCAGCGCCCCAAAATACGTGTGGAAATGGTGGTCAGCTCATTTAAGCTTTTTATTTACTTGTTTGAGATTTTTCGGGCAGTCTTAGGGTGCTTTTTGTGGTTAGAAAAAATGCAAGAGCCAATCCGGCAAAACGGACATCGGATTCATGTTCAGAGAAATGCATGGGAATACATAGGTCTGCCTTCTAGCACTCGACATTTTTTTTTTGTGTGCTTGTGTAATTAATAAAGGAACCCAAACAGAGGGAAGTTCTGTATAAATACCAGTTTTTTTTTCAAAAATTTTTGACGACCGCACTTTTTAATGAGTAAAATTCAAATGGGTTATTTTTAAAACACGTTGTAAAAAGTTTTATTTAAAATGATCAACAAAACATTATCCTAATTGCAGTGGATCATATGCCCTAACACTATGGCAGTTAAATGTTTCCAAAGTTCTTAAACTTATTGTGAATTTGATAAACATAATATCTCAAAACTTAAAAGCTTTTAAAATAAAAAGCAAAATGGAATTGATGAAATTTACATATTATTTTGTCATAAAAATGAAATTCTTTGAAACAAATCAGATATGAATATTCAAGCACAAGCAACGTTTTCAAAAGGATAAACGTGTAGATGCAACTCTTAATCATTTTTAGGCAGCGATACTTTCATGGTAATTCAATATTTATGACAGAAAGTAATGAAAAGCTGACGTACATTTTACTTACAACTGAAATACTCACAGTGCATTAATTAATTACTACGAGATAAAGGATAAAGCAGAAGTAAATCCGAAAGACAAATTTTATTGCGTGAACAAGACAAAACAAAAACCCGACAATATGCACTCAGACCGAACCGATATTATAAAATTGCACCGAATAAAATGACAAATGTACAAACTTCGACAATTCTAACGTCTAGCTCGAAATTAATATTGCTTTGTTAAATTCAAGAGCCGCATTAAGTATTTTGTACTTTAGCTGAGAGCTTGCGAATCTCATCATTCATTTTAAATATCTCTTCTTAGTCGTGAGTTTACAAAGGTTGGTATTCATTAATTTAATTTCTGTCAAAGTAAATTCTTTGGAATCTCAGAAGTACACTTTTTACATATTTGAAGTTTTCTTTTTGTTTCAGAAACAATTGCGGCTCGTTTTACAAGAATTCATGGTTTTAAAAAATATAATTTTCCTTAAGTATTTTATACAGGGTGACTACTTCACGGTGATAAATGTATTTTTAGTACGCACAAATTAAACAGAAATACGTATCAATTTTCTTCCGTGGAGAAATCCAAGATGTGTATTTATACCATAGGATAGATACAAATACACTTTATTGCCCAAAGAAATAATTCTCATTAACAAAGTTTACTAAATATGACACAAAACAATGTTTGTTTAGTCAATATTACAAACAATACAAGAAATTACACATACGACTAATGGTACCATCAATAAGTACCTTTTACTTGCAAAAATAGTTAAATTTTCTATTTTAAAGTATTCAGTTGTTCATTCTGAGTATTTTGTCGTTAGCGAGGTTGTCGGGGGTTGGCGTTAGCCGCCATATTTGTGAAAAGTTCATACGCAAATACTTCGCGAACCATTGGTGCCATGACGAAACTGACCTTTTTTGTCTAGCACTAAATTCTCTATAAATTCCGTAACGGGCTCATTTTCGTAGAACTAACTGTTTAAAAGTTACAACGCATCCAGTTTATAAAAAGTAGTTTTTGCGAATTATTTCGTAAACTGTTAATCGTGCATTAAAATGTCGAATGGTAATCTTGTGAAGCACTAAATTCTCTACAATTTAGTGCAATTACTTAATTTTATATCCGATCAATAATAATTAACGAGACGTTTTGAAAAAACATTTTTCATAACTATTGGAAAAGGCTTTAAATAAAAATTGTAGAGAACTTAATGCTCTACATGTTTGCACACACATATTTTTATATCCAACCAATAATAACGAGATATTTTGAAAAGACTATTTTCCCGGACTCGTAAACTATTCATTCTACATAATGATGTCTGTGACAGAAATTGTAGAAAAATAACCTCTTCAAGATTTCCAGTTGATATTTACGATCAGCAGTTTACGAAATAATCCGCAAAAACTGCTTTTTGAAAAATTTGACGCGTTCTATCTAACTCGTAAACGTTTAGTCCTACGAAAATAGCTCTCTGAGACAATTTGTAAAGAAGAATGGTTCACAAGATATTTGCATTTGACCTTTTTCAAAGATAGCGGCTAACGCCAACCACCTGCGACCCCGTCAACTTGATAAAATACTCAGAAGACACCCCCGAATACTTCAAAAAATAAAAATTGACTTACTCTCTTTTTGCTTACGAACACTTTTTTTAAAATATTGATTGAACTATAATACTTGTATATTTTAGAGTTAATTCGTCATATCAAAGTTCAAGTTGGTATGTTGAGAATAACGAGATTGTAGCTTCTTTTATCTTCTTTTCACTGATATTAACAAAGATTTTTTTTTATTTTTAAACCATTTTTTCTTAACTTATTTAATTTGTTTTATAAACAAATGCATTTTACTCATCAATATTTTAACCAAATATAAGAATTATTAGCACATATCAAATGTATATAAAAAAAGAAACAGTCTGGTAAAAAAAAGTTTTGTGTGCACCAATTAGGAGCTGAGATATGACATTTTTTGCGTTTTAGCCATTTATAAACAAAATAAATGGCATAATGACTCGAAATTTGCAGTGAACATTTCTAATGTTTAATACTCTTCTCTGAGCATGTTACATTTTTTTAATCACAAAAATTGTTGAAAAATTAAAGTTGCACAGCGGCGCACCGACATGCGACACGGCAAAAGTCGTGGCATGACCTACTCCCAGAGTATAAGACACTTGTGCGTTTTCGCGGCGTAATTAAAAACTGCTTCACAAACCTTCAATTTCATCATATCCCGGTATTTTCTTCGTTTTAAACAATTGTTTTTTTTTGTAGATTTCAGTTTTACTGCCAAATGTTAAGATAAACTATATATTTCAACAATATTGTGAAAAATGTAAACCAAAATTTTACTTTCTATTTTTACTTAATCACTCTTTTAGTAATTAAAATAAAATTGTTCTTTACATTTTTACTTCCACGTCCAGTGGAAGTATAGTAACGACAAAAAAAATTTTAAAAATTTTTATTGTCCAAATAGGCTTAAAATGTCATGAAACGTCGAGATTTTAAGTTTGAGCGAAAAAAAATTTCTGTCTGTCTGTCGGTCTGTCTAACTTTTTTTGTGCGCACGTTTACTCTGGAACCGTTTAAGATATTGACTTGAAATTTGGTACACATATGTACTTTAACGAGATCTAGAACTAGATTATATTTTCATCTTGTTCCGTCGAAGGGTTGGGGGGTAAATTGGGGTAAATTTGGGGTAAATAGGTCAATCAAGCAGGTAAGAGTCCATAAAATTGGTATTAAGTATATACAAGAGAAGCTAAAGTCTCAAAAAAATGTTTGGCATTAGCCACCCCCATTACCATCCCCACGCCCTTATTAAATGGGATGAACAAAAATTGTGATTTAGTGTATGTACAGTAACCAGAAACCTCAAAATATTCGTTTACTTCATCCACCCCCACACTATCACCACCCTCCACCCCACTACCGATGTGGGGTATCGTTTTATGGGTTTTTGGGGTAGAGGATTTCAAATATTATATTATTAAAGTTCCATAAACAATTATTTTCACATACAAAGTTTTTTCGTTGTGAGTGACTTGGATAGAGAATCTGGATGTGGAAGTAGTGATTCCTTGGGCAGCGGTTTTTTACTTTGCTAATCATATTTACATTTTTATGCTTAGATGTATAACTTAATATATTATATTCAAAAAAGCAATAAAACAACAAGAGTAAAAAAGAAAGTTATGGTTTCTAGCAGAGCGTATTAATGTTTATTATTTTTAGAAGAATTTTGTGCAGCTTATTTTAGTATAGAATGATATTTTACCCAAAGTTGATAGTTTTTGAGTTATAAGCAGAAAATCGGAAAAAAAACTTTCTTCGTGTTTTTTGGCTATAACTCAAATTCCAGGAAAAATTTTTGTTGACAAACCTCAAATCTGTAATCAGCACCCCAAAAAACAAAGGAGCAAAACATATAACTACTCCATGATTTGTTTTCAAGAAACTACCTAATGATCGGTCTACAGGGACCGTAACCGAACCGAAACCGTAACCGAAACCGAAAACCGAATTGGCGCTGCTTTGAAAACTGGAACTGAAACCGAAAACCAAATTAACGCTGCTCTGAAAACCGAAACCGCAACCGAAAACCGAAAATGGTGTACGTTAGGTAACCGTAACCGAAACCGAGCCGAAATAAATTTAGTTTTCGGTCCTGCAAACATTAATTTAACCTTAACCGAAACCCTAACCTAACCGAAAACCACACCGTAATTGCGAATTTTTCCTAACCGTAACCGAAACCGAAAACCGGAATGTGAGATTCTGGAAAACCGAAACCGTAACCGAAAACCGGATTGACGCTGCTTTGAAAACCGAAGCCGAAAACCAAATTAACGCTGCCCTGAAAACCGAAACCGTAACCGAAAACCGAAAATGGTGTACGTCAGTTAACCGTAATCGAAACCGTAGCCGTAAATTTTGGTTTCGGTCCTTGCCGGACTAGTAGACGATTTCAAATATTATATTATTAAAGTTCTTTCATTGTAAGAGACCTGGATAGGAAATCTGGATGTGGAAGTAGTGATTCTTTCGGCAGCGGTTTTTTAAATTTTTCTCACGTTTTCTACCTTCCCAACCTTTTAATATATTTGTTAGGGCAAGTACCATTGTTGAATAATTTTTTACAAATATTTTAATTAATTTTTTTCTAATTTTGGTCCATATTCTGATGGTGAGAATTCACCTTCTCGAAAACGTAATTTAATTTTAATAAACATTGGCAGGTATGCATACATTATTTTTCCTATTTCTTATAATATACAGGCACTTAAAAATATAATTTTATTTTCCAAAGCTTATGTTTTGGAGCCACTGATTCCAAATATCATGTCAAAAATATATGTTTCACTGCTCAGTTTTTCGCAAATTGATATTTCATCCCTAAATTCGGGCTTAAATGGCTAATAAATCTAATAGAACGACACGCGTTGAAATTAAACTTCTGAATTGTTTAAAATGGCTCTAGTCAGATAGTCCCAATGTTCTGTCCAGGCGCGGATTTATGGGGGGGGGGGGGTAACGGGGTAATTACCCCCCCCAAAGATTCTGTAAATCATCAACTTTTGTTTTAAAATGTTATGATTTTTGTTAATTTTGGGAAGAAACCCCCCCCCCCCAAGAAACTTTCATTTTAAAATTTTATCGGAGTTATTAGAGAGAATATTGAAAAGTCGAGTATCTTTTGACCAGGAGACGCCATAACAACCCCCGAGGGTTGGAATGACAAAACATTCCCAAAATACTGCGAAAGGGATGAATAACGGTTTCCGTTTCCAGTTTTCGAGGGCGAGTAACATGAAAATTGCAATACTTTCCCCCACTCTTCTGAAACTACTCCTAAATGAAAAAAAAACTTGGACTATACGCTTGTGAGAGCTTGACAGATCGGAATTATTACAGGGAATATTGTTGTGATTATTCAGTACTACGCTTGTGAGGCCTTGGAGATCGGGGTTATTACAGGGATATTGATAAATCGAACATCTTTTGACCAGGAGACACCAAAATAACCCCCTCCTTGAATGACAAAACGTTCGGAAAATACTGCAAAAGAGCTGAAGAATGGTTTCCCCCCATTATCTAGGCGAGGAACACAATGGTTGCAATATTTACCAGGAGTTGTTTTGGCGTTTCCTGACCAAAAGATATTCGGTTTATCAACATTGCCTGTAATAACCTCGAACTATCAAGCCTTCCTAAGCATAATATGGAAAAATCAGAACAAGGGGTAGTTTTTTTCTCATTTGGGGGTAGTTCCAGAAGGGTGGGGAAAAAGCACTGCAACCATCGTGTTCCCCGCCCTCAAAAACAAAAGAAGACTATTCTTCAGCCCTTTCGCAGTATTTTCGGAAAGGGGTGGTTTCAACCTCCGGGAGTTGTTTTGGCGCCTCCTAATCAAAAGATACTCAATTTATCAATATTCCCTGTAATAACCTCGATCTGTCAGCCCTTACAAGCATAGTACGGAAAAACCAGAAGAAGTTCTTTCCCATTTACAAGTAGTTCCAAAAGTGTGGGGAAAAAGCACCGCAACCATCGTGTTTCTCACCCTCGAAAACGAGAGATGACCGTTCTTGCGCAGTATTTTCGGAATGTTTTGTCATTCATTGAGTTTTTTTGGCGTCTCCTGATCAAAAGATACTCGATTTATCAATATTCCCTGTAATAACCCCGATATGTCAAGTACTCACAAGCTTAGTATGGATAAATCGGAAAAGGGGGTAGTTTTCTTCCGTTTCTGGGTAGTTTTAGAAGGGTGGGGTGGTGGTGGTGGAATATTGCAACCATTGTGTTTCTCGCCTCGATAACGGGGGAAACCATCCTCTAGCCCTTTCGTAGTATTTTCCGAATGTTTTGTCATTCAGAGAGGGAGTGGTTGCATCCCCCGTGGTTGTTTTGGCATCTCCTGGTCAAAAGATACTCTGTTTATTAATATTCCCTGTAATGACCACTGTCAAGCCCTCACAAGCGTAGTACGTAAAAATCACAACAAGGGATAGTTCTTTCCCATTTAGGATGTTCCAGAAGGGTAAGGGAAAAAGTACTGCAACCATCGTATTCCTCGATCTTGAAAACGAGGGGAAACCGTTCTTCAGCCCTTTCGCAGTATTTTCGGAACGTTTTGTCATTGAGGGAGTGGGTGGTTCCAATCCCCGAGGGCTGTTTTGGCGTCTGCTGGTCAAAAGATACTCAACATATCAATATTCCCTGTAATAATCCCGATCTGTCAAGCTCTCACAAGCGTATAGTCTACAGCACAGCGCCCTTTTTTTTAATGATTAGTAACAGGCTGAATTTTCGTGAATAGCTTCGTTTTGACGAGACGCCCAACTTTTCTCTCTGCGAAAATTCTCGGTAGTGGTAGCGAATAACTGCGCTTGGGTGTATATATGTCGATTGGGTGATTGTTCAAATTTTATTAGTAACAGTTAGTTTTTTAGTTAAATCTTGAGATAATTTGATAAAAAACACGAAAAAACGTTTGTCCTACAAAATCGATGGTTTAACCGAAGCGCCTCCCATCCCCAACATGTCCAAATAACGAGGTCAAAAAAAATGATTAGTAACCAGCTGATTTTTTTACTGTTGCTTAATAAATGTTTTTAAAATGAAATGGCTACATTGTCCTACAAATTGAATGATATGTTTTTCCAGTCCCACGCTCGGAAATTGTCAGTTTCACGGTAACATTTTTCTCATTAGTAACAACCTAATTTTCGTTTTCTTCTCTTGGGAATAAAGTGTGGAACACTATTTTACTAATGTCCTGCAAAAAAAGTGGTATACAGTGTGTCCCACATTTCACGGTAACACTTCGTAGCTCAGTTATTAGTGATCCAATTTCAATCAAGTTTAAACCGGTATCAAAGACCTTTACTATATCTCTTTTGAGTTAAACAAAATTTATTTCAGTCATTGGCGTGCATTTTTATTAAGAAAAAGTGTCGATTTTTCGAAAAATCATATTAGGCGTTTTTTTGTCGAAAAACTAATGCAATATTATTGATCAGCATGCTGTAGAACCATTATATCCAGAATTTAACAACATTTTGATTGTTGGTTTTCGAATTACGGTCCCCTTAAAATTACCTATTTTAAACATTAAATAATCAATAAATTGGTAACGAATTTTTTTTAGAAAAAAAGTCATTCTTCATTTTCTCTTTAAGTTCACTTTTTATACTATCCCATATCATCGAAACTTTCAAATTTCGAAGGCCAAGAATTTTCATTGAAAAATTTTGGGTCATCAGACCTGTAAATTATTCGGGCATTAAGGATTACCGAATTTGAAAGTATCGATGATATGAGGTGGTAGAAAAATGAATTTAAAGAGAAAATAAAGAATGATTTTCTTGCGAAAAAAGATTCGTTACCAATTTATTGATTATTTAATGTTTAAAATAGTCAATTTTAAGTGGGCCGTAATTCGAAAACCAAAAGTCAAAAATGTTGTTAAATTCAGAATATAGCAGGCTGATCAATAATATTGCATTAGTTTTTCAATAAAAAAATGCCTAATATGATTTATCGAAAAATCGACCCTTTTTTTTCTTAATAAAAATGCACGCCAATGACTGAAATAAGTTTTGTTTTACTTAAAAAAGGTATAATAAAGGTCTCTGATACCCATCCAAACTTGGTTAAAATTGGGTGACTAATAACTGAGCTACAAAGGTGTTACAGTGAAAAGTGGGACACACTGTATATTGATAGAAAATTAAAACATTTATTTTTAAATTTCATTCCATAGGTAAAATTTTATATTATTTTTCATTCGTTAAACGTTTATTAAAGAGTTTGTTTTTCGGTTGCCTTGGCTACGTTTCCGCGAGTTAATTGAAATAAACCCCGTGTTTGTCCACAACAACATATTGCCAAAATAATTTGACAGGTTGTCGGATTGTCTAATTCGCCCAATAAAGAGTGGCTATGGAGTGTTTTTTATGCAATTTACTGTGTGGAAAACCTAATTAAACAAACACTTAAACATTAAAAATAATATTACATTAGAATTATAAAGAAAATTTTTCGGTCTTGTAGTCGAACATTTAATAAAACATAAAAGTCCATGAAACATTCAAATATTCGCAACGAATGTAAATTTGCAAATCAAGGTTTAAAATCAAGGGATATGTAGTTTTTTGATAATTTGAATCTATGTGGTAAATTTGATAGATATCAGAATTCTGCTTAAGTAATAAAAGTATATTAATTTACCAAAACCGCAATTATAAAATAATTCGTTACTTAAAATAATTTTTATCGGACTAGAGATACATACCAGTTTTTTTGTAGAAAACTATTTTATTTGGGTAGAGAACACACTAACCTATCACGTGTTATCTTTGTCCTACAGTTACTAATGAGAAAAGTGTTACCGTGGAACTGACAATTTCCGAGCGTAGGACTGGAAAAATGTACCATTCAATTTGTAGGACAATGTGGCCATTTCATTTTAAAAACATTTATTAAGCAATAGTAAAAAAATTAGCTGGTTTCTAATCATTTTTTTGACCTCGTTATTTGGACATGTTAAAGGGGGACGCTTCGGTCAAACCATCGATTTTGTAGGACAAACGTTTGTTCGTGTTTTTTATCAAATTATCTCAAGGTTTAACTAAAACGAACTAACTGTTACTAATAAAATTTGAACAATCACCCAATCGACATATATACACCCAAGCGCAGTTATTAGCTACCACTCCCGAGAATTTTCGCAGAGAGAACAGTTGGGCGTCTCGTCAAAACGAAACTACTCACGAAAATTCAGCCTGTTACTAATCATTAAAAAAAGGGGCGCTGTACTGTGGACTAGTATTACGGAAAAATCAGAACAAGGGGTGGTAGTAGTATTTTTTTTGAGGGAAATTGTACACCATTTCCGTGGTACGAGAGAACGTTGGGAGTATGTGACTAGAGCCATTTTAAATGATTCAGAAGTTTCATTCCAACGCGCGTCGTTCTATTAGATTTAATAGCCATTTAATTCCGAATTTGGGGATGAAATGTCACTTTGCGAAAAATCGAGCAGTGAAACATTTATTTTTGATGTGATATTTTGAATCAGCGACTCGAAAAACATGAAGATAGGTGTCTTTCGCCTTTGGAAAACATATTTTTTTTGTGTATGCCTGTGTAATTATCAGAATAAATTATTTATTGTTATCCACTAGTTTTTAGAGAGCGGGAGTAAATCGGTAGCGAGACCAAGTAGCAGCCAAGTCTCCACACTCTCGGCCTCATTCTCATAATCGAGAACGAGATTGAGAATAGATTTTTTAGGATTCATAAGAGCGAGAAACAGAGCAACCCCTTCTCGCTCTTGAGAAACACTACAAATTTCCTCCTCTTTATTTTTGTGTTTCATTTTCTGAAAAGAAATAAATTACTGAAGTTATTTACCGAAATCATATCTGTGCACCTAATTTTTTAAATAAAAAAATTCTGTACATTTCGGATTATTATTTCTACCATTTTTGAGAATATCATCTTAAATTTCCGAAACAAAAATCTGAATGCATTGGACAATAAATCAAACTGCATTCTTTCCTACTATTTTCAATATCTGTAGAAAAATATCTTTAGACACTTCATACCCCGGATTTCATGGCGTGGGTGCTGCCGGAAAGGCAACCACATTGCCACACGCGCTGATAGATGACCAGCAACGGACTTTACAGCATTTTATTTATTGCTCATTTCATGTAGCCCCCACCCCGAGCTTGATGAATGTTCGGCCATGTATTACCGTGTCATTGCAACGGAGGACAGCTTTATTGGCAGGTCCCAACCAATGTTCCCAACTTTAAAGCTGAATTTATTCTGAACGGATTGCGCCGCTCACAGAGAACAGATGTGATTGCAGTGCCGAGTTGTAATTAACGATTTAAATCAAATTCTCTGTTTTTAGATTGAGAAGTGTTTGGGCATGATCCGCACAAAATGATTAATTCGTCTATAAAACACAATTTATAGTTGCGCGTTTCCCGGAAATATCGCTCCTATTGCAAACCCAACTTTGTTATCGTTACAATAAGAAAACTCGATGGTTTCTATTCGCGTCATATAAATTTCACGACGTATTAAGTGGTCGACATATAATTTTCACTATTTTCAGGTTGTTATGTTGCTCTCATTTTATTTTCCGAAAGCTTATTTCTTCTAGAATATGACAATTTAGAATTTTTGAAAATCTTTACAGGAGGTATGAATCTTACACACTAGTGATTAATGTGGGCTTTACACATCTTATGGTCTTTGTACAGAACTATTTGAGCTGTTAGTACGTCGGGTACATGGCTAGAAAAGCCAAAAACTGCACTTCTTGATTGGAATGTGCCACTTTCTGTGGTCATAGTTGATGGAAAAAGATAAGTTTTGAGATAAGGAGCCACTTAAAAATCCGTGCACAACACCAAAATGGCGGCCATTAAAAATGGCCGCCATTAGACATACTAAATTTTTTTGTAGTTCAGCTCCTAAGGGGGCTCTATTTTCTTTTTTTTTGTTTGAAAGCTCTGGTGAAGAAAACACTTTTTTGTCCCTATACATTTATCACTACACCTTAAGAGTTCTGCACAATTTTAAAAAATCTGAAAATTTTACTTTTCTCACTAATTTTATTGATAAGTAAGTGTTTAATTTCAATATCCCCTTCTTTCCCTATAAAAAAGGGTTAATGTTTTCATACACAACAGTGATTTTAATTATTTTGAAAACATCTATTACATTAAGGAAACAAATTTTTACAAACAAAAAACGACTAAATACTAAAAAGTACTTATGTAAATGAACTGCTTCTGTACAGCTCTTATGACTCTATATCACGCAATCATTTCCTTCATCTTCCAGTTTATTCCTGGAACAAAATAATAATTATATATTATTATTATATTAAGGCATTGCATCAACAAAGCAATATTATGATTTTGAAATGGTGAAACGAATTTAAAAATAATCATTTAAACGCATACCTTTTATTGCATTTATTGCTGCATTATCGACCCAATGCAGTTCGTGCAAAGTAGCGTGCATGGAACCTTGGTCTTTGAACAAGACCATCGTGTACGGCATCCGGAGCAACTACACTTAACCAATTCTCTGCAGGCTGCCTTAATAGAAGGAAGAGAAGACCAGACCGGCGTCCACTCCCCCCCCCCCCCCCCCCCCAGCAACCATGGTCCATACCCATCCTTGTGGCCCTGGAATGTTGTCCATCACTGAGGGTTCACGACTCCAAACTTGTTATACCTGATGTGCTGATCGAAGACAATGCTGCTTTAGTACCTTTTTTGTTGGGGCAGACTTTGTAGACTGCGACTTCGTGAAGTAAAGAGAAGCTTTCTAACATGATTATCTGATAAGTCTTCTGCGTCTTTGTAGAAAAGCAAAACGGTAAACTTCTCCAGAACTTGAAAAGTCTCGTCAGCAATAGACTGTTGTAGTTGAGAGATAGCTTAGAAGGCTTCGCAGCTTCAGGAAATGATTTCCACACTTTCCAGGCAGTCTGTTTCCCTTTCATTGCAAATGATGACATTACATCTGATTCAGTGAATGCATGGAATCCTCTCAATCCAGCAGCTTTATGTTCACCCATACTTTCAAACATGGCATTAATGCTATGTATCTCTGACCCTTCCCAGCACCAAAGTGAATCCACATCTCCCGAAGTCCCGCAATTTTTAGAATGTGAAAGAACAAACAAAACAACTACATCAGTACCTACTGTGCAAATATTTTTTTGCTCCATGTTCAACACTGTCTTTAACGTGGAGAAAAATCCTGCCGTCTGCTTCTTCCTGTTGCCTGCATTGTACTTCATCTATTGAAGTTTCATCCGGCCGAGATGAATGAATTATGCCATCAATCTCAGTACTGATGTGAGCCCAATCAAACTTCAAAAATGCATATTCTCCAAGTACTTGAAGAGTTCTGTCTTAAGTCTAATTCCAGCAGAGGTAGTCATTCCAATTTTTTGGTAGCATATTTTCTTGTGCTACTTGGCGACGAAGACCAACGCCTCTCTTATCCCACATGGTTCTTCAGACAGGTTTTTGAATAAGTTTCCCAAGAAATGTGTATTCTGTCTGCATGGAACCTCTCAGCATCACTCAAAATTCTGTTTTTGAATTCCATATCACAGTATTCTCCAAAAGTCCGTGAAAATTAAAAATTATTTGTTTTTCTGAAAATTGCGCAGAACCCGTAAGGTGTAGTGATAAATGTATAGGGACAAAAAAGTGTCCTCTTCACAAGAGCTTTTAAACAAAAAAAAAAGAAAATCGGACCATTAGGAGCTGAGATACAAAAAAATTTAGTGTGGCTAATGGCGGCCATCTTTAATGCTTTAAACGAATGAAACACAGAGATTTGCCTTGTACAACCACGGCGTTCTTCGGCGTTTTTCTAGTACTTTTTCATCACGAGATTTATTTACTGTTGTTTCTTTTTGGGAAAATAAAGACCTATTATTATTTTAGACTTAGCAACGGCACAATTTCTCAGCCATCGCTGGAAACTATTCCACGCGCGCGTTTAAAATTCGGCTCTATTGGAGCCCATTCCAAGTTATTGGGCTCTTTCAGCAGCGTTGATGATGTCTGCTCCAACAGCTCACAGTCCAGACCCCAACAAAAAGACTCCTAGTTCCGGACTTACTTAAAATATGCGCTGTTCCCAATAATGCGTACCTGATTATGCACTTTTTGTGCTCTCGGTTGTTCAGGGAGTTGTAGACTCCGGTCATGGTCCTTTTTGACAGTTCCAAGGGCTCCTACAATTACTAGCATGACTGTGGTCTTTGCATTCCACATTCTGCTAACTTCTATTTGCTCAACTTCTCTGTAGTTGCTCAACTTCTCCGTTTCCTTTAACATTATATTGATGTCATTCGGGATCGATACATTGATCAGAACAAATTTTTCTTTTTATTGTGTACGATGATGTCTGTTTGATCGGTGCCAATTTCTCTGTCTGTTATAATCGGCACGTCCCCCATAAGTATGACGTCGTTGGTATTGGCAACCATTTCAGGGGTATATTCATAATATTTTTGCGGCACCAGTGTATCGAAATGCTTGCACATACCCCAGTGGAGATATCTGGCCACTCTGTGATGTAAGTGAATGTACTCTGAAGGTGCCAACATAGTACATCCTACCATCACGTGACTGACATGTTCTTCTGCTACTCCGCACATTCTGCACTTGCTGTCAACAGGCTGCTTCAAGATCATTCTCTGTTGGTATCTAGAATTCAGCGCTTGATCCTGTGCTGCTATTATCAAGCTTTCCGTTTCCCCCTTCAGGCCCGAGCCGTTTAGCCACTTAGTAGGCGTTATTTTGTCCACTGCCGGTCGATCGATGTTGCAGAAAAATTGTCCATGTATCGGCTTTGAGCAGAGTACTTCTAGTTTCCTCTTTTCGACGCTGGTTTTAATTTTTTTCTTCACGTTCTCGTCAGTGGTTTCGGTAGCCAGGTATTCTTCCTGGATTTTACGCGATTCCTTTATCATTATCATTATCATTATCATTATCATTATCATTATCATTATCATTATCATTATCATTATCATTATCATTATCATTATCATTATCATTATCATTATTATTATCATTATCATTATCATTATCATTACCATTGTTAAACTTGAATTTATTGTCCGTATCGTAGCAACAGCCCCCAAAAAGTAGAAAAGTAGGAAAATAATTCACGAAGATCTCAAATGGAAAAGGGGTCGTTGTGCAAGCAATTTTCACTGGAGCAGCCTATGGTTTTTATTTTCTTGACGGTTTCCCTAAAGTCTAAAATGACTTCTGAAATCAAACATGGAGAACATCAAGAGGAAAATTCCTGGATATTTGAACAAAAACTCGGCGTCTTGAAAGTGACACTGAGATGCGCAAGCATTTTTTCACACTTTTACATGCTTCATGCGTTCAATTCATAACATAATGTTATAACAAACTTCAGATGTATATTCCTACACTTTTAAATTTGTTTTGGTAAGCTGAAGGGATGAAGATGGGTTAGCAACTCGTTTCGCCAAAAACATTATTACTCTGTAGGGTAGGTTGAGATATTAAGAACTATGAAAGAATAATTACTTCGATATCTTCAGCCAGATGATTACTCAGTTCTCAGTAAAAACGTAATATCGCTGCGCCCTTGCGACATTGGTTTTGTTTTACTGCCATGCTGCTGTCACTAGGGTTTATTATCATATTATTAGTTATTCTCATCCACTTGCTTATTTTCATATTTACTGTGCATTAACGTTTAATTAGGTGATTACAGAGCAGCGTAAATCGATGTTAAAAACTAAGAAAAAACAATACTTTATCTTCAGCCGTTCGAAACACTATTCGGTTAGGTACTGTTGACCGTAGGCTAAATAAGCTAAACAAGAAAAATGGTTCACTTCACGTCCCTCCAGAGTGTCAGAATCATAACCTTAGGTAAATACAAAAGCTTTAGCGCCTAGTAGTTTATATGTGCATTATTTTCTGGACAAAAAATTATATCACCACATCGTTAATGATCATCTGGGCATTAATTGCTTAATAATTTACAATTAAGATTTCAAACAAAGGAAAAATGTTTTATCCCCCTTCAACCCATTGAAGTAACTCTTTGTACTTTAATTAAAATATCTCGGAAAATACCGAACAGTATTTCATATAATCTCGCTATTACAGCTTTACTCAACTGTGGAATGACCAATTTCACAAATTGAATAGTACTTGTTTATAATGACAAAGTTTGCGGACCGAGTTTCAAAGTGACTATTCCGAGACAATCTACATATTATGCAACATAGTAGAGGAGCATATTATTACGTGGTTTCGTGGCGAAGTTAGTGAAGGGAAAATGTAGGGATATTTTAATAAAAAACGTTTTGACAAGTTATTTCCATGGTGTCACTTTGTGGTGTGTGGCGCATAGTATTTACGACGTCTTCAATATAGCGATCAAATCAAATCAAATCAGATTTATTTCATATATAAAAGATACAATTTATTCTCGATATTCATTTCCGTGTCCAGCCGGACATCCACTAGCCAAGGCTCCGCGGCAGTTGAAGGGCTAGACAGGAACGAGGTCGAGGTAGAATAAAATAAATTGTCACAATTACCCTACTCCTACCTAGTAGGTTCATTGGGGATGTAAGGTAATCATATGTCTTACGACTTAACACACAAAAATTTAACAGATATGACTGGTTGTAGAAAGAGCACATGCACTATTTTAAATTTGGATTGTTGTGACAGGAAATCAACTCACTGAAAATACCTGGTGTAGACAATGAAACTCAAAAAGAGAGGCTATAGCAAGCCGGTAAACTTTTTAATTATTAAGTTTTGTTTTCAAATTTAGAAACAAAAATAAATAAGCAAGCAATAAAAACAAAAATTACATACAGGAAAGAAGAAAATGAGTTGAGAAAAGTGGGAAAGGTTGGGTAATAACTTTAGTTTTAGTAAAAGAATGGCTGGCTACAAGGGCTGCCGAAAAATGGGCAGTGCTTGGTACGGTCATTTGTGTTCAGTCCGAAACTGTGCATTATGCTCTCTTGTTGTTTGTTAGAGGTTTGTCATCTAGTTTAAATTGATAAAATTTTGTTATGTGGTTTTGATGTAGTTCGCTAGTGGAACAATATCATTACAATGGGCATACAGGACTCTGAGGGAGGTGTATCTGCTTGAGTTTGATATGAGGCGAAGGAATTTTCGTTTTTTTTTAAATTTGTTTTTAAATTGACGTTTATAGTGGAGCTGTGATGAGTGACTTCACTTTAACCCTCGTCTCATATGACAAAAGCTAAAATACTTTAGTGCTTGCTTGTGTGCATCTGCCCAATCACAATACAAATTCGATCAGCAGAAGAACAAATAAATTGACAAAAATGACACGCTCTTAATATACGAAAAGCTATTATCTACGACTGGGGATTAAAGTATATTTTTAGAACCAGATTTCTGAGCGTAAAGCGCATTTTTGAGGCCCGCGGGTCAGAGCTGAAGTATTACTTTTCAAAAAGCAGAATGCTTCAAGTATCAAGTATTTCGAGGTAGTATTTGCAATTTTGGATGTAAGTACTACTTGTACTACTTCAATTAGTTATTTAAATGCTTGAAGTATTTTCTTGTATCAAGTATCAAGTACTGTTTAAAAGTAAAACACTTACAAGTACATTCCACTACTTCAAGTACTTTAAATTTTTTATTTTTATCTAAACCAATCTTTATGTGTAAATATTTCTATATATTGACATATTTTTTATATTTACGGTATATTTAAATAGTGATAGAGTTTTTCGAAGTTGTTTTATTTATTTACTAAATGAGAAAATTTTGCTCCTAAAAAACATAATATTCCATTTCATTAATGTATTCTAAAATAACTAAAAGTAAAAAATTTTAAATAATTTTTCAGATTTGACAAAATTTCTTGAATATTATAGTCTAGGAGATAGTTCGATATATGGGGCCTGTGATATAACATGTTGGCATTGCTGTTATGTTTTAGCAAATATTTTTTTGAGAATTTTATCTTATATGAGTCAGACCTCCCCCCTGCCCATTTTGGTGCTAGCCGCCCCAGAAAATATTCAATTGTGAAACAGAGTATAACACTTTGGGGTTTGGTGCTAGTTGAAGAGGGTATATTGCCTATCAACATTCGATATATGGCAAAATTTTTTCTCCGTGCAATTGGCAGCACCGGCGACATAAATTATGGCCAAAATTGGAATGTTGTAATAGTATAACACTTTCTGACCAAGCGAAAAATGTTCGTTGTCAATGCTCATTGCTGGAAAAATCATATGCCAACATTTTCTGCTTACAGATTTTTGGCCAAAAATTAGACTGGTGCTTTTTAAAATGTTGACACCTTCTCAAACGGTACCTGAATACATTAACACATAATATCAACACTCTCAATATAGGACTACATGTTTATTACCCTCACACTATGTCTGTCTAATACAAACTAAAGGCAAATGCTCTTTTTAACAATAACAAATAACTGCTTTTACCAATCTCTGCAGGCTTCAACTAGATTGTAAACTTACTTGCAGTACCTCAGGTACTTGAAGTAGTGATCAAGTACTTTAAATACTTAAAGTGAATCGTAACGTACTTTAAGTACTGTAATTTCGTTTAACAAGTACTCTATTCTAAAATATCTGCAAGTATCAAGTACCAAGTACTCATTTCTTCGGGTATTTGAAGTAAAATACTTCAACTAATAAAAGTAATTGATTGATTTTATACTATTTTTGTTTGAAATAGTGCCCAGCTCTGCCGCGGGTGATAAAGTGATCATTACGGAGCTTGGTGGTGCCAAGATTTGGCAGAAGCATTTACAAAGTAAATAGAAAGAAAATACTGGGATTACAATGAATTGCGCCTTGTTTTTACAAAAGAAAGTTCCACAAGTAAACGAAAAGGTAAAAGGGAGTCGTTCCTATTCGCTAGAAGAAGAGGCAGATCCTAAATAAATCTTCATGCTATTTAATGCCACAGATAAAGAAGCATCGAATCCCACTTGTATCCAATCCCAAAGAAGTTATTACACCAATTTCAGATTGATATACTTCACTGGGGACATTAAATGCTTCTTCACCACCAAGAAGTGCTTTTATACCTGCAATGAATAAAGTCTACTACCAAGTCTGAGACTAAAACTATAATCCTCAGCCAATAATTCCATCGCCTATTGAACATGAACAGATCGTGAAAAATGGGCAGGAGACGACTGTGTTCTGCGAAATGGCATGCGCTACTGACTCAATTCTCTAATTAGTCAAATGCCCCTACATAAAAAACATATTTAATCCAACATATAAATATTCCTCAAACAGACTGCCTAGTTAGTGTAGAGGTACAGATAGACTGTGCGATAATTTACATATTGTATCTGACGAGACAGATTAGAATAATGACTTAAACACTATCACCGACGACACCATCTAGTACGGCAGCCCGTTACCAAGATTTTCGAGTTACTTTAGCGAAGATAATTCCAGCGTTTCTCATCAGTTCTGGGAGAGCTGAGAAGAAAAGTTCAGGGTGACGGAACTTTTTACCTGTCCTAAAGGGTTCAAATCGAGCTTTGAACATGTAAAGAAAAACCGGTCATTGAGAACTGCCCTTTTGACTGATACGCCGAGTTACAAAGACCGAAATAATGACAAATAACCACCGGTCAAAATTTTGGTCACCGCGGGGAGGCAGTTCTGCTCATTATTGAGTAGTTTCGATGTCTCTTGACCATAAGAAAGTTCGAACGGAATTTTTGCTAGTTTCGAGTGGTTACATTCGCACGTTGCTTAATTTTGAGGGCTGATCAAGTCATCGCGGAGAGGCAGTTCTCCACTTCAGGCTATTCCAAATATCATTGAGAAGACGAAAAATATATGAACTGAACTTTTTCCCAGTTCACATTTGAGAAAAATGATTTCCGCCGTGACAAACAAAAAGCAAATTAAAGCTGTTTGTAAGCACAAGCTCTCAGATAATTTATTTAAATGGAATTGGAATTAAATTTCAAGGTTCCCGACATCCAGTAATGATAAAAGAAGGATTAAAATTGTCAGGTTTATTATCTATCATTTATTATATGTATAATATTCATTTTAGCGAACATAATCGTATTTGCAAATGCGGCCCTTACTACGATTTATAATGTGTTAGACAAGACTAGCAGTCTCTCCTGCAGCATCCGCAATATTCTAACTCAGAGTTTCATTTTCACGTAACGGCATCGGCGTTCCAGTAGGGATGAGCGATGTTAAGAAATCATCGATGTTGGCTTCGATGTTGACATCGACATTGAAACCGACCTCAAAACATCGATGTTGACAACATCGATGATCGTCTAAAAGTTGGTGAGCAGGGGGACTCTACTGGAGGTACGATTTGTATAGTTAATAATTTTCAATATACAATAAATAATACTGGACAACTTCCGATTATTATCGATTCTTATCATTGGTTCTTATTCATAGAGGTTCCGATAATTAATACAGTTCATCATCGATGTTGAAAAATGGATAAACATCGAATATCCAGTCTTTTCTTGCTCTTCATTGGGATACTCCACTTCGTTGCCAGGCAACGAAGTCATCCGGCCTCTCCATGTATTGCGCGCCGCCGCATCATTCCGGAGCAAGCATATACATACCAGAAGACTCTGATATGGGCTGCCCGGACCGAGGATGCTGCGTTGGCACTATACGGAGTATACCATCTCTGTATAATGACAAAGCAGCATCCTCGGTCCCAGCAGCTGCCATCTTTTATTTACGTATACACGCATTCTATACTTTCTGCTGGAGATGCTACATGGCTTTGGATACACTTCATGTCGTTGCCATAGGCAAGGAAGTCATCCAGCACGCCTAACGTATATGTGACTCCATTGGATTTCGCGCAGCTACGGCCAACGGAAAACGGCAGTTCGCATTTTTTTATCGTTTTATACACTCCACTCTATAAATAGAAAAAGAATTTAGCCTCGCTGCTTTGATAATTTTAGCCTTAAATTTGATACAACTTTGACTGATATTATTGGAACTTAGGCCAATGAAAAATGGCAGTTCTTGATTAATTCATGTCTTGTTCATCATTTTTATTGAGAATTAATCGAGAACTGCCTCGCCGCGGTATAAAAATAACGACATTTTTTTCGACAGACGGAAAGTCGTTTGCCAGCCACCCGTATCGTTTTTCAACCTTTTGTCGTATGAAAAAGTTTCTTAGAATTTCATAATTTATAGAGTTTCCCTGCGATAAAGCTCGCTGTCTTGATGGGGGTTATTGGTAACGGGCTGCCGTACTAATCTAGAGGCGTATTTAATGTAAAGTCATATTTTTTAATTTAATGGTCTATGGTAGAAGTGTCGACATTGTGGTGTTCTTGTCATGGCAAAATACCGGCCCGAAGAGAGTAAATGAAGGGAAATTGATCTGTGTCCGGGTGGAGGTCAGAGTCATATCCCGGGTGTACGACTTAGGTAGGGTCAACGAAAGCCCTTGGAAAAATATTTGCTGAGTGAGATAATGTGGATTTGATAAATTTCAATAGTGGCCATCGTGATGACGCCATGAATGGCTATACGCCACACACCACGAAGTAACACCACAGAAATTATTCATGTAGAGATAGTTTTTTTTAAAACTAATCCTCCACCGTTCTTTTAATAATCCCATCACGGAGAATGATTTCTCTATATATGCTTCCCTACTAATATTACTTCTCTTTGGTTTTCCGCAAACAGTAAATATGTATAGGATAACAGCGGCGGTTTAAACTGAATGCATGCATATAGAATTGATTGATTCTCCTCGGGCTATTAATAATTTAGTGGAAATTAAGCGGTTCGTCGACATGATAGAACCGCATCGGAAATCGATACGGACAACGTGCAATTTGTCGAGTTTTGCAGGTGCAACGGCACCCGATTCTCCCCGGCTTAGGACGTCGGGGACCACTTGCCACTTATGACACAGATTGGGTCTGAGAGACGACCGATGGACCCCTTAAAATGCGATTTTGCTTACGTGATAAGAGGAAATATTTTTGCCGGCTATATAAGATCTGAAAATGGCTTGTTGGGTCAGCGGGGTCGCGGGCGGCACGTTGTGAAATTTAAATGCTTTGCGGAAATTGTGCAGAGTAAAAGAAACATATGCTGCTGGTAATAAATTAAACTTCAGTCCTTGTTTACCTAGTATACGTCTTTGCTTATTATTATTTATGTTTAAATTTCTAACATTAAATTTTACAAGATCAACCTAACGAAATAGTCCTGAGGATGCCTTAAAATAAATACAAAACGTCCACTTTCAAAAAAAAATAGTTTTCTCCTAAACGATCATTTTACTAGTGAAATATATAAATAAACGTCACCAAACGATTTCAAGAAGATAACAAATCAGTTCATAAAAAATATATTTAATAAAAAATACCGGGTGTAACATGAACAAGGTATATCTTCATCACCTTATTTTTGCAGAAGAATTATTAAAACCGTCGTTTGTAGTTGATTAATGTCACTTTTTGATAGATAAATAATAATTTTCTTTCTATTTACGGTTTCGACGGAAGTGGTATCAACTTTTAATTTTCAAATGGAACACCCTGTATATTTTTTAGATTTTTTGATTTTACATGATTTTCTGAATATATTGGTACTACATAAGTGACATTTCAAACCTTAAACGTTTTTTAATACAATTTTTATTTTTTATTTTGAGTGTGCTATGATTGTTCCAAATTATTTCAATCAACTCATGTAATAGTAGAAAATCGCAATCACATAGAAAATACTAAATTACATGATTCATGAGTAAACAAAAATGTTGAAAACGGTTTTTTGGATGAAACTCAGTGTTTTCAAACGGAACCATACTGGTACCAAGGTACCATTAATAAGAAATCTACCCATATGTCGCTACCTATTTGATTTAATCGAATAGGCAAAAGTTTTTAATAATCCTCTACAAAAACGTGTAATGTATTTTTTTGTTAAAATTGAAGAAAAAAAGTTTTAGCTCTTAAAGGAAAATTTTGTGACAAAGTTCTATCTTCTAATGGTTGTAACTTTTTAATTATTCAATTTACTACAAAAAGTCTCAAAAAAAGAATTCAATTCTAAACAAGAAACCTCTTTTTAAATTTTTTGTAAGATGTATAGCTGATTGCATATATCTATAGGACAACATTTTTAGTATTGTGTTTTAAAATAGACGTCAATTAAATATCAAAATAGTTTTGATTTGTGTCACTGTCATTATTGAAATAATGAAATATCTGTTGCGTTAAGCTTGTTATTAAGAGCTCGCGTTATTGGGTTATGGTGTGTGGCGCATAGTATTTACGACGTCTTCAATATAGCGATCAAATCAAATCAAATCAGATTTATTTCATATATAAAAGATACAATTTATTCTCGATATTCATTTCCGTGTCCAGCCGGACATCCACTAGCCAAGGCTCCGCGGCAGTTGAAGGGCTAGACAGGAACGAGGTCGAGGTAGAATAAAATAAATTGTCACAATTACCCTACTCCTACCTAGTAGGTTCATTGGGGATGTAAGGTAATCATATGTCTTACGACTTAACACACAAAAATTTAACAGATATGACTGGTTGTAGAAAGAGCACATGCACTATTTTAAATTTGGATTGTTGTGACAGGAAATCAACTCACTGAAAATACCTGGTGTAGACAATGAAACTCAAAAAGAGAGGCTATAGCAAGCCGGTAAACTTTTTAATTATTAAGTTTTGTTTTCAAATTTAGAAACAAAAATAAATAAGCAAGCAATAAAAACAAAAATTACATACAGGAAAGAAGAAAATGAGTTGAGAAAAGTGGGAAAGGTTGGGTAATAACTTTAGTTTTAGTAAAAGAATGGCTGGCTACAAGGGCTGCCGAAAAATGGGCAGTGCTTGGTACGGTCATTTGTGTTCAGTCCGAAACTGTGCATTATGCTCTCTTGTTGTTTGTTAGAGGTTTGTCATCTAGTTTAAATTGATAAAATTTTGTTATGTGGTTTTGATGTAGTTCGCTAGTGGAACAATATCATTACAATGGGCATACAGGACTCTGAGGGAGGTGTATCTGCTTGAGTTTGATATGAGGCGAAGGAATTTTCGTTTTTTTTTAAATTTGTTTTTAAATTGACGTTTATAGTGGAGCTGTGATGAGTGACTTCACTTTAACCCTCGTCTCATATGACAAAAGCTAAAATACTTTAGTGCTTGCTTGTGTGCATCTGCCCAATCACAATACAAATTCGATCAGCAGAAGAACAAATAAATTGACAAAAATGACACGCTCTTAATATACGAAAAGCTATTATCTACGACTGGGGATTAAAGTATATTTTTAGAACCAGATTTCTGAGCGTAAAGCGCATTTTTGAGGCCCGCGGGTCAGAGCTGAAGTATTACTTTTCAAAAAGCAGAATGCTTCAAGTATCAAGTATTTCGAGGTAGTATTTGCAATTTTGGATGTAAGTACTACTTGTACTACTTCAATTAGTTATTTAAATGCTTGAAGTATTTTCTTGTATCAAGTATCAAGTACTGTTTAAAAGTAAAACACTTACAAGTACATTCCACTACTTCAAGTACTTTAAATTTTTTATTTTTATCTAAACCAATCTTTATGTGTAAATATTTCTATATATTGACATATTTTTTATATTTACGGTATATTTAAATAGTGATAGAGTTTTTCGAAGTTGTTTTATTTATTTACTAAATGAGAAAATTTTGCTCCTAAAAAACATAATATTCCATTTCATTAATGTATTCTAAAATAACTAAAAGTAAAAAATTTTAAATAATTTTTCAGATTTGACAAAATTTCTTGAATATTATAGTCTAGGAGATAGTTCGATATATGGGGCCTGTGATATAACATGTTGGCATTGCTGTTATGTTTTAGCAAATATTTTTTTGAGAATTTTATCTTATATGAGTCAGACCTCCCCCCTGCCCATTTTGGTGCTAGCCGCCCCAGAAAATATTCAATTGTGAAACAGAGTATAACACTTTGGGGTTTGGTGCTAGTTGAAGAGGGTATATTGCCTATCAACATTCGATATATGGCAAAATTTTTTCTCCGTGCAATTGGCAGCACCGGCGACATAAATTATGGCCAAAATTGGAATGTTGTAATAGTATAACACTTTCTGACCAAGCGAAAAATGTTCGTTGTCAATGCTCATTGCTGGAAAAATCATATGCCAACATTTTCTGCTTACAGATTTTTGGCCAAAAATTAGACTGGTGCTTTTTAAAATGTTGACACCTTCTCAAACGGTACCTGAATACATTAACACATAATATCAACACTCTCAATATAGGACTACATGTTTATTACCCTCACACTATGTCTGTCTAATACAAACTAAAGGCAAATGCTCTTTTTAACAATAACAAATAACTGCTTTTACCAATCTCTGCAGGCTTCAACTAGATTGTAAACTTACTTGCAGTACCTCAGGTACTTGAAGTAGTGATCAAGTACTTTAAATACTTAAAGTGAATCGTAACGTACTTTAAGTACTGTAATTTCGTTTAACAAGTACTCTATTCTAAAATATCTGCAAGTATCAAGTACCAAGTACTCATTTCTTCGGGTATTTGAAGTAAAATACTTCAACTAATAAAAGTAATTGATTGATTTTATACTATTTTTGTTTGAAATAGTGCCCAGCTCTGCCGCGGGTGATAAAGTGATCATTACGGAGCTTGGTGGTGCCAAGATTTGGCAGAAGCATTTACAAAGTAAATAGAAAGAAAATACTGGGATTACAATGAATTGCGCCTTGTTTTTACAAAAGAAAGTTCCACAAGTAAACGAAAAGGTAAAAGGGAGTCGTTCCTATTCGCTAGAAGAAGAGGCAGATCCTAAATAAATCTTCATGCTATTTAATGCCACAGATAAAGAAGCATCGAATCCCACTTGTATCCAATCCCAAAGAAGTTATTACACCAATTTCAGATTGATATACTTCACTGGGGACATTAAATGCTTCTTCACCACCAAGAAGTGCTTTTATACCTGCAATGAATAAAGTCTACTACCAAGTCTGAGACTAAAACTATAATCCTCAGCCAATAATTCCATCGCCTATTGAACATGAACAGATCGTGAAAAATGGGCAGGAGACGACTGTGTTCTGCGAAATGGCATGCGCTACTGACTCAATTCTCTAATTAGTCAAATGCCCCTACATAAAAAACATATTTAATCCAACATATAAATATTCCTCAAACAGACTGCCTAGTTAGTGTAGAGGTACAGATAGACTGTGCGATAATTTACATATTGTATCTGACGAGACAGATTAGAATAATGACTTAAACACTATCACCGACGACACCATCTAGTACGGCAGCCCGTTACCAAGATTTTCGAGTTACTTTAGCGAAGATAATTCCAGCGTTTCTCATCAGTTCTGGGAGAGCTGAGAAGAAAAGTTCAGGGTGACGGAACTTTTTACCTGTCCTAAAGGGTTCAAATCGAGCTTTGAACATGTAAAGAAAAACCGGTCATTGAGAACTGCCCTTTTGACTGATACGCCGAGTTACAAAGACCGAAATAATGACAAATAACCACCGGTCAAAATTTTGGTCACCGCGGGGAGGCAGTTCTGCTCATTATTGAGTAGTTTCGATGTCTCTTGACCATAAGAAAGTTCGAACGGAATTTTTGCTAGTTTCGAGTGGTTACATTCGCACGTTGCTTAATTTTGAGGGCTGATCAAGTCATCGCGGAGAGGCAGTTCTCCACTTCAGGCTATTCCAAATATCATTGAGAAGACGAAAAATATATGAACTGAACTTTTTCCCAGTTCACATTTGAGAAAAATGATTTCCGCCGTGACAAACAAAAAGCAAATTAAAGCTGTTTGTAAGCACAAGCTCTCAGATAATTTATTTAAATGGAATTGGAATTAAATTTCAAGGTTCCCGACATCCAGTAATGATAAAAGAAGGATTAAAATTGTCAGGTTTATTATCTATCATTTATTATATGTATAATATTCATTTTAGCGAACATAATCGTATTTGCAAATGCGGCCCTTACTACGATTTATAATGTGTTAGACAAGACTAGCAGTCTCTCCTGCAGCATCCGCAATATTCTAACTCAGAGTTTCATTTTCACGTAACGGCATCGGCGTTCCAGTAGGGATGAGCGATGTTAAGAAATCATCGATGTTGGCTTCGATGTTGACATCGACATTGAAACCGACCTCAAAACATCGATGTTGACAACATCGATGATCGTCTAAAAGTTGGTGAGCAGGGGGACTCTACTGGAGGTACGATTTGTATAGTTAATAATTTTCAATATACAATAAATAATACTGGACAACTTCCGATTATTATCGATTCTTATCATTGGTTCTTATTCATAGAGGTTCCGATAATTAATACAGTTCATCATCGATGTTGAAAAATGGATAAACATCGAATATCCAGTCTTTTCTTGCTCTTCATTGGGATACTCCACTTCGTTGCCAGGCAACGAAGTCATCCGGCCTCTCCATGTATTGCGCGCCGCCGCATCATTCCGGAGCAAGCATATACATACCAGAAGACTCTGATATGGGCTGCCCGGACCGAGGATGCTGCGTTGGCACTATACGGAGTATACCATCTCTGTATAATGACAAAGCAGCATCCTCGGTCCCAGCAGCTGCCATCTTTTATTTACGTATACACGCATTCTATACTTTCTGCTGGAGATGCTACATGGCTTTGGATACACTTCATGTCGTTGCCATAGGCAAGGAAGTCATCCAGCACGCCTAACGTATATGTGACTCCATTGGATTTCGCGCAGCTACGGCCAACGGAAAACGGCAGTTCGCATTTTTTTATCGTTTTATACACTCCACTCTATAAATAGAAAAAGAATTTAGCCTCGCTGCTTTGATAATTTTAGCCTTAAATTTGATACAACTTTGACTGATATTATTGGAACTTAGGCCAATGAAAAATGGCAGTTCTTGATTAATTCATGTCTTGTTCATCATTTTTATTGAGAATTAATCGAGAACTGCCTCGCCGCGGTATAAAAATAACGACATTTTTTTCGACAGACGGAAAGTCGTTTGCCAGCCACCCGTATCGTTTTTCAACCTTTTGTCGTATGAAAAAGTTTCTTAGAATTTCATAATTTATAGAGTTTCCCTGCGATAAAGCTCGCTGTCTTGATGGGGGTTATTGGTAACGGGCTGCCGTACTAATCTAGAGGCGTATTTAATGTAAAGTCATATTTTTTAATTTAATGGTCTATGGTAGAAGTGTCGACATTGTGGTGTTCTTGTCATGGCAAAATACCGGCCCGAAGAGAGTAAATGAAGGGAAATTGATCTGTGTCCGGGTGGAGGTCAGAGTCATATCCCGGGTGTACGACTTAGGTAGGGTCAACGAAAGCCCTTGGAAAAATATTTGCTGAGTGAGATAATGTGGATTTGATAAATTTCAATAGTGGCCATCGTGATGACGCCATGAATGGCTATACGCCACACACCACGAAGTAACACCACAGAAATTATTCATGTAGAGATAGTTTTTTTTAAAACTAATCCTCCACCGTTCTTTTAATAATCCCATCACGGAGAATGATTTCTCTATATATGCTTCCCTACTAATATTACTTCTCTTTGGTTTTCCGCAAACAGTAAATATGTATAGGATAACAGCGGCGGTTTAAACTGAATGCATGCATATAGAATTGATTGATTCTCCTCGGGCTATTAATAATTTAGTGGAAATTAAGCGGTTCGTCGACATGATAGAACCGCATCGGAAATCGATACGGACAACGTGCAATTTGTCGAGTTTTGCAGGTGCAACGGCACCCGATTCTCCCCGGCTTAGGACGTCGGGGACCACTTGCCACTTATGACACAGATTGGGTCTGAGAGACGACCGATGGACCCCTTAAAATGCGATTTTGCTTACGTGATAAGAGGAAATATTTTTGCCGGCTATATAAGATCTGAAAATGGCTTGTTGGGTCAGCGGGGTCGCGGGCGGCACGTTGTGAAATTTAAATGCTTTGCGGAAATTGTGCAGAGTAAAAGAAACATATGCTGCTGGTAATAAATTAAACTTCAGTCCTTGTTTACCTAGTATACGTCTTTGCTTATTATTATTTATGTTTAAATTTCTAACATTAAATTTTACAAGATCAACCTAACGAAATAGTCCTGAGGATGCCTTAAAATAAATACAAAACGTCCACTTTCAAAAAAAAATAGTTTTCTCCTAAACGATCATTTTACTAGTGAAATATATAAATAAACGTCACCAAACGATTTCAAGAAGATAACAAATCAGTTCATAAAAAATATATTTAATAAAAAATACCGGGTGTAACATGAACAAGGTATATCTTCATCACCTTATTTTTGCAGAAGAATTATTAAAACCGTCGTTTGTAGTTGATTAATGTCACTTTTTGATAGATAAATAATAATTTTCTTTCTATTTACGGTTTCGACGGAAGTGGTATCAACTTTTAATTTTCAAATGGAACACCCTGTATATTTTTTAGATTTTTTGATTTTACATGATTTTCTGAATATATTGGTACTACATAAGTGACATTTCAAACCTTAAACGTTTTTTAATACAATTTTTATTTTTTATTTTGAGTGTGCTATGATTGTTCCAAATTATTTCAATCAACTCATGTAATAGTAGAAAATCGCAATCACATAGAAAATACTAAATTACATGATTCATGAGTAAACAAAAATGTTGAAAACGGTTTTTTGGATGAAACTCAGTGTTTTCAAACGGAACCATACTGGTACCAAGGTACCATTAATAAGAAATCTACCCATATGTCGCTACCTATTTGATTTAATCGAATAGGCAAAAGTTTTTAATAATCCTCTACAAAAACGTGTAATGTATTTTTTTGTTAAAATTGAAGAAAAAAAGTTTTAGCTCTTAAAGGAAAATTTTGTGACAAAGTTCTATCTTCTAATGGTTGTAACTTTTTAATTATTCAATTTACTACAAAAAGTCTCAAAAAAAGAATTCAATTCTAAACAAGAAACCTCTTTTTAAATTTTTTGTAAGATGTATAGCTGATTGCATATATCTATAGGACAACATTTTTAGTATTGTGTTTTAAAATAGACGTCAATTAAATATCAAAATAGTTTTGATTTGTGTCACTGTCATTATTGAAATAATGAAATATCTGTTGCGTTAAGCTTGTTATTAAGAGCTCGCGTTATTGGGTTACTGGAGGATGGATGGACAATATGAGCTACAGCTATTTATCTAAATGTAAATAAAAATACAATTTTAAATATAAAAAAAAAGGTGGGAACAAGATGGAACTATTGAAAAAAGTTAGGGACTGGAAGGCGAAAAATAATTCTAAACAAGAAACCTCTCTTTAAATTTTTTGTAAGATGTACAGCTGATTGCATATATCTACAGGACGACATTTTTAACATTGTGTAAATTTTCAAATAGACGTCAATTAAATATCAAAATAATTTTGATTTGTGTCACTGTCATTATTAAAATATTGATATGTCTGTTTCGTTAAGTTTGTTATCAAGAGCTCGCATTATAGTCTATGTAATGAAGCATTATTTGATGAGTTTTTTGTAAATATTTCGTGCAAAGACGAGATTACCTCCCCTCCCCCGTTTTTGAAGGTACTGAATATGATGGAAGTGGTGGGAGAAGTTTTTGACCGCCGCAACCCCCTGAAACGGCCAAGAACCACCCCTTTTGTGGGGATCCCTTTATGTTTTCATATATAAACGGATTTGGGGAGTGATTTATCGACGGGTTATACTTGAAATAACATAGAAGGGAGTTATAGAGTAAGTAGAATCCAGAGAGCAGGGCTAGGGGGTTGATTAAACTCTCCCGAGGGGTGGAAAATCTTTTTGTTTCAAATGATTCGGTTCAAAGGCTTATCCCCCATTTTCTGGGTCGCTGATCACGGGAAATATATTCATTTTTAGCTCCAACCTCTCCTCATTCCTCAAACCGGCAGAAATCACCTCTCACTCACCAGAAAGCATGCTATCTAGGATTTACAGGTTTTTCGGCACATGATCGTTGTTCCTGTGCATATCCCTTCATTTTGCACGGAAGTGAAGATGGTAGCGATCTCGGAGGTTGCTTCAACCCTTCCAAGAGGTGTAAAATTCATTAATTACACTTTGAATTCTCAGTACGCCCTTCTTCGTTTTCGCAGGCTCTGATCACAATAAAAATATAATTAATGCATTTTACACCCCTTGGAAGGGTTGAAACAACCCCCGAGGTCGCTACTACCTTCTCTTCCGTAAAAAATGAAGGTGATATGCACAGGAATAATGATCAGTGCCGAAAAAACTGTAAATCCTGGATAGCATGCTTTCTGGTGAGTGAGAGGTGGTGTCTGCCCGTCTGAGGGATGAGGAGGGGTTGAAGCTAAAAATGAATATTTTTCCCGTGATCAGCGACACCGGGGGATAAGCGTTTGAAGCGAATCATTTGAAAAAAAATATTTTTTCCTCGGGAGGGTTTGATCAACCCCCTCTCCTAGGCCTGATGTCTGGATTCCACTTACTCTATAACCCCCTTTCACGTTATTTCAAATATATATAACTCGTCGATAAATCACTCCCTAGTCCCGTTTATATGAAAACATAAAGGGATCCCCATAACAGGGGTGGTTTTTGGCTGTTTTAGGGGGTTGCGGCGGTCAAAAACTTCTCCAACCACTTCCATCGTGTTCAGCACCTTCGAAAACGGGGGGAAAGTTAATCTCGTCTTTGCACGAAATATTTACACTATTTTTGCCTTCATTACACAGACTATTATTGGGTTACTGGAGGATGGATGGACAATATGAGCTACAGCCAGGGGCGGATACAGGATTGACTTGGGGGGGGGGGGGCACCTTATATACGCTTTTTTAGCCATATATTATCAATTAAAAATTAATATTGAGTATATTTCACACTTCTGGGGGGGCACGTGCCACGGTGCCCCTCTAGATCAGCCACTGGCTACAGCTATTCATCTAAATGTAAATTAAAATACAATTTTAAAAATAAAAAGAAGTTCGGAACGAGATGGAACTATTGAAAAAAGTGAGGGACTGGAAGGAGAAAAATAAATTTATCAAATTAGTAAGTAGATGCTGCTTTAATAATGTTTTTAAGGGAAAACCCCTTTGAAATAGCAAGAACTGCAATCATCGAGTCAAACTTTCCAGGATCGCGTTTCACAGAGTCTCGACGAATCAAAGACACGGGTTTGAGAAATATCGTAGCTGCAAAAAAGTATTACTTAGCGCTGAAAAAAAAAAAGCGAGAATAATACTTGCACTAAATAGTATATACAGGGAGATAGAACAAAATCATTTTCACATACAAGATATTTCAATCTATACATACTGGCCATATTAGAGTTTATAGACCGAGAAATACCAAATTTGATGAGAGGTATGTATCCAATACTGATAGATCAGGGCGTTTCTCCGTTAATGTCTGGGCATGGATTAGTGTGCATGGGTTAAGGATATGTTGGGTTGTCGAAGAGAGGTTCACTGGACTAATATACAGAGATATTTTAGAAACTGTCTAATTATTCTCGAATGATAATTTTGTATTCCAGCGAGATAACTGTCCAATCCATACTTCAATAATTGTTCGAAACTGGTTCCAAACAAATGACATTGAAACTATGAACTGGCCTTCTAAGAGCCCTAACTTAAACCCCATCGAAAATATTTGGCAAATAATGGTAAAAAAAATGTATGACAGGAATTTTAGACCACAAACTAGAAATGAATTATTGGACGCAATTCTTGAAACGTGAGAGAACATTAATGATGATGTTAACTTGCTAGTAGATTTAAACAATTCTATGCCCCGTCAGCTTAATGAAGACGTCCAAAGTGATGGCTCTATAGCAAAATAATAATTTAGTTTAATTGTTAATTAAAATTTTAATGATATTTGGAAATAAAAATATATAAACACTGCTATTTATTCAATAGGATATTTCAACTAATTTTAACTTTCCATAACTTTCATCCTTTCAGACAAAAGTACATTGAGTTTTATATATAGTTGGTATTGAGTTTATATATTTTAGTTATTAGTTTAATGGAATTTTGTCCCATACCAAATGAAATATACGAAATAGTAGGCAGGTTTACATAACAAAAAATGCGTTCTATACAATTTTGCAACCAACTGAACCATTACGAAGTTCTGGGTCAAAAACAAATAGCACCCTTTTTTACAAAATAGCGGCCAAATGGGGTGGCCGCCGAAAATTCAATTTTAAACTTCTACACTCATCGGTTTCTTAATACTAAGGGCGAAACCTACAAACCCCCAAATTTTCATTGACCATCATTTTCTTCTTTTTCTAAGGAATATTGTTCAAAGTTGCATGAAAAGGCTGCTACAGTGGAGATTTTAAGTGATTGCACAACAAACTAGGTCTCTTTTATTACATACAATGCTCTTTGTTTCTACTTAAGAAAGAAAAGTTGGACTCAAATATGGGCAGTAAATTATTGTTAGCAAGAAGAACTCCGTTGTCCTATTCATCAGTAAATTTAATAGTTATAAAATATTTTAAGAAAAATGCACCTACGTGAAGAATATTGTAATCTACAATAAGATTATTTCTAAACAAAAATGCTACTGAATTAATACTGTAGAGCGTTTCGTCAATCAAACTGATACCATCGGTGAAATAAAATAAAAAATATAACAATTATATCTAAAAGATTCACTTATTTTCGGAATATCGTGTGTGTAACAATTATATAAAAACTTCAATTAACTGGCGAAGAGTATAAAGTTTTCATCTAGTCTTTATTTATTTATGTACATGGATTGTACTAAGTACTTTATATATTTTGTAGCAAATAAGTAATACAATAGGACTTCCTCCTTAATTAATAGATGGCACCGTACATAACATATATTAAACTCAAACAAAATATCTGTCCTTATGTTATATTTATCGAGCCGGGCACGTTTGCTGCAGGATAACATACTCCAAAAGAAGCAAACAAACTCGATATATACATAACGGTGTAAACACATCTTCTGGATTGAGTTGTTGAGTGTATAGGACGATTTATTTGCCGTACAGTTCAAAGTTTCTTAGAGTACAAAACATTAAAAATAGTTGTGTGTTGTCCCACGAGGATATACTTCAAATTTATTTTATTTTCAGCTTCCATATTTCTTAACATTTGTGTTAATTGAATATAAATTGAATATAATAATTAGTAATAATGCCGAATGGATATTGTAAGTCATGAAAATTAAAAAAACATTAAAAGTGTTAAAGGATGTTCTGTGTTCTTATGGAAATACAATTTCTATCAAATTGGCTGAATTTTTAATATGTTGTAGATTTCGACATTCTGATCAAAAGCTCTCACGGGCCCAACTCGATCCTACTTCTAATTTTCGAGATACAGCTCAAGAAATGTACCTACTGAGGTCAATTTAAAAAATTTACAAATTCATGATTTTTTTTCGTACATTTTATGTTGTGATACTTTCTAATGGCCCTTTATAATATTTTGCAGCAAAGAGATTTGTTGTTTTAATAATATAATAATAGCGTAGAAAAAAAATTGAATTAAAACTAACAAGTGAAAAAATATTCGGTGAAAAATTGGCTAAAACTTTTTTTGCATAATAATATAATAAATGCACAGTAATATGAGACCGGGTGGCTATGCGTCAATGTACGCCCTCAATTTCCTGGTGGTTTTTTATTTTAAAATTTCGTTTTTGGTACACATAAATTAGACAATAGTGGGTTACTTTTAGACTAACAGGAGCGAAAATAACACTTTAACAGAATTACTATATTTTCTTGATGGTTTCTTATTAAGCATAAAATTCTAAGTACAACAGTTTTTTCCGATTTAAATAATTCCAAAAATGAGTGAGATACGAACAATTTTATTTTTTTTCAGATGAACGCAACGTAAGAAAATTACTAAGTAGGCTATGGAAACTAGTACTATTAGTAAGGTTGTAGACTTGTTTGTAACGAAAAAACTAGTTATTATACTCTTCGCAAAAACGAAGAGTATATTGTATTTGATCGGCACATTTCTAAAATCGTAAATATCGCTCGTAAAGAAAAAAATTTCATATCATTGTGTTAGTGAACGAATTCTGAACAACTTTCAAAATGTCCGTCTGTCCGTCCGTCAGGTTTCTTGTAAGCACGATAACTTAAGAAAGAAAAGTCCGATTGTATTGAAATTTAGAAAGTAAGTTAATGTTAGCTAGAGGAAGAACCCTATTGTTTTTGAAGAAAATCGATCAGTAGATAAAAAAGTTATCAATTATTTAATTTAAAAAAAAATATTCTCTTAATTTTTGTCGCTTGTACTAAAATGGAAATCTTGCGAAATATTATTTCAATAATAAATTTTTTTTTGTTTATGAATTTTACTAATACATTTCATAGAAGTACGAGTTGAAATATGTATGATTGTCGAAAAATATATATATCACAGACAATCAATTTTCGTAGCAATATGTGGTGGTGCAGCTGCTAAAGTTTCGCGTTGCAATTCAAAGGTCCCGTGTTCGAATCCCACACAGATTGTTTTTTTTTTTCATTTTTTTTCATATACCTAATTTTTTTCACAACAAAGATGGTATCACAAAATTTTTGATGTCCAAAAACTAACATTATTTACAAGAGAACTGCGAAGAGTATCCTATAGAAAGTGTAACAATTATATATAAAAAGCTCAGTAAATTGGCGAAGAGTACGTTTTTAGCTTGTTTGAATTACTGATAGCTACGACTATTTTTAAGTTTTTCTCAAAAGACAGAATTTTATTGTCATTTTCACGCCCGTAGGTCCTAATGAAAATTTTTTTAATGGGACCGTGCTATTTTCTTTAATTAGTCAGAAATAATGATTCATAAGCATTAATCATTTCTTAAAGATATCCTTCGTAGTAATAAAAGTATTTTTAAAAGGTAAGCGCCAGCAGATAATTTCAATAAGGTACCTATCTAGATTTAAATCCGAAATTGCAGATAGCCATGAAAATGACAGATTTTTGCAACAATTGAATTATTCTTGACATTACTCACTGATTATCTGAAGTAAGTGTATTGAATTTGTTAGAAACAAGTAGATTTAAATAAAATGGCTGAAAATATTCAAGAGATGAAAAAGTTGATATGTTGATTACTTATGGAGACTCAGCGTAATGCAACTAGAGCACAGACTCTGTATGGACAGAGATATCCATAATTCGCGAGATATTTGCGTTTGGCTTTTTGCAAAGATGGCGGCTAACGCCAACCATCGCCGCCGACCCTGCCAATTAGGCAACATACTCAGGAAACACCCTCGAACGCGTTAAAAAACCGCTGCCCAAGGAATCACTACTTCCACATCCAAAGCTACCCAAGTTTCTCATAACGAAAAAAATTTTGTATGTGTGGAAGTAATTGTTTATGGAACTCTAATAGTATAATATTTGAAATCGTCTACCCCAAAAACCCATAAAACGATATCCCACATCGATAGGGGGTAGTGATAGGGGATGGATGAAGGAAAAAAATATTTTGAGGCCTTTGGTTCTTCTTGTACATACACTAAATCACATTTTTTTATAATGGGGGGGTAGTAATGGGGCTGGCTAATGCCAAAAATTTTTATGAGACATTAGCTTCTCTTGTATATAATAAATATCAATTTTATGTACTCTTACCTGCTTCATTTACCTATTTACCCCCATTTACCCCTCAACCCTTCAACGGAATAAGGTGAAAATATATTCTAGTTTGAGATCTCATTAAAATTCATACGTGTACCAAATTTCAAGTCAATATCTCAGACCGTTCCAGAGTAATCGTGCACACAAAAAAGTTATTGAGACCGACAGACAGAATTTTTTTTTGCTCAAACTTAAAATCTTGACGTTTCATGACATTCTACAACTATATGAACAATAAAAAATTTAAAAAATTCTTGCATTACCTATTGATTTCCGAATGTGTGTCCTGTTGTTCTTACATAATCAATAGAATTGGATATACTTAGTAGTGGTATTTCTTTAAGGCCCGGTACCTTTCATCCCCCGTTAAATCTATTCTACAGATGTATCCCATGGAAACAATTATTGACATAATTGTATCCAAGGAAATTATCTGGAGAATAAATAATTCAACGGGAGATGAAAGTACGGGCCCTAAAAGAATTAATTACTTCCACATCCAGGGAGTAAACTGGGGTAAATGGGGGTAAATAGATAAATCAAGTAAGTAAGAGTTCATAAAATTGATATTTAGTATATACAAAAGCTATAAGGTCTGAAAAAAAAGTTTTGGTATTAGCCACCCCCATTACCACCCCCGCTCCATCATAAAAAATTATGATGTAGTGTGTGTACCAGAACCAAAAACATCAAAATATTTTTTTACTTCATTCACCCCCACTACCACCCTCAATCACCATCCCCACTACCGATGTGGGATATCGTTTTGTGGGTTTTTTCTTCAAGCGTATTAAAATGTTTAAATTATGTCACCAAAAACAGAAGTAGAAGTAGGACATTGTTTTACTAGTAACAAAATGTTAGTACCGAACGCCACCGTAGTGGACATTGTTTTACTAGTAACATAATGTTAATACCGAAAGCCACCGGTGGCGCGCTATCACTAGCCACTTGTCATATTGTGTCAACATGTAAGACTGTAGTTTGAATATTTGTACATTTATGATAAATAAAAGAATTTTTGCATTTTAATACGCTTGAAGAAAAAATAGTATATATTACACGGAGTAGAACGCCTTTTTTTGTGTTTCGCCCAGGGCTCAACACAAAAAAGAGTGCGTTCTACTCCTAGTAATATAATATACTATTTTCACATTTTCGTTGTGAGAGACATCTGGATGTGGAAGTAGTGATTCCTTGGGCAGCGGTTTTTATTCGAATTTTCCAAGTTTTCATTGATCTGTGAATACAACAACTTTTCTCTAGTGTTAATACTTTATAACTCACACTCGTAAAAATGAGTAACTATCTAGACTTAGAAGAAATAGACTCCAAGACAATTCATTTCCTTGGGGCCAGAATAGTTACGACGTTCTGCTCTCTCTCCTTCTCCTTTCATACTGTAGCAGTTATATAATAAAGCCGTCTCTCTTTGGAATTATGAGCAACTCTCTCTTTCTATTTCGTTCTCACTTCAATTAAACTGTCTTTAGGCATTTTTTCGCGAGCTTACCACAATTAACTGTGTTAAGGTGTAAAAGAGATATAATTAAGATGTGGATTGGTTATGTATGTATAGCCATCTCTTTTACACCTTGCTATAGTTAGTTGTGGTAAGCTCGCGAAAAAATGCTTTATGTTTAACTGGCATTAGATATGATCAAATGACTGATGTTTGTTGTTGTCAAAGCTTTTTTTGTTCTAACCTCTATACATTTGGACACCGACTTCGTTAAAGGAAGATATAATTTTAGAGAAAATAAAAAGAGAAATGTAATGTTCCTGCACGATTAGAGAAAGACACAAATTCACCGATGTATTTTAGTCAAGCCAGGGAAAGGTCAGGCCTGCAGCCAAGGGGTGCTAAACACTTTCTAGGAAAAATTTGTGAATCCTCGCTACCGACAGCGGAAAAGAAAAAGTTAGTACCTACTACTGTTCCAAGAAATATATAATGACGGATGGCCTATATGAGAATCCATATGGCTACATTCATAACTTTTGCTTACAACACTGTAGTATCCAAATCCACCCTTCTGAACGTTAATTTCTACTAAATAAACGAATAATCAAAATACAAATATCATATTTGACAAGTTGGACTTGCCGCAAAATATAAACGTCACTTTTGACTTTTCGAATACTTACTTATGGAATGATAAGAACTATTTTTGGGTGTTGCACCGCAAACACAACACTTAACCATCTCAAAATGTTATAACAATATATATTAACTAAATTCAAAGCAAGCACGCCACAGCTAAACTAAATAATTGTTCGTTGTCTGTACTTTTGACAGCGACTAGCCAGTTCTCTGACCAGACGCTCAAACTTGACAAACGCCGACTCCCATTGTCGGATATATCAGCGCGTAAGTCGGAGCACATTCCAGCTGAAGATAATCTGAAAGAGAGATAGAAGATATGGTTTATAGTTTATATGAAGGCGACAGAGCTAATAACGCATGTGTAAACTTTGGAGACAGGTATTTCAGTAAACGTATAAGGGATCTTGGGGTCTATTTATTCTTAAGTCTATGGTAACTATACACATTTTTACAATTATCTCTGTCCCCATTGCTCCCCGCAGTAACTAGCTATTAGCTTGAACAATTTTTTTCCATTATCAATTGTTTACAAATTACAGCAACTCGAAAAATCAAATGGGAAATTGGCTTACGGTGAAATTGGCCCAAATTTTTATATGTTGTTCTACCAATCCAGTAGATTAAAAGTCTCAATGGGCACACCCTTCTACCTTTTTTTGTCCTCTATTGGGGCGAAAAGCGCTCGTATACATTTAACAACTATATTTCTCTAAAAAAATATTTGTATCTTTCAACGCGGTAAAAACCTCAGTCGTAGGATCTGACTTATATTTAGACTCTTCCACCCCTTCCGGTGGGTGAAAATCGCTTTCACGGCTGCACAGCGGTATCTTTGTTCCAAAAAAATATGAAACTGCTCAGTTGAACACAGAACTTTAAAAGACGGTGCAAAAATCACTTTGAAGTACTCCTTATTGCTTTTCCACCCCTTACGGGGGATGAAAATGGCTTTTTCCTCTGCGCGGCGGTATCTTTCTGGCAAAAAAGTTATGAAACCACTCAGATGAGTACTACATCTCAAAAAAATGTGTATATGAAAATCATTAATTATTGGTACATTATATGAACAAAAAATTCCTTGTAGATATTATTCACGGGTATCCCGCCCCGGTTTTTTTCTGAACAGACTACATTATGTGGTAATAATAATAATAATTGTTCAAAAGACCATACAGTAACATGGTGTGGGACACGTCGAAAAGATTATCCAAAGTCGTCAAGTCAATAAAAAATCATTACAAAAAGAGATAAAAAATACATACAGATATAAAATACTACAACACAAAGTTAAAACCTAAGTTGAATTAACATCACACGTATATATAGGTATAGTTACAATAAAATTTCAATATCATCATCTAAAAACTCTTGCAGAGAATAGTAACATTTTGTCATTAAAATATTTTTAATAAAATTATTGAAAGCACGTCTATGTAAAGTATATCGTACAGTATATTATCAAAATATGTATTCCGTATAAAATATGTATTACTTACCTTTACTTAAGTTTGTGTAATTTATAATCTATATGCAACAAATAAACTCATACCGAGGGCACCCAATGTGAAGCAATAAATTGTAAATTTGCTATCTAAAAGGAAAGAAACTGTACGTGAAGTATTTCGTATGTACATAGAAATTGCGCTAGATCAAAGTTGGTGTTTCCATAATAATTTTCAAAATATAATTCTATACGTGCCATCAGACAACATTTTGTGATAGAATAAATGAAATTAAAATATAAATCGGTACATAGAAAGTGTATAATATATGCAACACTCAATAAGGCTGTTAACAATTGTGTTCATTATACCTGAGTGTATTCATATAATAGAAATCCCCAAAAAACATTAAAAATGTAAAATTTTGATGTTGAGAGAATGAGTATGTAGAGTTACTGATGCAAAACAAGAAGAAGTGATATCCTCCAAAAATACATTAAACATGTTAAATTTCGGTGTATATTCTGCATTGTCTCTTACATGAGATATTAACGTAATTGTATACATTTTATGTAGTCCAGTAGAATTAGTAAAAAAAAAAGACTGAAATTTATTGTAATTCGTTTCAGGATGTCGATTTTGTTGAATTTTTCAACAATAAATCGTTAAACAATGTTTCGGCGGTCAAAAAGTGGACCAAATTCAGGGTCATGTTCGTAATCAATAAAACTATCGTTTAATCCACGTGGCATCCTGAAACGAATTACAATATGCATATTTGCTAATTCCACTGGCCTAATATTTTTATACTACCAGTAACAATGGCTATATATTTTTTACATATTTTACTCACTTCATAATAATATAATAGGCACTCGTAGAAATGTGATTTTCAGTTAGACACACGCACATATATATATATATATATATATATATATATATATATATATATATATATATATATATATATATATATATATATATATATATATATATATATATATATATATATATATATATATATATATATATATATATATATATATATATATATATATATATATATATATATATATATATATATATATATATATATATACGTACGGTACGCATGAAACGAAGCCCACCACACACTACAGGGTACCAGAAGCCCAGCCTTATTTGTAATTTAAATAGTGTGTACAACTGTTAATAATGTTTTAAGTGGGAATAATAACGCGAGCAACATGAGAGGGGGGAACTTTTTTGGACATACAAATTAAAAACAACACGACATGTCATACGAAGCCTTTTATAATTATGGTACATTACGAAGCCCGTTGTATAAAATGTATAGATGTTTCAGATTACACGAAGCCATACATAGTTGCCACTTCTCTTCTAATTCTTTAACTAAATGATATAACTGTGTGCGACAATATAATTGCGTAGTCGATGTGTTAATAATATAATTGCTTTGTTGTAGGTCACGGCCGCATGGCACCAAAGGGGGCCGCCCTAATATAAATAATTATGTTTAGGGTATGCATGTTAAAAGTATTTTCATTGATATAATTTATAATATAAATAATTATGTTTAGGCTATGCATATTAAAAGTATTTCCATTGATATAATTTATATTTATTATAATGCAAAATAGGTAACAGATATAAGGTATTCATTCCATTATTGACGTTTGACTAAAATAGGTTTTTTTGCACAAACATGAAGCCTCAAAATAAAGCCCAAAGTAGCATATTCCTCGCTTACTTGAAGTCCACACCCTGCCTATGCTTGTTACTACATTTTGAAAAAAAGATGTAGTATAGGTTTTGCATTTTTCCGGTGGACCATCGAAACCCGAAAAAAACGTCGGATCGAAATGAAAGTCATATCTATCGACTTGACAGCGAATTTAGAAAATTCCGTCCGTCGGATTTCGATGAAACTTGGGTGGTTGATAGGAGGCCTTCAGAAGACCTTAACGCTGGAAGCTCGGCTCAATTCGGAAACCGGAAATACCCGATATTGACGTTTCAAGTTTTTCGGGAAAAATTGAATAACTCTGTAACGGGCAGTCAGATCGAGATATTTCAAAATGGTGCCGCTGGCAACGGTCTACAGATAAGTATACCGGAGACTATATCGAAAAATAAATGGAAATTGAATTTTTTTGCAAAAAACTGATTTTCTCGAAATCGAGCTAGGAAGCACGATAACTGTCCAGGATATTGATTGATTTCGATAAGACTTGGTGGGATCGAAGGTACACAGCCACAAATGAAGCCTGTTGCTTGAGGCTCGAATCCGTTGACCGTAAGTATTTTTTCCAAGGCCGAGTATGATTTTCCAAAGAAATTAATAACTCCCGAAACGAAGGTCCGATTTTGATTTTCAAAAATGGCGATTGTAGGGCTCGATTAAGTCTATTAGGTGACGTTTGTGAGAAATTTGACAAAACAAAAGCGAATCTACAAATCCTGAAAAACTTTATTTTTTTGATAAATTCTACAAATACCGAACAGTTTCCTAATAAAAATAGAAAATTAAATATTCCGTCGATCAATCTCTATAACCAGTGTAAGGCATGGATCTTTTTGTACAAAAAATCTGAAATGGAGTTTTTTCGAAAAATTAAAAATAAACGAGTTATTTACAGAGATGGGCATGTTCACGCCCGGTATATCAGAGTAGCAGTCCGCCCGAAAATAAAATTGTAAGTCCGAAATCACTCCCTTCTCGAAAAAGTCTCTATTTTGATAATACACGAAATTATCTATAGGTGTCCAAACCAAAAAAAATAAAGATCATAACGGGGAAAATTCTATCTTTATAAATATTTGACCGATTTTCATTTACTAAATAACAATATAAACGATGTCCTTTCTGTATTTCAAAATGTAGTTAGCCTTTACTTTAGTCAATACAAAAAGAAAAAAAAAAGAAAAATGAAACATGTCAAAATGTACTGAGTCATCCTACGACCCTCTGCTAAAAAGGTACTGAATCATCCCAACAGGGATAAAAAGCATATCAAAATGTAGTTTTTAGCTTGTCTATAAACATTTTTCATTTTATGAGGATTATTAAATTAATTATTTTATGTACCTACTTGTTCTTTTAGACAAGTTCACACGTTCAAACACATGTTAATTCTTGATAAAGCTCTTAAAATTATGAGTGAGGTCTCATTGGATTTAGAATGACGTCTAGAAAAATGTGCAAAAGTTTCAAACCCGCACATAAGTCATTGCAAAATTTATAAACAAATTCAAATTGAAAAATTGTTTTTTTGCAAATAATTCGAATACTATTAATATATAAGAAATTAAAAAAAAGGATTCTTAAAGAGGAAGAAATTTCCAATAGAGAACTCCTGACTCCCGGAACTCTATCTCTATTATTAATAATTTTAATTTGATGTTGAAAATGGGGCTCCGCGCGGAGAACGCAAAACCGTTGTGATGCTCTGAAACCGACCTTGGCAAGAAAAACATTTTTTTATGTTATTAAATACCTATATTTTTTTTTTACATGTTTATGTATAAGGTTGTTTTTGTTTTTTTTTTTCTATCAAAAAACATATGAACACGTTCAGCGATTGTTAATAACAAATTGTTTATTAATAAATAAACAAATAAATTAACAACGAAAAAATTTGTTCCCTTGTAGAGAATTGCAAATAATAAATTTTAAGAATCATTTTTTTTATAATATGTTTAAATAATGAAAAAAGGAAAAAATTGATTATAAACAGTTAAAAAAAATTTTAAATCACCTAATATTTTATAACAAATAAAATGGCAAAAAATGTTTTTCAAAAATACGTAATTTATCTATTTGTCTATAAAATTTGTTTAAGCAAATAGCACTAAAAATTTAAAGTTTATGTAATCTTATAGTATTTTTGAATTTAATAACAGTAATAATAATTAAAATTAATAAAAACTCCTCTCTTTTTCATTTTTTAGTTTTTTGTTACCTTAAATAATGAATAACTAATAAACCATAACAATTAAAATCATCGCAATGTCATAATCTCATAAAGTATAGTTGACATAAGGTCTCCACGAAGCGAAACAGTTTTAGTGGCTTTTGTTTAACAATTATCCGACTTGAAATATAAACGCAAACTCTAAAAAAATTTATTAATTAACAATAGGCTCATTTTATGAAAAATCGGCGAAAAATTTTTATTCCAACGAGATATTGTTCCTTTAAGTGTCTAAATAATACCATAATTTTTTTTAATTTCTAAATTAATATTTAAAAATATAAAAAAATGTTTCTACTTGCTACGGTCGGTTTCAGAGCATTGGAGCTCTATTTTCAACATTAAATTAAAATTATTAATAATCGAGATAGTGTTCCGGGTGTCAGGAATTTTTTATTGGAAATTTCTTCCTCTTTAAGAATCTTTTTTTTTTAATTTCTTAAATATTAATAGTTTTCGAGTTATTTGCAAAAAACGAATCTCGTTATTTTTTCAATCTTAATTTGTTTAAAACTTTTGCAATTGTTTATGTGCGGGTTTGAAACTTTTGCACATTTTTCTAGACGTCATTCCGAATTCAATGAACCCTCACTCATATTTTTACGAGCTTTATCAAGAATTAACACGGGTTTGAGCTTGTGAACTAGACTGTTTGAGAAGTTTGAAAATAGAACAATGTTATATAAAACGTTGAAGAATTAATGTAACTGTTTTTTTTCTATTGGAACTACCCACATGATAAAAGTCAAAGTCAATAGAAAGCAAAAATAAATAACTGAATGTAAATATTGTTCGCCAGTTTACTGAAGTTTTTATATAACTGTTAAACATTATATATGACCTTCTACAGTTTGTTGAAAATAAGTTGATTTTTCTAGATATAATTGCTATATTTGTAATTCTAATCGTCTCCTGATGATGCCAGCTTGGTTGGCAAAGAGCTTCTAGCTAAATTCTACAGAATTTTTGTTATTGTCAGACCTTATCAAGAGTTACAACAGTTTATATTTGCATTTTTTGCTTAAGATGTCTTAAATGTTGTATTTGCAGATTGGAATTTTTTTAATAACAACGTGGCTCTTCCTCTAGCTAATTTTAACTTATTGTCCAAATTTAAATACGATCGGACTCCTGGTCCTTCAGTTATCGTGCTTACAAAGCACATGGTGGTTTCGTAAATAGTCCAGTAAATGTCAAAAGAACTGTTGGCAATGGTAAAGCTACACCTCTGTGAAGCAAGGCAGTACTTAGTCATAAATCTATCTAAAAAATTAATTGTCCTATTATTATGACGAAAAAAATGTATAAATAGAGCAGAAAAATTATTTTATAATTCGTTAAAATTAATAACCAAAACATTAGGATATGAGAAATACATAATACTGCGTATTACAACAAATTACCTGATCAGCTGGAAACTTAAAATAACATGAAAGTCATTGTTTATAAGAATGTTTTAGAGCAGAAAAAGTAATTCTCAATTACGTAAAAATACATGCTTTACGAAAAAAATTGTTTGTAGATGATACAGTTATCTTCAATTTTTATTTTCTTTATTATTTGAATAGACGCACGATATTTTTAACTTTATTATTTTATCAAAAAAAAGTAAGTAAACATAACTTGAAAAATAAATCAATAAATGGCATAAATTTACCCCAGTTATACAAAGAGGGCAATTTTTAATGTCTATTTTTATTCAAAATTAGTTTTTTTATTATTTGCGATATGAAGACTAAGACCATAATAAGAAATATTGCAGAAATTTAATATTGCTACATAAATTGTTTAAATTTTTATGAAGCAACCAAAACTGAAGTCTTGTGTTGATGACTCACCGATTTTGTGCGCCGGCCTTGTCTATAGGTGGTGTTGACAGAAGACGCTGTAATTAGGGTAAATGAAATCGGTTGGTCCCAGTTGAAAGGTAATTGAATAAACTTTATTTTCCAACAAAAATTTCTAATATTTTGTTTCATTATAATGGATAAAATGTTGTTTTACAATAAGGTTGGATTTTTTAGGTTATAAATTATTTTTAAGGAAAATAATGTAGGCATCTATACTATTTAATTAATCATTTAAAAAGCTAAAAAAAAAAAAAAACTTTAAATGAACTTTTTTATTAGAACGCAATTTAAAGGAGAACCGAGAGGAAAACATTTTCGCAAAATTCGATTTTCATGTAAACAAATTTTTGGACAAAGATAACTTATAGAAATTGTAGAGAATTAAAATATCTTTCAACATTGTTCTTCTCCTCAAGCGTTAATTACTTCCACATAAGTATAGTAACGACAAAAAAAAAATTTGAAAATTTTTATTGTTCAAATAGGCTTAGAATGTCATGAAACGTCGAGATTTTAAGTTTGAGCGAAAAAATTTTCTGTCTGTCGGTTCGTCTGTAACTTTTTTTGTGCGCACGATTGCTCTGGAACTGTTTAAGATATTGACTTAGAATTTGGTACACGTATGTATTTTAACGAGATCTGGAAATAAATTATATTTTTATCCTCTTCCGTCGAAGGGTTGGGTGGTAAATTGGGGTAAATGGGGGATAAATAGGTAAATCGAACAGGTAAGAGTCCATAAAATTTATATTTAGTATATGTAAGAGAAGCTAAGGTCTCTAAAAACTTTTTGGCATTAGTCACCCCCATTACCACCCCCAACCCATTATTAAAGAGGATAAAAAATTTGTAATTTAGTGTGTGTACAAGAACCAAAAATCTCAAAATATTTTTTACTTCATCCACCTCTATTATCATTCCCCTATCACCACCCCCCATCCCACTACCGATGTGGGATATCGTTTTATGGGTTTTTGGGGTAGACGATTTCAAATATTATATTATTAAAGTTCCGTAAACAATTATTCCCACATACAAAATTTTTTCGTTGTGAGGAACTTGGTTAGAAAATCTGGATGTGGAAGTATTGACTCCTTGGGCAACGTTTTTTTTGAGTTAATCGCGAAAAACGAGCGTCGAAATTTGACTTTTGGAGGGCAGGAAAAAAACACTAAACCTTAAAAAAAAATCACTTCTCGGTCAATTTTTTTACCATATTGGAACGAACTAAAATTTTCTTCCCCCTTTGATTGACATCCTTTATTTATGAATTATTTTTTTCTGTTGGATGACGACCCTGCATATTTTTCTTATAAAAACTATATCAGATTTTTTCCTGGCAATAGCGACTGACAACTACATTTCAAATATCATTTTACTGTGTCGTTTCTTATTTTTTAAAGTGGCCACCCTGTAAATTTTTCATATTTTTCTTCTTTGACAGTTATGTTACCTACATGCGAAATCTCCGCCACATCTTCTTTCATTATTTTTTTTAGGTGACAACCCTGTATATTTTCATATTTTTCTTACTTGGCAGTTGTGTTGTGATATCTGCATGCGAAATAATATCGTCCTTCATCTCATTTTTTATTATTATTTTTGGGGCGACCACCCTATATATTTTTTCATATTTTTCTTTGACAGTTGTGTTAACTATATGAGAAACATTATTGTCCGCAATCCATTTTTTCATTATTTTCTGACAGTTGTGTTCACTACACACAAAATATAACTGTCTTTTGTCACATTTTTTCCTCATTATTTTTTCAGGTGTCCACTGTTCTTCTTTGACAGTGGCGTCAATTAACGACCAAATATTTTTCTTCTGCGTCAGATGGTTTTGTAATATTTTCCCCACAATACATATCTTATAAACTACAATAATTGTTATGTGTACACATGTATTGTTAGAAATAGATAAGTACTTCTGGCTCTTGTAGATATAGTTGTAGATATTGCGCCAACAGACAGACACCAGACCGACAGACAGAGAGACTGATGGAATTAAATGGCTTTAATTTTCGTAATCTGCATAGTCTGAAACGCGAAAATCCGAAGAAATCTCGGAGGGTAATTTTTTTACGATTACAATACCCTACTTTCCTTCGGTTAGCGAGGGAAGTAAAAAACGAAATTTGATCCATATGGCAATATTTCTAAATGCTTTAATAGTGGATTTTAACATTCCATAAACAAGTGGCACTGACCATCTACAGGTACCTAAAACAAATTTAGCGGGAATTGGATCGAGAGTGTCGACCTACCCCAACATCTGTGGGTCAGACACAACAATGGGCTGTTATAGTTAGTAATTTTAAATATGTGACTAATACTTTCTCAATTTGCTGTAATGTACAGTATTATAAATTTTTCACGTTCTAACTTTTTAGTTATTTAATTTAGTTTTTAAATATGTTAACATTTTAAATCACATAAAGTGAAGTCAAATTAAGTAAGAAAATAGGTGAATAAGGAATTCTCTGGCTGCAGCAATTTTATTATTTTAATTTGTCGTAGATATAATAAGTGCCACCGAGAAGTTTTTAATTAAATCGGTCCAGCGTAAAAATTTTTTAACAATTTATTTTTCAACGCTGAAATTTTCTGCTCGTTTCCTATTATCTTCGGTCCTAATAATCGAATCGCAAAAATAAAAATAGCGAGTGGCTATGAAAATACTTTCTGATAATTTGTTAATTTGTAAGAAAATAAAAACCACCAAAAATTGCCTTTTTTGACAATTTAAGAAATATAACGTAATAATGCATCCATTTTAACGAAAGTTGGAGGAACTGTGCACTTTATTGAACTAAACCTTCGTGCCAAATTTTAGCATAAAATATTTATTCAAACGGCTAAAAATAAAAAAAGATTTCGAAATTTTAATCGCTTATTGTTTAAGTGCATCGATTCGTAGAACATTTTTTTTTCAAAATGTAGGTTTTTTACATGTATTTTACACTGATATTATCTTCATTTAAACCTTTTTTAAATATGTTTATAATTTTCAAAATTATAGGTATAAACATATTCAGATAACTGGATTTTTTTATCAAACAAAGAACAGGTAACGAATTATTAAAATAGATGAAATATTTCTTAAAAAAATAATGATCTATTTGCATTTGGGGCCGAGATCCGTCAGTGTTTGCGCCTCAGTCGCTTATAAATAAGCAAATTGATATATGTTCTTAAAATTTGGACTGGTTATTCTTCAATAATATTAGTCTCACCTAGTTGAGAACAATCCAGAAGCACAATTGTTAAAAAAGATAGAGGCCCGATAGTCGGGCTTTTAGCGATTATGTTAGAGATCCAAAAATCGCCAAATAGTCTAAATGTGATATTATGGTTTTACAGATCATACTTCACTCGTAAGGTAATTCAGTGTGTAAGACGACCAACACTTTTTTTGGGTTCAATTCCTAACTGCGATTTTTTTTTATTGTATCAGTAAAATTAAAAGTTACAAAGCTGTGTACATAGACATAAGAATAACTGTTCAGGTTAGGTTTGTTTTCCCTTCCGCGACAAAAATGAATAAGAAAGTAAAAAAAAATTGACTAAGTGTGTTATAATCTCAAAGCCGCTTTATTCGATGTAATTTTAAAAAACCGCTGCCCAAGGAATCACTACTTCCACATCCAGATTTTCTATCCAAGTCACTCACAACGAAAAATTTTGTATGTGGAAATAATTGTTTATGGAACTCTGATAATATAATATTTGAAATCCTCTACCCCAAAAACCCATAAAACGATACCCCACATCGGTAGTGGGGTGGGGGTGGTGATAGGGGGCAGTAGTGGGGGTGGATAAAGTACGAAAATATTTTGAGGTTTCTGGTTCTTGTACACACACTAAATCGCAATTTTTTTTTCATCCCCTTTAATAATGGGGTGGGGGTGGTAATGGGGGTGGCTAACGCCAAAGTTTTTTTTGAGACCTTAGCTTCTCTTGTATATACTAAATAACAATTTTATGAGGTCTTACCTGCTTGATTTACCTATTTACCCCAAATTTACTTCAATTTACCCCCCAACCCTTCGACGGAACAAGATGAAAATATAATCTAGTTCTAGATCTCGTTAAAGTACATATGTGTACCAAACTTCAAGTCAATATCTCAAACGGTTCCAGAGTAAACGTGCGCACAAAAAAAAGTTACAGACCGACAGACAGACAGAAATTTTTTTTCCGCTCAAACTTAAAATCTCGACGTTTCATAACATTCTAATCCTATTTCAACAATAAAAATTTTTAAAAATTTTTTTGTCGTTACTATACTTCCACTGGATGTGGAAGTAATTGTAGTTTTGACTCATTTTCAAACAGCGGAGACAAAAACATAAGCATCGAAAAACAATCAGTCCAAATTTCTAGAAAAAATATCGACTTGTTTATTTATAAGTGACCTAAACACAAAAATTGACGTTTCACGGCCCCAAATGCAAGTAGATCATTAATTTCTTTAGAAAAATGTTAGATATTTCATCTATTTTCATAATTCGTTTCCCGCTTTTGGTTTCATAAAAATCCAGAGTTATTTGAATTTGTTTACAACTGTAACTTTGAAAATAATAAATAGATTTCAAGCAAAAACCGTTTAAGTGAGTATTCTTTTTTCTTAACACTGTTGGAAAATACATGTAAAAACCTACATTTTCAACAAAAATTTACCGCACACGAGTCACTGCACTTAAACAACAAGCGATAAAAATTTCGAAATTATTATTGGTTTTTAGCCGTATGAGTTTTGTTCAAAAATATTTATTTTGCGCTAAAATTTAGTACAGGTTTAGTTCAATAAAAAGCTTAGTTCCACGGACTTTCGTTAAAATTGATGCATTATTATGTTATGTTTTTATTAAATTATTATCAAAAAAGGCAATTTTTGGTGTTTTTTATTTTTTTTACTAATTAACAAACTATCATCTAGTTTTTGCATAGGCCTAGTCTTATTCAAGATTTTATTGCGAATAATTTGCTATTTTTATTTTTACGATACGATTACTAGGACCGGAGATACTAATGAAAATAACAGCAAATTTCAGTGTTTAAAAATAGGTAAATTGTTAAAATATTACAAGAAGCAATGGACCGATTTAATCCAAAACAGCTCATAGCACTTGTTATTATTCATAAAACAAAAATTACTGCAGCCAAACAGTTTCATTCAAAATTTATTTTCACTCCACTAATAGTGGAAAAAAGTAAATTATTAGAAAATCGATTGGATTTGAATGATTTTCCCTGAAAACTTTTTTAATGGCTTTCTATAATCAAATATGAAGTTTTCTACCACTTTTCCTTGTCCGCAATAAATATAAAATAAATATTGTCAATTTCCTTTCAAATAGAATTTTTTTTCAAATAAACTTAATTAAAAATTTGAAAATAAAATAAGTACATGTTCTATTTTGCTATTTGTTCTCACCTCACTCCACCATATATCTAGAGACAATACACACCTATAAGATAATAGTTATTTAACAAACAAGTATGTTAATGAGAGCGATTGATAAATTGAGACATTTTAACGTGCGAGCGCTAGCGAGCGCATTATTTGTCGAGATTATTAATCGCCGATTAACACACGAGTAAGTTACAAAAATTTCCCGTTGATTGTATCTAGGAAAAAAAAAACGCTGCCCAAGGAATCACTACTTCCACATCCAGATTTTCTATCCAAGTCACTCACAACGAAAAAAATTTGTATGTGGAAATAATTATTTATGGAACTTTAATAATATAATATTTGAAATCCTCTACCCCAAAAACCCATAAAACGATACCCCACATCGGTAGTGGGGCGGGGGTGGCGATAGGGGGTGGTAGTGGGGGGTGGATGAAGTAAAAAAATATTTTGAGGTTTCTGGTTCTTGTACACACACTAAATCACAAATTTTTTCAACCTCTTTAATAATGGGGTGGGGGTGGTAATGGGGGTGGCTAATGTCAAAATTTTTTTTGAGACCTTAGCTTCTCTTATATATACTAAATACCAATTTTATGGACTCCTGCCTGCTTGATTTACCTATTTACCCCAAATTTACCCCAATTTACCCCCCAATCCTTCGACGGAACAAGATGAAAATATAATCTGGTTCTAGATCTCGTTAAAGTACGTATGTGTACCAAATTTCAAGTCAATATCTCAAACGGTCCCTGAGTAAACGTGCGCACAAAAAAAGTTACAGACAGACAGACCGACAGACAGACAGACAGAAATTTTTTTTTCGCTCAAACTTAAAATCTCGACATTCTAAGCCTATTGAACAACAAAAATTTTTTTAAAAATTTTTGTCGTTACTATACTTCCACTGGATGTGGAAGTAATAGGAAAAAAATCTAATTTTATTTTATGACACAAAATTGAATTCTAAGTGTTACTTTATTTATTTAATTATGGTAACACATATGGAATTTAAAAAATATCAAAAATACAATTACAAATTCATTAGGCTTCTTTTTGTAACATCGGAGAAATATGCCAATAGCACCGATTCCGAATAGCGCGATACCTGCTTCTCTTTTATTAATTATAAAAGTTTCATACGCGTTTTATACGTTTGACAATTAGAGTTTTGACATTAATTGTCATATTAACTGTTTTCAATTATGTCCTTAGTTACCTAAACTAAAATCGTATATTAATAGAAAATCATTTATTAATGGGGGTTATTAATGAACGATTTTTTATATATTTATCAAAGCTACAAATACACGATGAACGGAAAAAGTAATAAATAAAATAGGTAGGTATAATTTATTAATTATTTGGAAACACGCGATAATAATTGTTTATGTAACTAAGCACTAAAGTTAAACATTTTATCACGATGTAGAATTTAGTTAAATAAACCACATAAATGATAAAAAGAAACTTTAGTGCCAAGGTGCATAACTAAGTTTTTCTTGAAATTGTGAAATTAAGGTTAATCAACTCTATTTAATGAATAATTTTAAGTGACATTAAGAAATGTCAATTATTTAAATTTCAAATCTCAATAATTTTTTGTAATGTAATTATGTCACAAGCAATGGATAATTTATGTTGACGTTTACCTGTCACCTCCTCCAACTACAAGAAATCGTACAATGTTTGATTACTTTAGTGACTATCTCTAACACTTCAAAGACAATTTTGAGGTTTTTTCCGATTTCAAAAAAATCTATTTTTTGTACGATCGGGCTTATTTGTTTATTTACAATATCTGTTGCCAAGACGTCAGGTTATATTTACTGATTGCTAAGTCGGTAAGTAATTTCCTTACCGGTAAGTGAAATTAATATAATATATATTACCGATATTTCACAAAAATAAGTACAAAAGATAAGGTCATTTCTATGTATTAAAAAAAAATAACATTATTTTCTGCACGATTGTTTTTAATTACACTTCAATTATAGTTATTAAGGTACCAAGGGTGTTATAAGGATAATAACGCACCGAGGTAGGGAGTGTACGTCGACCGAGGGCGTCATTATCCTATAACACCCGTGGTGCCTTCAACGTTTAATGCCCTGCAAGTCTGTTATTTAATTCAAATTTTTTTTTTTTGACATTTACGATTTATTATTTTGATATCTATTATGTTCAGAACGATTTGATTTAAAAGAGAGTAAAAATCAAAATTGTTTGTAAACGCCGCCGTTGCATAGCAACGCATTTTGTTTGTCAATAACGCTATCATAATTTGCTTGTTTTGGGTTGTATTATAATTTTATAATGCCCTAGGGCGTTATGGATATTCATAACGCCCTAGGGCGTTATTTTTCATTTAACGTATCTCAATATAGGGTGGTTATTGTAAAATAACAGACTTGTAGGACATTAAAATAATTTAATTTCTAGTAAATAAACGAAATGTCAAAATACAAATATCTTATTTGACAAGTTGTACTTGCCA